>JAFBJR010000121.1:396451-889590 GCA_016785285.1 Brachirus orientalis
ATATATATATATATACATATATACATACATACATACATACATGAGATCTATTACTTTTTCAGTGCTTACAATTTTATTGTTCATAGAGTGGTACTCAGATTTTTTTTTTTTTTTTTTAATTTTAAAGTTGCACATATTACTTTGCACATTAGTTATATTAGCTTCTGTCACTAGAGTTATTTTTCTTCATAAAGGAAAGAGTTTAACATTTGGTAAATATGCAACATTCCTATGTATTGCACTGATGGCGAATTATATGTCATGTAAATATATTTAGTGATATATTGTACAAAAGTCTACTTTTCTTCAATGTCCATAAAGTATGTGCAAATGTGTTGAGAAAATCTGTGCAGTAAGTTTCCCCTTTAATGCCAGAATGCAAATATTTGTCAGTTCTGAGGATTTTTATAGTTGAAATGTCATGTTCAAGTGACTGATATAGTGATAGTCGTGTGGTTTGAATCTTAAAAAAAAACAAAAAAAAAAACATTATTTTTTGTGCAGGTTTGGCACGTTGACCCTGAATTAGCCTTAAAGAGATGTATGTGGTCAGTTCAGTTGTGTCCAGTGTGGCTGTCTCATAGACCTATCAATTCTATTATTTAAGTAAAAGAAAGAATTCACTGCAAATTTTTTTGCTGCTCTTCACATCTGTTTGCTGTGTGCATACTTAACTACCCAGTGTGTTAACCAGTGCAGCCATCTAATCTGTCACTATTTCCTCGAGCTAATATAAGAAGCTACAGAGGTAAATTCACTCCACAGCCACACTCTGACTTGGTGGAGCTACAAAACTCTTCATACAACTTTTTTCATGTGTGACATGGCACACTTAAAGGCCCATAAACTTTGGTCTGGTGTGTAAAACTGTCCATTTTCCTTTAAATTGTTAACAGTTATCCCCTAATCACTGTCAAACATTATATATTTTTACACTTGTCGTTCAATCTTCTTGCAAAAAGACATTCAGTGGTTAGTTTGTGATGCTATGAAACCATAATAAGATTTTTATCTATAGAAATAATTAAAAAAGATATAAAAATATTTTAATGGTGTTTAGATTGGAATGAGTCATTTCCTCGCCACCTACTTTGGGATTTACATAGGGATGTCTCCACATGGCCATTTTTCTCATTCTTGCCTTTTCCTTAACTTATATTTGAAAAGCAATTCCTTATTCCTAGAATATATTGCAACTCTTTAGGATAAGGTTTTATAAAGGATTCTCATATTTGAGATTTCTTTGTTTATGAAAGGATCACCTCACGATCATTCAACAGCCACAAGTAAAAATGCATCTTTATGTGGTGTGTGTGTGCCTGGTATTCCTTATGTTGTGGGGACCTAAATCTGTTTACACGGTCACATTATTGGGACCCATAATGTAAATTACTACATTTTAAGGTGAAGTTAGGGTTTATGTACTAGTAATTATGGTTAGGGTTAGAGTAGGTGTCCAGGAAATTAATGTAAGACAACGCAATGTCATCTGAAGTCATGGAAACCAGTTTGTGTGCATGTGTTCATATTTGACTGATGTAATCATTGTTAGGTAATGTTATTTTCAGAGTAGATAGCAGCTTATGGCAGTTTAACAAGTTCAAAGTGAAGAGAAGTGTAACTTTACATGATACTACACTGTGATACCTTACAATAATAATGTTAATAATGTTTCAAAGAAACAAAAACTCTGTACCCTGAAAGCTTATTATTCAAACCACATTCAAACCAAAGGCCCCCCTCATTTAAAAACTGGAAACAGGATATAAAAGTCCCAGAAAAACAAGTCCATCGGTCAGTGTCACCTTTTAGACCTTTCCTTATACCTAATATCTACTTTGTAAGGGAACAAGGATAAGAATGAATATGAAAGATTTCAAGAGTTTGATGGGAAAAAGGCATGGATATGATTCACACTAAAGCTATAGACAAAGAGGTTAAAGCAGTAAGCAACTTTAAAGAAAAGAAAAGAATGTCATGCTGTATATGACCGGTTTTTACAGTTTATTTGCTAGGAATTGTAATGCCTTAACAAATAAAAGCATTTGTTTTGTCATAACTGTAATGTTCTTTGGGCATTTACAGTATCTCAGGGAGTGTAACTTCTTTTAACATTTGTTAATAGACCAAATATTGAAATAATTCTAGTGACCACTTGGGACAAAGATTCCATTTTTTGTATGGCTGTTTGGACACTCAATGGTGACATGACATTATAAATGTGTTCAAAAGGAATGAAATATTAGGTTTTGGCTCATACTAAGGTACTGTAACACATACAATATAAGAAATAATAGTGGCTTCCCTGAGATGAAAATTGTAACCAGGTGTTTGTGACTATAAATGCATAACCACAAATTAAGTCAATTGAAGTACAGTAAATGCAAATACATCAGTCACAGTGGCTTTTTTTTCCAGTAAAATTAGAGATTGTGGAGGCAATGAGGCTGGGCAAGGCAAACACTGTCACTCTCACTCATGAACTCCCTGTAGAAAGGAAAAAAAAACACTAACCAGACTCATCCTATAGTGGAGCTGCCAAGATGCAAAATTACATCAACTCTGACTGCCACAACCTTGACCTCTCATTTGCATATCATCAAGTCCTCCAGGAATTTTTATTCCTTACCTGAGCACATTTCGAAGGGCAAACTGGTAGTGAGCAAATTACATTGACAATTAAAAAGTAAAATGACGACTATCCTCTCTAACATGCTTTTCAGTGTGTGTGTGTGTGTGTGTGTGTGTGTGTGTGTGTATTTGATTTTCTTGCCTCTTTAGAAGCATTTTTATATAGTATACTGTACATGCATGCATGTGTGCACATGCTTATCAAGCAGCCATGGACAGTTCATTTAACAACAATAGTTTTCAATTAAATAATTAAATAAAGTCTACATTGTTTCACATGGGCAACTAAGTGTGCATATGATTAATATGCACAGGCTAATAAAACAGCAGTGAAGATCCACAACATTACAGACACTTTATCCAGAAGTTGCGGGCTACAGGAATGTGTCCATCTGTGTGATAATATATTGAATGTATGAGCTGTTATAAATGAGTAACAACCTCAGAGACACAAAGCATCCAGCTTGGATTTTTCGGTGTCCTTCAAATCACAGGGGGGTGTTTATTCTTCATGGCAAAATTGATGAAACTCACTTCAGGCCAAGGGAACGATTGCTCATTTTTTCAAGCTGAAGAACTGAAATGGTGGAGCCAAACCTTTAGGCAAATTGATTATTTTTAAAGTTCTTGGCCCAACATAATGCAGCCCGCAAGAGAAAAATCTTATCTAGTTCTGCACATTAGTACATTATAATTTCAAATATGGAATGGCCATAATACTTATTCTTCTGCATTTCAGTCAGACAAATCAAATATAAAAATGTTTATTGCAGCAGAACACAGTTTATGATTGTTGTCTTGGCTTTGACCTCATCTCTTCCCATATATGATTACATCGAGGTAGTGTGAAGTGATGAACAAATATCTTAACCCCTTGTTAGAACTGCATGTGGATGTAGGGGTGATGGTGGGGCTGAATATTGGATCAACAGACAAAGAACAAAAAAAGACTACTGCTGTTTAAAATGACCAAAGCAAATAATGGACCCAAAATGCAGTTTGGAAACACGAGATGCCTCCCCATTCAAAGAGCACACCCTTTCAGTTAACACTTCCACTGTACAGTATATAGTATGTGCAAGTCCACCATTAATGCACTACCCTTAAACAAGAAATAGTCAAAGTGCCATGTTATATATTGTTGCAGCAGGTAGGCACAATTGATATTGTGTTCTTGGATTTCAATATTTCAAATATTTTATGAGTTTAAATCTTGACTATACATCATAAAGTAAGAATTTGGCAGGGGAGCAATTGCGAACTGAACTTATATTTTATTTATTTGCTTACTGTTTGTCTCTGCTGAGTCCACTCACACACTGTCCAAATTTAACAAGTCTGCCAGGTCTTTGCCAAGTTTATGTCTCCACCACCTCCCTCGTTCCTCTCCATCACTTCTGCCTGGTACTTATTCTTTCCACTTTAATAAATCATCTGAACTGTCTGTGTTTTGTGTGTTTATGTGGATTTGTATTTGTGATTTAAGAAAAATAACATATACGGATGTACTTGTCCTGTGTTGTGTTGTGCATGAATTATCTGTAATATTTTGTTCTTAGTGTGGTCTTAAATGTGATTTTCTTGTTTCCTATGGCTGTATAGCTGCCCTGGGAAAGGCAGACCGACTTACACATCAAAAAAGTAAGAGCACTTTACTACTAAATATTGCACCACCAAAGAGGCATAAGGGTGCGATCTCAGTCATTAGGAACAGAAATGGATTTCTGCAACATCTGTAATGGTGTACAGTACAACAGCCCAGGCATTTTGACCTGAATAGATTAGATGTTGGACTTAACCATAACACAGAGTGGTCAACCGTTAGTGTGTAGTTGGCACAAACAATGCTGTAATTGCTTCTGCTGGTTGACAGTTTCATAAACTGTGTTAAAAACACACATGACAACAGAGGCGGGGTAGACATAATGTATTTCCTTCTGCAATATAGTCATCTGGGTATAGATTTCAGTTGATTGCACACAGTTCCATTTTGCAGCTTTTGATTAAAAGGAACTTCCTGCATCTAGAATCTGGAGAACAGTGGTAAATATATCACTTTAATTTGACAAATCATTACATTTTAAAGGCTGGGGCTGCCCCATCGCTGTCAAGCACTCTCAAAATGGGGCTGTGAAAAAAAACAGCTCAATTGGGGCCCATCCACAATGCCCTGTTTGTTATACTGCAGGGCCTTAGAATAATTTATGTGGTGGCCCTAAGTACTTGGCATGGGGCCTTACTTAACAAGTAAATACAGTATATTCTCTTAAAGTTTTCTCCTATTTTGTTTCTGTACATTGTCTTTGCCTCATAAACTGCTTAAGTAGGGTTGAAATGTAAGTGCCTGCCTCTTACTGTACTGAGTCCCAGGAAAACACAACACTCTTTGACTCTTCATATCCCAAGCACATGTATGATCTCATACAGAGAACAAAATAAACTGTCAGCACAACAACCAGCTGTACTACTTGATCTCATGGGAGACCACAGAAAAGCTCTAAGGAAACACCTTCCAAACTGCACTGTTTTCTTTCTGCTGCAGTTAGTGAGTGCAGCTCTCATTGAAATCCAACATGTCCGGTAAGAATGAGATATCTAGTGAAACGTCAGGTTTTAAGGAATTTTATGGCATGTGTGTAGAAACTGTAACACAATATACAGCCCCAGGGCTGACATTATTTAATGTAACTCTGAAAGAGAGTTAGTCATGGAGGGTGTGTGTGATGCTTTGGCTTTGTCAGTGATGGAGCGCACTGCTCTCTGGTAACATAGCAGTTTCTCCAACTAGACAGCCAAGCTGCCAGCAACACATTTACTGTGGACAATAATCTATGAGCAACAGTGCTTCGAAGGCAGTGAGTGCTCACAACGCTGCAGCTAGTAGGTCTCAGTGAGGGTCGAGATTCCTCCAGCTAAGCCATCTGTTCATGTGTAATTACAGCTTTGGGCCTCAGCTCAGTCTGAACCAACCTATAGCCTGGCTGAGAGGTTAATGCTGTCTCCTACACTGCAGCTTGTTTCTTTTTCATGTCAGGAGTGAACTGTTAATACAGCATCTGCCTCCTGAATATCAAATATCAGATGAGAAACTGTTTCCAGGTTGGTATATGGGCTCTATTCCCATGACACTGATATGACAAAGAGCTTATTTGCAGTTGAGTTTTTTTTTACCGCAAACCATTAAGATCCCCTGTGGTATTTTCTATGGTAACATCATGGCCAACCACCCAATAATGTTTGTAATACCACATCAAACTCTAAGTTGCATGACGGCTGTCTGACATGTTAAATCTAAATGATGAGGCTTTGCTGCCTTGCAAAGCCTCATCATGGAGCAGAACATAATGGTATATGTTGGCACTCAGTCATACATATACACCTTTTACATATACACATGCTGTATAGGAGTTGACTTTTTGCTCACTGACATATGTTATGGTGGCTTTTTTCTCATGTGTCTGTGTGTACAGGGTTAAGTGCATTTATATATGCACAAGTATGTCTGTCAACACTTGCAAATATCACCAGTGACAGTTTAAAATGTGGCAACATTTCCCATTCCAGCCATAAATAACCAGTCGGGGATGTACTGCCCATTTGGACCGCATCCATTTCTCAGTTTTGACATCAGGTTACCACAGTCTGCTGCTGTTTCTGTCCAGTTTAGAGGAAACCCCCTGTAGCAGATGGTTAGAGCGGTTTCATTACTTTCCACCAAATTGCTTAAGAGTGGTTCTCTAAATGGACATGTTGTATTAGTGTCCCGAGCACCATTCTAAACTCTACAACATGTGTATTTACACGGTCCAAAATTAGAGCAGAATTTTCCTATTATATATAACTATTACATAACTTCCTTATGAAGCAAAATTAGAAAACCGAGCTCCAACACAACCCATTATGTTTAATGACAGTTATGTCATCTTGATATTTCTCCTCCACATCAGATTATCTCCAGGCTGTTGGATCCAGATGTACAGATATATTAATCTAACTTTTCAACTCTAAGGTCAACCTGGGTTCATATGGAAAAAACAATTTTTTTTTCTTCCCTTGGTGATTTATTTAATCACATACTGTACATTACAGTGTTTGCGATTAGCAGGTCACACTGGCCACAAGTCTACAGTGCCAAATGTAAATATCTTACACTGGATTAGCAGACTATATGCAGAGCACTGCCGGAAAGACTGGTGCAATAGATTGCATCCGGTTTCCCATACACAGCCCTGTGGAGCCTGAACTCTTCAAGTGAAAATGATGTCAGTCCTAATATGATAGTATGGTAGTACACTGTTTGCATCTCCACATCTCTGCTGTACCTGGATAGTAAAGCACCTATTTATTTATGCCTTTACACTTTCCCATTCTTCCCATCATTAATTCACTCTATAGGCCTCTGTATCCTAAAGCTGTTATCACTCACTGGTACAGTAGTATTTGTAATGCACTTACTCTTAAAAGAACAACCTAGACAAGCAGAACATTTCCAGAGAAATATTGTTGTTGAGTGCACTGGACAGCACTTAGAAGTGTCTCCACAGGGATAGTAAAAAAGAAATTGCGTTGAATCAGGATCTGTGGACCGTCTTTACTTGAGAAGGAGCAGATCGCTTCTGTCTCTCCAACCATTATACGTATAAATTTAGTTTTAAGAACTGGCCCGAGTAAGATACAGCAACAAACATAGACAATAAATATTTTTAGACTTTACACGAGTCCCTCAGGAAAGATTGGCGCTGGCCAATTCAGTGAGATACTCTACTACTTTTCAAATGTAGCTTTAAAAGTTACTAATTCAAAAAAAAAAAAAGCAAGCAAAGTAGTAGTGAAAATGAGCAATTTTAATATGAGCAGTTTATTGTTTTAAAGGTGAAGGGCAAGAAATGGGTTGACATCCACTAAGACGAGATCAGATTCAAATGAGTGTGTGAATAAAAAAATATGGAAAAATATTTTTATTTGTATCATTTTAGGTCATGTCAAAGAGTCTGTTATGAAAAATGTCTTCATAACAGTAGTGGACAGAAGCATGGCAGTCAATGCCTTGTGAGTAGTTGATATGCAAACAAATAGCAGGGACTTAGGAAGACTTCTTAGGAGTGTGTGAAATTCCTTTAAGGTTTATAAAAAAATCTTTTCTTACTCCAGACTGTGCTCTGCAGTCCTTGATAGTGATTAGTGAGCAATACATTTGTGTTATGTGTTGCCACAAAAAGGTCAAATATGCATAAAGTCAATTGAAGCATGCCGTCTCTGCTTTGGATCTAAGCATATGGGCCTCGAAATGTGTTTGAGCTGGAAAATAAGAAACTCGATAAGACAGCATTTCTTTAAACAATGTCAGCTAAGATGCACCGACCACTCCTAAGGGGACTTCAACAAATCTGCCATTTGCAGCTAGTATTGAAACATGTCTGTGTGATTTGTGAAGCTTAAGCATGCAGGTGTAAATGCACATGAGGGGGGATGTGATAGGAGCCGCTCCTTTTTAGAGTAAATGTAGAAATCATATCTACATTATACTGTATAATAAATATTATAATCGCAGAGTCATAGCAATACTTTACTTGAGGAACTTGGGTCCTTAGTTATAATATAATCTTAACTGTCTCTGACTCAATTAAAAGGCAGGCAGGGAGCTCTACCCAGGGCTGGGTCTATCAATATCCAAACAGCTGGAGCCATAAAGAGAAAAGACAGGCACAGGCACCCTCACCATCTGTCAGGGTTAGCTAGTCTGTCTTTTACCCTTTTCATTGTGTTTTCCTCTAATTCACTTGTTCTCTTGTGTTTGTCCCCTGTTTGGATTTGTTCCAGATTGTGTGTATTTTGGTGTTTGTAAGAGCTGGTAGGCATCAAATGCCTTTTCCGGCCAGTGAACACCTGCGTCAAAAAAAAAAGATTTTCCAGAAAGGTAAAAATGCCATGACCAACTTTTTTAATTGGTTTTATTCCTTTATGATCAACTCTATCCTGTTTTACATCTGTAGGTCACATCCTGTTGCCTGTTCCACATGTTGTCTCACCATTGTCTCCATCTTGTTCAAAACCTAAACAACTATGTTTGATCCAGATAGTCTACAGCATATGTGTCAAACTCAAGGCCCGCGGGCCATATCCGGCCCATAACACAATTATATCCGGCCCGCAAGATCATTTTACATTGATATATTATTATTGTTATTAATGGCCCGGCGATATGAAGCGCTGATAACACACAAACTACAGATCCCATAATGCAGCGCAACAGCTGCCTTGCCAAACGATAGGTTACCTGGGAACATTCCCGCACAGCTAGCTATCTTCATCCGTGGAGTGGACTTCGATTTGAGCGTTACAGAGGAAATATTGGACATTAAATTGATGCACGGGACAACGACAGGAAAAGACGTTTTTGAAAACGCGAGTCAAAGTGTAACCGACATGAAACTGCCCTGGGGCAAACTTGTTGGACTTACAACAGATGGAGCACCGGCGACGTGCGCTGAAAAATGGGGGCTCGTGGGGAGGACGCGAGTAAAAATGCCAGAGGAGAAGTGTACTGGTGAGTTGACAGCATATGACTGCATCATACATGAGGAAACGCTGTGTGGTAAAGTGTTGAAAATGGAACATTTAATGAGCCCTGTAACGCAAACCGTAAACTTTATCCGAGCTAAAGGTTTGAACCACCTGCAATTTCAGTCTTTTATGCGAGAAATAGAGAGACAGAGTTTGCCCACATTCCTTATCATACAGAGATGCGTTGGCTGAGTCGAGGAAAAGATTCTCAATAGAGTTTTTGAGCTACACAAGGAAAATTGTCAGTTCATAGACACAGGGCAGTTGCTAGGAATTCTGGGCCCCCTTAAAGAGTATTTGCATGGGCCCCTCTACCCCATTCATTGCCACTTTTTTTTACAACTCTGTATTATTATGTTTTTCTTTGTTTTTCTGTTGATGCCTGGTGTATTCATTCAACAATGAGTTAGAGTATTATTATGTAAATTATTCCCATTTCTCTGATTTGCAACACGTTATCACACCTCTGATTGGGGCGAGGGTCTACTGCTGAGTCAAACTCAGACGAAGCGGTCACTGCTGATTCTGGATCCGCAGAGCATAAAGTTTTGCTTTTTGTAAATATTAAATGTTATGTTTCATGGGAAAACTGGTGAAGAATACACAAAATCTAAATGGGCTTACTCAGTAGGCTACCGTAGCTCTAGGCAGACAGCGTCACTTTGCCATTGTATGTGGCGGGCAAGCTAATGTCACCCTTGTCAGGCAAAAAATATTTTTAAAACATCCAAAAGTCAGTGTAAACTGTCCAAAACTCTAAATTGTCGTTTTTGTTATTGTCAGCCATTTTGTGTATTTTATTTTATATTGCTGTGAAAACAACAACAAATTTTGTTGGAACATTTAACTTTTTTGTATTTTCAAATGTCCCACCAATAGCTAACATATTTTTGCAAGATCACATTTTAACACATCATGATGACGTTATTGACCTGCGCCTAATGCTCAAAATTACTGAGTAGAACTTGAATGCGTCATAATACAATTCAGTGTAGCCTCGTAACTGAGCGGGTGCTTGGTGCTTACTGGAGCACTGTCCGACAGTAATATGTGTGAAACACACAGTCCGCTGTAGATCCGCCTCCAAATTAGTAACGTTCAGTTATCTACACTCGCTCTACAGGAATCGCTGCTCTACAGTGAACTGACGACTTGCCCAGAGTGTAGCCCGCCTGGCCGCCTCTCGCCCGATGATTGACAGCTAATGTAAGCTACAGCCCCTGCGCCCGTCAGGTACGCGTTACAGACAAATGAATGAATGAATGAACAAGTAGGCGCCCTCGGTAGTTTTACTCTCACCATTCTTAGGGAAAAAAAAAATTGATGTCCTGGGCCCTTGCTCTGTTGCTCCTAGCCCTGGCCTCCCTCTCTAGCCTTTTCTGGTGTCCAGATTTGTGTTTTTTGTGTGCCATCATCTTGATCTGCCTCACTCCCTGGCAGGGAACTCCAGCAGGGAGTTCGCTCATCTTCAATTCGAATCCGCTGTGTCAGTGGACTAAACCATTTTTTAAGAAGGGGCCAAGGGGGTTATTGAAATTATTAAAATTAAAATATTGCGTGACTTTGTGGCTTTATTTTAGTTCAGATTAATTACTATGAATATATATTAGTTAAGGCTATGCATAATAATTTAGCCGTAGAGGCTACTGGGGCTGTGTGTGGACCCTGATGGGCTGTGGGCCCTTAGAATTGTCATCACCTTTCCCCCAATACGATGGCGCTGCATGGACTTCACAGTTTTGTGGGACGAGAATTGGAAATGTGAGTTGGCGTTTCTGGCTGACATAACAGCTTATCTCAACGCCTTGAACCCTTCAGCTCCAGGGACATGACCACATGATCACTGACATGTATGATGCAGTGAAGGCATTTCAAGTTTGACAAGATATATTTTTATAGAGAGCAAAGCATTTTAAGTTATATAAAGTTTAAGTTTATTTATTGTGGAATAATATTCCTGTCTGTTTTTATTCCTATTCGTGTTCAAAAAACATTTCCTTTTAGTGTAATCAATAAATGTTTATCCTGTTCGGCCCGTGACCTAAAGTGTGCTTTGAGTTTTGGCCCCGTTGCAATTGAGTTTGACACCCCTGGTCTACAGACTTAAAATCCTTCCCTGCACTACCAAACAGACCACTCTAAACATTAATTAAGACACCCCTGGCCTTCTTTTACAGTGAGTTATCTTTTAAAACTCCAGTGTGAAACTTCTGCTGCCCCTCTGAGGAATTCTCAGCAATTATAAAATCACTGCCAGGGGCTCAACATAACATGTGTGTCAGCAGTTTCTTACCACCCCACCCTTTACCCAATTGCAACAAGCATTTAATCATATCAAACCGCTGAATGTTTAGTTTTTAACAGTAAAATCCACAACTGAAACTTTCTGTTTTTCAGCCATATTCACATTGTCCAATGTTATTCTTGTGCTTCTGCCTTGCCTGTGTGAGTTGGGCTGTAGGATCTCTTTCTGTGAGCAGTGCAGGATTATTATTGGGAGACATGATGAGCAATACTGAGAAGCACAGAGTCATGTAGAACTGATAGGCTAAATGTTTTGAAATGAGGCCTTGCATGTTGAAAAAGATTAGTCCAAGGGAAGGCAACTGTAATATCTCTCACTACTATTGTTGTGCTTTCTGAAGAGCTAGTGCCCAAGAAAGACTCATTGATGATCACTGATTGATTGATTAGTCCATATATATGGACTATCAAAAGATAGTCCATATATATGTGGTTTTCATTCTTTATATTCTTCTGTTTAAGTTCATGAGTTGAAGATGCACTTGCAAAATTCTGGACGAATCACCATTCCGATGGAGTCCTGGGTGGGAGTAAAAATTTGTAATGCAATTAATTGAAGAGCTTATAAAAATAATAATATAATAATGGCAGTGCAACTGAGCTATCATAAGGTCATTGCAAGAGCAGAAACAGTCAAGGCCTGCTATTGGTCCAATTTGTGCAGAGAATTGCATATTAGGTTTACCAAATAGTTATGGACAGGGCAAAGAGGTTCTTCCGATAGATTCATTGGCCTTTCAGCATCAGGTCATTTGTCTTCTAAATGAAAATTTCTTCAACCAACTGTTGAGGACTGCTTAGGTTAACTCTCTTAATCCAAGGCTTATTTGTCCAAGCTGACCATCTATAGTATATAGGCTGCTGTCTCAACACCTACATGGCAAAGAGAATGACTTAACATGTCTGAACCTGGGAGGATCAGTGAGAAGGAGGGTGAGTCAATCCTGTATCGATTTCCTCTCTGTCTCCAGAGACCCTGCAGACAATTCTTTGGTAAAAGCTACTCAAATTCTTGGTGGGAACCACATAGTTGAGCTGATATGGTGGCTATGCTGTGAAAGAACAAGCTCAAGCTGAGATTAGAAACGTGTATAAGAGAATGTGAAGGTTTTAGTGTTGTGCTGACTTCTGCTTAGTGGCTGTGCAGAGGTGATCCCAGCCCCTTCTGAGGAATTGGCTCCACAGTGCAGCATTTAAACACTCATCTGTCTATGGTTCTCCATATGATTGGGTGTGGAGTGGTGGAGCACCTCTAATAACCTTTGAGGTTTTGCATGGGGAAGAGGAAGCTGCCTGCATAATCATCTCAGCTCAAACTGGGTTCTGAAATCATATGTCAGCTGAGCACATGCAGGATGGACTAGTGTCCTCATGGCCATGTGGTTTTTTACGTTGCATTTTTACGTCATCTTAGGTCATTTTTACAATATGACTTTATTCTTTATTCACCCTACTATGAGCAAGAATTGTCTCACTGGTCTATGTAATAGTACATTTAGTACAAGTGATGTAACACAAACTCTCAAACTTTGCGTGGGTTAATTGATGTTTCCTCTTGAGGATGTGCATCATTCTGTAGTCTTTGATTGCTCCTGTTTAGTACCGATGTCAGCAGTCAAATCAACCACCTCCAGTAAAATCAGCGAGACTGTATTTTATGTACAATAATTTCACTTTTACTGTTTAACTACAATGTAAACTCTCAGCCAATTGTGTCTGACACAGTGTGTCCTTGACTTATTTTAAATTTATTGTAAGTTGAAAAATAAATATTTTTTTGGGAGTGTAATCTGAATACACCTGACTATCAGTACCTGTCAAGTATCTGTGTTTTAAAACCTGGAGTAGAAATCAAGAGCATATTTGTAGCTGCCTCCACGGTAGATGTGTTGTTAGTGAGGTGCAGTGTATATCCCCTGTATGATGTCCAGGATCCAAATGCTGGCTTTGCAATACTGAAAATGAGGGTTAAGTGCAGGTCATTCCTGCATCAAGTCTCAGTGAGATTGCAGGTAAATGAAAGCTGATGCATAGAAAACCAGTGCCTGGCTGTTCTCCGTTTCCTTTAAGCTGTTGCGCTTTTGAAATGCTCTTAAATTGACCCAATAGCAAACAGCACATTAGCCTCTGAGTTAGTAATGAAATACAGTCATTGAAATAACCTCTGAAGGCTCAAATATGCACATGGTTTTCAATGTTTTCCAAGTGGGCAAAAAAATCTTAAATTCATTGGAGAGTTGATTCAGAACAGACAAGGCATATCAAACATGTAATTACCTCCTGCCCCTTGTTTTCCATATCTTTTCACACAATACACCAGCAGGAGCAAAGCTTATTCTTTTCATCTCTACTGCTCTATGTTTCACATGCCTGCAATGTGCCTGGTGATTTTTAATCAGAAGAGGCATTTTTCATGCATGTGTTTTTATTTATTTATTTTTTGCTTGGAAATATGTGTAATGAAGTGCTGAAATGCTGCCAAAGACCTCCGTTGCTGCTCAGGGTTGAAATACTTGTAAAGCTGAGACAAGATCTTATCTCATAACTCCCAGTTTAAAAGCCTTTGGTGTAAACCTCACCGGGTGGAGGCTACACATGGATCCTGTCAGTGAGTGATAAGTTTTTCATCAGTATGGATACATTTTCCGCCACCCTGACAGTCTTTTGCAAACCAGCTTAGTTATGCACAGTGTTTATATCTCATACTGAGGAGCTGGTTTTACTACAGTATCATGCATCTCATACATCAAAACCAGCAAAGGAGATTTTCTTCTTTCTTTCTTTCTTTTACTTTTTTTTTTTATTAATCTCAGTGATTGATGTAATGACAAACAGAGGTTGCAAGGCAACAAGACTCCACCTACACCTACACCAGTACTTATGCCTCAAGGCTGAAGGATATGGCTACAATAATAATAATGGGACCAGTTGACAGTAGAATTCAATAAAACATTTTACAGGCATGTGGCCGGAGAAGCACCGCAAAAGCAACTAGAATATATACAGTAGGTCCAGCAATAAATCAGGCATGCAGAACTGGCTTAGCCCTTGAGTCACTGCAGGTTCAGTGAATCCACCCACGTGTAAAAGTAAAATTTAATGTATAATTATACATTTTTCTTTAACTTGAGAGAAAGCACTCGACTAGGGTGTGACATCTGACAACCTGAGGTGATTACACAGAGATGTCGGTCTCTGAAAAGACCAAACCACTTGGTTTTATTTGCAGGTAAGAAGCCACTGCGGGTCCTTCCGATCCTTGTTGCAGTGCTACCTCTTGTGTTAGGGTGAAGCTTCTCTCAAAAGATGAACAGACATTCCTGCGCAGAATAAACAAGAATGAAAAAAGTATTAAAGCACCGCTCATAGAAACTGGCAATTGATAAATTAAACTGATATTGACAGTTTTGTTGTTGTACTGTACTGTACTTTAGCCTAACAGTCTTCTGGAGCACACTTATCACAGCTGATTAAAATTTAATGAAACAGTACATGTACCAGTGCAAAAATATTTCACTGCCCTTTTTATTGCCTGTGAAATCATAAACATAAATATTCCCTTGCAGTTTGGTAGTTTTCACTCACACATTTATTTTGACTTTTCATTAAGAGAGTGTTGTATATAAATCTATAAAAACTGCACTTTAAAATCTGAATAATTGCGTTTTTTTGGGCTGTTATCAGATGATCAGATACAACCAGTGGCTGATCACTATTACATTAAGTTTGATGTTATGGTTAGTGATTTGCCAGTGAATGCATGGGGGAGAGAGTTGTAAATCAATTCAAATCAAGTCAATCCAAGCTGTATTCATATACCCTGTTTAAAACAACCAAAGTGCTGAACATGCTTAAACACAGAATAAAGAAAAATAGAGTATGTAAAATAGAATAAATTCTAAATGCAAAAACCAATAAGAATGTCAACTCCACAAATATTAGACATTTAAATTCAAACTTAGTTTGTACATGTCCAACAAATACAAAAAGAAATTGGATGAAGCACTTTAAGGAAAAATGTGGGCATGAACCATGGGGGGAAGAAGAAGAATAGTAAGAAAATGGAATTGTGACCTTTACCTAGAGGGGAGAGATCTTTGAGATAAATCACAAAAAAACCAAACAGATCCAAAGCAATGATTCTATTATTTGAATTTTGTTTTTCACAGACACAGATGCCTCTTTAATATTTAAACACAGACGTAGTGATCTACTGTTGAGATACAAAGTCTGGAAGCTCGGTTTAAAGTATCTGAAAACTATACAGTATATGATTATCTGAAGTGAGCTCAGCTTGGGTACATCTTGTGGAATGTCTGTGATGACAACGTATCTCATGCTTGCTGTTGATGGACGTTCACCAGGTGTCTGTTACTTTTTTATTATCTTGAATATGATTCAGAAAAACCTGCAAAACTAACAAAAACTCATGAGAAGTGTTTTGATGGCTAATGAAAAGAACAGCATATGTTAGATATTTTTATATAACATTATTATTATTATTATTATTTAAAGTAACAAATTATATTTAATGTCACTCTTCATGTTCTTTGTGGTATGATTGGGTGGCATGCCTCTCTGCCATTCCCACAATTGCATATACTTGCACAAGTGGGTCACCCAGCCCACTGAGATTTAGCTTGTACCATTCAGTGATGTGGAAATAAAGTCTCCTCAGTCAGGCCCAGTAACTGCCAGTTACACAAAGCTCAACATTGAATGAATTATTTGAACTCATCATTGTTTATAATGTAAACACAGACCAGACAGAAATGTAGTCAGCTCTCAACAAATAAAGATCAATAAATTATTATTAAGATTTACTATTAAAAGCTGTGCCTACTGGTAGATTATTCATGGACTGTTAAGAACATAAGTACTATAATTTCAATATTCAATGATTGTCCATAGCGTCACGTAGTCAAACAAAATGCAGCATCACTGTCAACGTCAATATTAGTTAGCTGTTTTATGTTTATGTATATATTATGTAATGTTAAATGCAGTTAAATATTTTGGTTCGACGTACTGTATATAGCTCTGCCAGGTGTGGTGAAATTCTTCTGCAACTTTGACATTAATGTAAGGGCAGGTAAAACCCTTGTCAAATGAGTGATGGCCAGGAGCCCTCACTGTGTTCTGAGTGAACCCTCACTGGCATCCATCCATCGCCCAGAGCTGAAGATTTTCATGGCCATGGTTGGCTCACAACTATAGCAGGATCAACTCTCTGTGGCCTAGTGGAAAGCCAGTCAGACAGCATGCTGTCAGTCCATCACCAGATTCAACACATCCCCCAACATGAGCTATGGTCTGATGTGGTTTGAACTCCAAGTGGGAGGGAAGACAAGAAAATGAAGATTGTCGAGTAAAAGCAACAATAAAACAATAGCCTCGCAAACAAAAGCAATCTTAATAAACCAACATCAACATGACACCTTGTAATAGCGTAATAAAATTCCTGCTTCCTTCATTCCACCCTGTTCCTTGAAAAGGGAGCAAAAGATGCATTGTTTCTTCACTTCAAATAAGAGTATGACACCTTGCCTATGGTTGTAGTGGAGGAATGGCATACAGTGAGTTTTAAAGCTGCTTTCCCTCTGGGGTCTTATTGTGGCCAGTCAACAGTGAATGGAGAACAGTATACAGAGCCCAGGGGACAGAAGAAGCTGGGGCAAACAGTCTACAGCCATTACTGACAGTTCCCTTTATTTTCTCTGGCAGCCATGCCCTTCTGAGCTCTCCATTTACGGCTTCTTCATTGAGTATATTAAAGCTTATTGTTAAGCACACAGGATGTAATATAATTCCAGAGATACATAGTCCAAATAAAGCCAATGAGTTCCTCCACATTCATCCTCCTCTCAAATCCCCATCTCCCTGACTTCATTCATTTATCTCTTGCCTTATCCTGCTTCATGCTCAATCTCAGACTCTATTTGTTCAGTTTAGGGAATATTTGATTGACAGGTTATAACCCAGAGCAGGGCCGACAGTGAGAACATGTATTTTTCTGAAAGTAGTTTTCTTTCCTCCAAAATGATTTCAGAAAATTGCACAATTAATGTAGGGGAATACTGTAGACACAAAGAGAGAAAAAAATGCACTGTATAAAAATATAGACATGTGCATGCAGCAAAACTCTTCAGAAGTAGAACACTATTTAATTTTTAAGTGCACACACAGTGAAACATACTGTATACAGTGTATATCCAGGACTACATTTTTATCTCTTTTTTTGGCAGCAGGTAAGATGGAAGACATGGTATGACATTCAACTCGGGTCATGTACTAGACCTGTAGCCACATCATAATGTCATCATGATATATATGACATCAGCTGCTTATGAAATAAAGTTGAAAAAAAGAGGAATGTGGGCAATATACAGACATAAAATTACAGACACATTGTAAGATTTATCTCTGTGGAGGGCAGATACAAAATTATGTTTCTATGCTATTCTGACAGTTGTAGATTGTGTCAGGATATTGTAAAGAAAAATGATGTTTGGCAAAGATCATGAAAATATAATAGTGTACATGTCATCGCAACAAAAGATTTCTTAATTTTGTACTTTTCTCAGAGGTTAGCAATTATCAGACTTTCCACTTTCCACAAATGCAGTCATCAAATTGCAAATATCTTCCAAAACAAGGGGTCTTCTTCTACTGTACAGTTTCAACACCTACAATAAATTAGACAGAGCTGAAGCAGAGGGAGAGTAGTAGTGTAGTAGCAGGTGCAGGTACAGGCAGGATGAATGGGTTGATTCAAGAGCTGCACACAGTTATTTCCCCACAGGCTGGGAGCTCTACCTCATTAGTACAGCCCTCACCTGACGTTCTGTGCTCCACCTGCCTCTGCAATGAATTATGAGGCATGCTGAACTAGCCCAGAGACCTCTCTGCCTGAGGACAAAAACACCATATACACAATGACATTAGACACTTTACATTCAGACAGGTGAATTGTCAGCATAGAATGAAAATGTGTCTAAGCTTGTTTGTTTGTGTGCTCATGTGGGATTTTTTAATATGCACTCACTGACCACTTTAACGGGAAGACATGCTCAACTGCTTGTTACGGCAAACATCTTAACAGACAATTAAAAAGCAGCAACCACATTCATTTAGCTATGTAGACACGGACAAGATGACTTGGTGAGCTTCAAACTGAGCATCAGAATTAATGGGGAAAATGGTGGCATATATGACTTTGAATGTGGAGTGGTTGTTGGTGCCAGACAGGCTGGGTTGAGAATTTCAGAAGCTGCTGATCTAGTGGGATTTTCATACACATCCATCTCTATAGTGTATGGGCGATGGTTGGAAAAAGAGAATATATCCAGTAAGTGGCAGTTCTCTAGGCGGAAATGCCTTGTTGGTGCCAAAAGTTAAAGGGTAATGCATGGTCAGACTGGTTTGAAATAATAAAAAGACAGCACTAATTCAAGTAACCACAACCAAGGTATGCAGAAGACCATCTCTAAATGCCCAACACGTGGAACCACGTCGAAGGTGCCACTCCTGCCACTTTATGAGGTGTCCCAAATAATGAATGCCAATGAATGTTTATGCTTGTAATATAGGGCACCCATAAGGCCAATGCAGAATATGGCCTGCATTTGGCAAAAATGTGGCACTTTTAGGTTCCTTGGTAAGAACCTATCTTGGCCAGTTTTGTTAAATAATTACTCAAAAAAAAAAAAAAGAGGAAACAATCATTATAGTTTTTGATTTTCTGTCCTCAGTGGGTTGGTGGTTTTGTGGTGATGGATGTTACATCATTTTGTTTTTGAAGAACTATGCAGTTTATACCAGTAAAGATTTTTAGTGGCAAGTATGAGATCAGCATTTGACATGTTAAATGCTGAACAATATGGGGCCACATTTAGTAAAAAAGACACTCAGCAGTGGCTTATCTGTATTCCAAGGCTTCTACAGATAGGATACAGCAAATGTGGTGATGTTATCTTATAAGACATCTGGGCCAATTTCAGTAAAGATATGACGCAGTCAGCAGTGACTAATCAGAGCATGAGGCTAATGTGTTCCCTCTCAGACCTCTGCAGAAAAGCCTCGCCCTCTGATTAACAATGATGAGTGGATGGAGATAGGGAGTCCGACCCCCCTGTCGCTCACCGAGCACTTTTATCTAAGTCTTCAGGGGATTCTGCCATGAGATGTCGCCTCAGTGATCCTGTCTTAACTCTCTGCCCTTATCTCCGTCACCTTGCCCTCTCTTTTTTTCCTCAATATGTCTGTCTGTCTCTCTCCCATGTGTACACACACAGAATTATCCATTCATCCAAAATGAATGGGCAAACATGGGCTGATGAACAGACATTCACTCATCTTTGAATTTCACATGTGCCTTTTTTTTTTTCTTTTATCCACATCTGTAACAAAAGCTGAAATGAGGTAAAAGTAGCACAGCTGACTCTCAAGCAGCAGTCTTGAATCACAGTGAATGACCACACTGCCCTCACGTGGATAACACAAGAACTGCAACATTAAGAAAGATTATTGTCCTCAACTATGGAATGAAAGGGTGTGGCATAAAACTGTGTCCAAAGTACGGTGTGCATTTTAGGACATCCTCAGTTCTCAGTACTCAGGAAAAATGCCGTCAGGTCCTCAGTTATCAGACAAAACTCCCTCAGTTATCACGCAAAAATCCCTCAGTCCTCAGTTGTCAGGCAAAACACCTTCAGTCCTCAGTTGTCAGGCAAAACACCTTCAGTCATCAGGAAAAACTCCGTCAGTCATCAGGAAAAACTCCCTCAGTCCTCAGAAAAAACTCAGTCAGATAAAACGCCCTCAGTCATCAGAAAAATCTCTCTCAGACAAAACGCCATCAGTCCTCAGAAAAAAACTCCATCAGACAAAATGCCCTCAGTCCTACCAGTCGCTCCTAAATTTGAAGTGTGCCAATATTCTCTCTCCCTTTACGTGAATTCTAGTAAAAACAGCTCATATTAAGCAGTCATATTTATGGTTTTCAAACTAAAGTTCAATCAAAAGCAATTATATATCAAAATAATATCAAAAAAACATTAAAAAAATGTACTGTATATGCTTTCTAGCTATATGAAGCTATAGTCTTTAATCATGTTTTTATATTGCCTGTCTCACATTTCTTTGCACATTTTTGATACTTTTGAATATTAAAATGTTTCTTCTATATTTACTTTGTTGTGGTTTTTGGCTGGTTTCACACTGCAAATGTATCCTATTTCAATGGTATTACCCCAGAAGAGCAAGACAAAGTGGCTGAGGAGAGGGAAGTCTGGGCTTCTCTGCTTAAGCTGCTGCACCTGCAACCTGACCTTGGATAAGCGGCAGAAGATGGATGGATGGATGGATGGATGGATGGATGGATGGATGGACTTTTAGAGTAATCCAGGGTCAAATTTCACATTTCACCTCAAAACTGAGGTTAATCGTCTATATTTGAAGCTTTTTTAAATAAAAAAAAAAAAATCTTATTAGTAGTTTATGATTTCACTTTCATTGGACTCAGTACCTCTTATCAAGTACTTTTACTGTGTACTTTTGGAGTAAAGACTAATCCAGTCTCCTTAACTCAAGGTTTGAGTCTATTTTGTTATCATTTGTCCTATTTTGTGATCCAGGATCTTTTATCCCAGTTTTGATGTTTTAACACTAATTAGAATTCAAATTGTGTTAAATCCTAATTGCAGCAATCTTTGATCTAATGATTTCTTTCATTTGGTTTTCAACTACAATTCTGTTTTGATGTAATTTCACTTTTTACATTGTACTTTTTTTTAAAATGAAGTTCTTTCCAAATGTGTATTTGCAGAGTAAAATCATAAACTATTAATAAGATTTTTTTATATGAAATGTGAACTTTGATCCTGGATTACTCCAAAAGTACACAGTAAAAGTGCTTGATATTACTTGTGTATAGAGTATAGGACAGGGGTGGGCAATTATTTTCCCCAAGGGGCCACAGGAGATATTTTAAATATTGTTGACCAATACTCCATTGGCCACATTAAATTCTGCTCAGTATTAATTTTATGTATTTTTAAAGAACAGTAAATTGTATTGTTTTGATATAAATTGGGCAGCATACAAACGGACAATAAATAAAATTAATGGCAAGGCAGACTTTATTCAATTATTACTAACTATTGAAATAAGAAACAATTCTTCGAAATAATGAAATCTACTATACTGTACTGTGGTGTCGTGTAGTGAGTATATTATCTTACACCACCAACAGCAGCCACCCACTCGGTGCACATCTGCGCACTTACACTCACACACTAATGCTAACAGTCGTGGTCACACTGGATGCGGTGCGAATCTTCGACCAGCGACTTTACATACAAGAGTGACAGAGCTTTGCTGTTTAGATAACAAGATAATAAAATGAGGGAGATCATGTTGACACTGTTCTTAGTGTGGTCATTTGATATGAGCTGCACGCACTGTGTGGATAGAAGGAGCTGACAAATCAGCTGATCTCTGTGTGTGTGTGTAAAAGTGAGAGAGAGAGCTGCGGGACAGGGAGATGAATGAACGGAACAATATTATACATGAGCATTGATTCTGTCACCGTGCATCGATCAGTGTATGGGAAACTCAGGAAACATTAGGTGCACTCCAGAGCCCTGTTTTTTACCTTTCTTATTTCTAGTTAACCTTACGCGGGCCAGTCAGGGAGGGTGGAAGGGCCACATATGGCCCACGGGCCCACGAGCCCGTATAATGCCCAGGTCTGGTATAGGAGGTACTGAGTCCAATGAAATTTTAAAACGCTTCAAATATACATGATGAACCTCAATTTTGAGGTGAAATGTGAACACTGACCCTGGATTACTCCAAAAGTCCATCCATCCATCTTCTGCCGCTTATTGGATTGGACTTTATTTTGAAAACTGGAAATACAGCTGCTTAATATGGACTGTTTTTCCCACAGTTGGCGTAAAGGAGAGAATATTGGCGCACTTCAGACTTAGGAGCGGCTGGTAGGACTGGCAATAGAGAGTGACGTCATCAGGATGCGACCACAACAAATCTCGGCATGTGAGAGTTGCAGCACACAACAGTAAGTTTAGCGAATGCTAACATTTTTTCCTTTTTCTTACCCCACTGTCAATATACTGTATATTCATTTAGGGACTTAGATTTAAATGCATGGTGAGAGCTATCTTTGTATTTATTAAAAAGTAAAAGTAAACCGATATTAACATTACTAACCGTAGCTAGCGTTAGCGCAAGTTAACTGCTACTACATTACCACTAACGTCATTAGTAATGACTAACGAATGTACTATTTCAGGAGATGGACAGAGTAAAGGCCTATGAAGACCTTCAGAAAGACCTTGAAAATGGTAACGACTGTTGTACTCTGATTTAATGATTAATTGCATCACAACGCTGACAGAATATGAGCTGTGATCATAAATGCTTTGCTTATCACGGTACTTTACAAAGGCCGTTGTCACGAAACTAAATGAGTGCTGTGTTCGAACATTAAAGGTGAATTTGATTTAAGAACTGTACGGTGTTAATGACATTGTGTCAATCCCCTTCAAATTTAATTTGTAGGTGAGCTTACTGAAAAAGGCTTTCATGCCAAAGTAAAAAAGCTCCTGGCAACAGACAAAAAGGTAGGCTTGTCTATTGAAAGTTGTTGCACGGCTTATAAAATACTATGACCTGAAATTATGACATGGTTTACCAAACCGGCTGAAGTTAACTATACGGTGTTCTGTTTCATAAAACTGCCCTGCTCATATTACAGATGGTACCAACTCAACAAGTGGCAATGCTTTTTTAAGTAAAGAAAAACAGAATTATTCCTTGTCATAATAGCTAGTAGTGTTTTTAAGAAATAGTTCTTGGCACAATTCTTGGTCTAAATGCATGACTACATCACAGGTGCAGCAGAGGCTTTTGGCAAAGCCAAAAAGCTTATACAGCCCCAAGTAAAGAAAAAACTATTTCCACGATAAACATTCGGGCTGTGGAAAATCATTAGTTAGGGTATGTGAATACTAAATTGCATACACTGATTGTATAATATTTGTTATATACATACCCTCGTTTAAAAAACAATTCTTATGATTACAGTCTGTTTTTTTGTTTTGTACCGTTAGATAAGACTGGCTCCGATGGAGTGGAAGCCTAGAACTCTCAAAAAGGCTGGACGTTACCAGAAAATGATTTTGGATGAAACTCCACCTCGCATCCTTCTACAGGGCCATGGAACCTATGATGATTTGGTCAGCATAGGACAAAAAAAATATCTGGCCAGGAGATGATGAAGGGAATAAGTTCAACCTTTGTCATTCTGATGGGTCCAGGTGGACTAAGGAGGAGTTCCACAATAAATTTACCACTGTTTTAGACATTCCCAACCCATGGAAAAGGACAATTTTGTTGGACAGAGGGAATTGGGTAATTGATATGGAATATCATAATAAGTATTATTTTTATTGTACAATGTAATGATTTTAAGGACTTTAAATGTTCTTTTGAAGAGGTCATGTGTTTGGATGATCAACTTTGTACCTCAGGTGTGTACCTCTTTATCGGACAATTATAACTTTTTTTTATTATTATTTTGTCTCATGGTTACAGGCCCAACCTTATATGAACATTTGTACAAAGTGTCTGTCAATGCGTGTTGAGATTTTTATTGTAATACATGCCTTTATTGCAGGTGAACCCCCTGAAACCGATGTGGCCGATGATGAATGTGACACTTAAGGTATGTACCTGTATGCCTGCTGATACTAAATAAATGGGATTTACTTCCAAGTTTTGCCAGTTAATATTTATTTGTCTGTCATTGTTGGGTTACAATTTTTTGTCTAATGCTTATTTTGCAGATGAAATCCCTGAAACTGATGTGAGTGGGAGTTCTGCAGGCCAGGTAAAGCCTTCATCCAATCTGAACTTGAACTGGTTAATTTATTATAGTTGTTCATTATATTATATATTTAATATATTGTTAGTGTTATGGTCATCGGTTAGTGTACAATGGCAAACATGCAGTATAGACATTTTCTACAAATTTGTTTGTAGGACTTCCAGCCTGAGTTATCCAGCTCAGGTGAAGTGGAGACAGGGAGAATGAGCCAATGTACCATCATGTAAGTTATGTTTGTGTTAAATGTATCCATCTAAAGAGAAAAATCTAAGTGTAAAAATTAAAAGTTCTCATACTTCATGATGGGAATGATTAAATCAGTGTTTCCCAAGCTTGGTGCTCGGGGAACACCGTCCTGCATGTGTTTGATGTTGCCCTGCTCCATCACACCGGCAACATCTAACACATGCAGGACAGTGTTCCCTGAGGACCAGGGTTGGGAAACACTGGATTAGAACACCAAGTGGCAATAATTCACCTTATGTGTATTTTGTATCTCCTAGTGTATCTTCCACGTGTTCCATATGTGGACATTGCTCTAATCAAGTACAGTGAAGGAAAACCTACTTGGTGAAGGAACATTTGGCAAGGTATATCAAGGTTCTTTCCAGGGTACTCCAGCAGCTGTTAAGAGGATTGTGTTTGGTTCCGGAGGATTGGAGGACAGAGACATCCAGCATGAAAAAAATGTGTCCTTGTAAGAGCTTTGTGATTTATATTACTTCTTTGTTATTTGATAGTACCAAGTGTTTACAAAAGTTATAGATTATAAGTTATAGATTTCTCTCAGTGTTATAGTCAAATAATGTGACACTACATTGTGTTCCTTGTCTCCTATTATATCAGGAGACTGTCTCATCCCAATATTGTTAGGCTCATGGCAGCAGCCTGCACTGACACCTTCTTTTTGTTGGCAACTGAATACATTCATGGGGCAACCTTAGAAGCAATGCTTCATACAGACAACTGCCGTATTTATCGACTTAAGTCTGCACTGACAGTGTTAAGGTGTTTTGTCTTTCATTTAGTTTCATTTTATTTGTTTTATATAGTATTGTTAAAAATAATAATTCTAAACTCTATTGTAAATCACTTAAAGGATGTAATTGCTCTTTTGGTGGAAACATTTGAGTTAATTCTTTAGTTTGCATTTTGGAAATGCAGCAAAATTTTTAACGTTAAAATGTCTTTTCTGCCAAATTGACTAGTTTGCCCTGACAACACATCAAAATTTCCTCAGCAAAATGTTTCTTTGACAGCCTCAGATTTTTCAGTGACGGGTGTGGACCTGCTTTGTGTTGCAGTTCTTCTTAAATCAGGGGTGCAGCTGCCAACTTTAACTCATTTAAATTGTCCAGCTGTTATGTATATCTTTTTACCAATTCAGGAATAACATGCAACAAACAGTGGCGGAGCTAGACTTTTATCCTTGGGGTGGCCAAGTCTATTCCAGGGGGTCCACAGATTTGTTTCCTAAACGTTGTAGATGCTTGTCCACCTTCTGTATCTTGTATCATGTATTCTATTACATCTATTTACATTCTAAAAATAAGAAAACAGCTGCAGTTGAACTATCACAAACTTAAATCAGCGCCTTGTACCGTACAGGAGGGACCTAGCAGTGACAGACTTCAAAATGCAACTGGCTTTTCTTGTGCGGTGCCGTAACATGTCAATTATCGGGCACCTGGGGTAGCCAATCAGATTTCAGGGGGCTCCAGTGCCCCTCCAGCCCCCCCTCTAACTCCGCCCATGGCAACAAAATAAAATGAAAAACACTTTCTTGAGCTGTACTTGTGCCTATTTCTACTGCACTTAAACCTATGGGAAGTTTTGAAGTTGAAGTTCTTGTCAACATGTACATTTTTTTGAAAGATGTAGGACATGCTTGTGATTTCTGCATACTGCTCACAATGGTTTTGTTCAAACAAAACTTTTCACTATTTCTTTACATGTGCTTTACCATTTGTTTTGTTAGCTTGAAGGAGATGATGGCAATTTAATATTGCTGGACCTTTCCATGGCTGTTGGGTATATCCATGCACAAAATATCATTCACCAAGATATAAAGCCAGCAAATGTCATGGTAAGTTACTTGACTTTTAATTTTTCTCAGTCACTTTATAAATTTTCAGATCAAAATTTAAATTCTCCAATTTTTGTTCAACCACTTCATAAACTCACTTTGCACATCAGCAAACAAACAGTACTACATATATAAATGCTTTGCATATTCATGCAAACAATTACAACTGTACAACTGTCATTTCCTGTATTATCAGTAGCTTATACCATGTTGTTCCAAATGTTTTACATTGGTTCTTTGATAGTCTTACCCCTAAAATATCTGATCCAACATTCATTGCATACATCAGTACATGCACAATGGTCGAACATGTTACAAAGCAAGAATATTTTCCATTCACTCATACATTTTGATGAACATGGAAATGTAAATGAAATGTACCCTGAAAATGTAGGGAACATAACAGTTCAAGTGTGTCCAAACCTTTGACTGGTGGCATATGTCACAGCATTTGCAGTTTGTCCGAAATAAATGGAAATTGCCGTTATGATGTGCACCAATGACAAGATGATTTTTAATTCTGATTTGAAAAATCTATTCAACTTTCTGAGAAAATCTGTTAAGCAAAATTAACCCATATTAGGTGTACTGCAAAATATTGCTGCATCCCCCTGCCCTAGTTGCAATACATGTTTCCTGAGTTTCGCTGCACATCAAAATAAGTTAATCATGCAATCTCTCAGAATAATTTACCCAAACACTACACACTATGGGTGAGAGAGGACTCTAATTAGTATGAAAATTTAATGTGTGATGTCCATTGCAGCTGCATAATGTTGACCACTAAAGAAATCTGAAAGATTTGGACAACATAACCTAACAATATTTGTGCTTTTTTCTCTTTTATCCTACAGGTTCAATATCCATCTAAAAGGGCAATTCTCACAGACTGGGGCCTGGCAAACATTAGAGACACTGTAATGGTTTGTCAAGGCAGTAGGTTCACTGTACAGGCTGTTGGACCAACTGGTGGCACACATCTGTACATGGCCCCTGAATGTCTTCTACACTTTGAGGAAGCCTCCTTGCAAACAGACATGTGGTCCTTGGGAGCTACATATCTGGAGCTCCTCACTGGGTCTGCTCCCTGGAACATTAAGAAACGACGAGAGCTGGCTGCACTAATGGCTGCCAAAACCCCTCCACATGCTGTTGCACATCTCAGTGAGCAGTATAGATTTCTCTTTGTTGGTAAGCTATGACCCCTCCTCAAGGCCTACTGCATCTGAGGTAGTCAGAACTTGATCTTGCAAGGCGATACGGCTACAAGTGGCAAACTTGCAACAGATTACTGACGGTTCCTAATGATTCTATTCTGCTTTTGTTTGAAAGTCATGTTCATCAAGCAAATACTGTAGGTCAGTGGTGCCCAAACATTTTCTTCCTGGCCCCCTTTTGTCAAATTAAAATCAATGGATAATAAAAACAATCCCTTCCTAAACAGCAGTATAAAAACAAATTTTCCTCGATCTCTTTTCTGCCAAACTGACCCTTAAATATCCTAAAATAAAAGAATGTTTAAAAAGAAAAGTACTAAAAATGGTCAAAATACTAAATTAAGTAATTTTATGTAGTGTGTTTATTTTTGTGTATTTAGTATTTTGACAATACCCCCCCCCCCCCTCCCCAGGGTCCTGCCCCCACTTTGGGAACCACTGATTTAGGTTATAATGGAAAGTTATTCATACCATTAGTGCCTACATGTTAGAATTTTATTAGGATTAACTATGTTATCCATAGTGTGTTTGTATACATACAGTATATACAGTGTGTATATATATATATGGTATTATGCCATTTGATACCTGGAAAAACAACTGTTTCAAAACAAAACTTCAAATAATGTAAAAAGGTTCAAATAAAAACATTATCGGTCATTTGCATCATTTTATTTGTCAAAAACACTCACTCTACCATCCTTCCTCTAAGCAGAAATTTGTATATTTCATTTGCCTCAGCAAATGTCGAGGGTGCAGTGATTGCATTCCTATTAATGGCAATGGTCAATTCTTGGACTACCATGAGATATGCAGCAAGACAACCATCTGCTGTGTTTGGAAAATGGCTGTTTTCAAAAATGGCATGGCACATGTCTCGGAATTCCTGATTTGCCACCAGTGATGGCTCTTCTTTCTCACTGGTGAGTTCTTTAGCGACCTGTCCAGGGTGTACCCTGCCTCTCGCCCTATGTCAGCTGGAGTTAGGCACCAGCACCCCCTGCGACCATCAGTGGATAAAGCGGTAGAAAATGAGTGAGTGAGTGAGTTCTTTAGTATAGTCTAGGAGGTCTGTGTCAACTAGGTGAAGCATGTCAGCAAAACCTGTAGTTGAAGAAAAAATAGATCATTTTTCCTTAGAATGGCTAAAAATAATCTGCAGACAGGAAAAACATTTATAAATGCCTAAAATCCTGACTTCTTCCTAGCAGCAGAAAATGTCAGCTTCCCAAAAACAGCTGTAAAAATATATATTAATATTTTATTTCAATTTAAACGATTCAATCTTTTTAAACTACTTAAGCCTGAAATATACTTAAAATATTTTAACCCTTTATAGGCCAGTTTGTTTAAAACAACTCCACTGTGTTTCTATATCAAAGAACAAAAAAAAGCCAACTAATAAAATGCATTTCAATGAGTATTTGGTTATTATTAGGCCCTGTGGGGGTCAGTGATTAGCAGAAACATTGATTTTGATGCATTATTTTTTTTTAAAGTTCCAGATTTGTTCATATTTGTTCCCAAGGCCAATATGCCCAGTTGAAAACCATTGAAAATGACATTTTAATCCCATTTATCTTAACATAAACTAATGCATTCCTTTATGATGACATCTCATGTTGAATTACTAGTTTTACATTTTAGTTTTTTATATTTGTCCACCAGGTGGCGCTACTTTTTTCATGTCCAAAGCATGCAGCAAAATGCAACTCTTTTCTGCATAGTGGTTATGAGAGAGGAAGAAACAGATAGTGAGTGTGTGGATGAGAGAGAGAGTGTGGGCCTATCATGTCCAACTTCATTTTTCTCTTAGAAGGCCACACTCTGTGTTATAAACTAATTTAATAATTAAAACGAGTAGCCTTGCATCACTTCAGATACCTCAGTTACAAGGAGGATATGTTCATTCACACGGATGTCCTTGACTAGGCTGAAAAGCATCGGCAGGCAGTGAGTCCCTATATTCCAGACTTTGCAGAAAGCAGCCAGCTTGTCATCACAGCATCAAGGTTGGGATAGCTTGTTGTCAAATCAGATGTCTTGAAACCTCTTATGGGACACCATTACACAGAAAATGTTCTGTCCTGATTTCTCACCCGAGGCTGATGGTTGATTCACTTTTTGATCTGTAAACACTGGCCAAAACGAGCAAGCCCATGTATGCCTTCACTTCCTCCATGTGCACATCTCCCCAGTCTGCAATTGAGGGTCTTACATACAGGTTGCTAAAATTTGCTGCAGGATTTCATCTGTCAGCACCAGTGTGAAGCTGGATATCAGGTCACTGATTCAGGAAGCGGCATAGTGTGAAAGTCCTGGGATCAAACCTCTGGCTGCTGGGAAATAGCAGTTTTCCAGTGTTGGTGGGAGACCAAAGTATTTCACCATTATTTTGAAGGCCGTGCCGCCACTGCTAGATCCATCTACCTTCCACTCTCATCTGCAGAAGAGTGTTGAGATGAGTCAGTGTTGGTCTCCAGCTCTTCTACATCTGAATCCTTGGAGGAGGATGAGGAACACTCAGACTCTGAGTTTCTGATAATTTCCAGAGCCTCCTGTGTGCTGTAAAATCTTGCCATCTCCATTAAATTACTGCTCCTACACTACTGCTCATAGTTATAAACCATGGCTGCAGTGCACCTGCGTAAGCTACCTAAGCAAAACTCAAAACAAAGTCTAGTTTTGTTTTGGTTCTTGCAGCTGAGGTATCTGAAGTGAGAAAATGCTACTGGTTGTTTTTCCAATACTGAATCAGAAGGCCACACTGTATTATAAACTAAGTAAAAAGTTTTATAAAGTTGGACATGATGAAGACACATGCAAACACACACAGTGTCTCTCACTCTCACAAACATACGCACGCAAACACAACTGTGCAGAAAAGAGTGCCATTTTGCTGCATGCCTCGAATGGGAAAAAGAAGCGCCATCTGGTGAACAAATATGAAAAACTAAAACTTAAAGCTAGCAGTTCAACGTGAGATATTATCATAAAGGAATGCACTAGTTTATGTTCAAATAAATGTGGAATAAAAAAAATGTATTAAAATCAATGTCAAAGGAGCTAAGTTGTAAGCAACTGGACTTCTTTTCGGAGCTTAAAGAAGCTTCACCTTTCATCCAAAAGGCTTCTTCAGTTCTGAAGAACTCATCCCAGAACTGAAGAAGCCTTTTGGATGAAAGGTGAAACGTCTTCAAGCTCTGAAAAGAAGTCCAGTTGCTTACAACTTAGCTCCTTTGACTACCATGACCTGGATGAATGAGAATCTACACAGATATTAAAATCAATGTTTCTGCCAATCATTGACCCACCTCAGGGTTCTAATAATAACAAAATACTTGTTGAATTGTATTTTATGGAAAGTTGAGTTGTGCAAACGTACTGACATTTAAAGGGTTAAAATCCCAAAAATATAATTAATATTTTATATGTATATTTCAGACTCATTTTAATTGAAAAAATATTAACATATAATTATAAAATTAAACAAAATGGCACTAAGACTTCTTAAGGGTTAAAAATATTAAATATTTCTGATTTTGTAACATGATATAAAAAAAATTAGGCATCTAATGTGAAAACATAAAACCAAATATGTAGAAATCTCAATTATTATTATTTTATTTATTTTTTTTGGCTATGTCAGTTTGAATCAGTGGTGTGATGGTGGTTTGTGTTTTTGTTCTATGAGAACTAAATTAAATTAAGTTTTATCAACATCTGTTGCACTTGCAAGTAACATACCAGGAGGTGGTGAGGTGTAGAGAAGGTCTGGCTTCCCAAAAGGACCCGGGGCATGACGTTGCTTGCGGATGTCATGGGTGTTCCATATTATTTGTTCCATTTTCAAATCTTCCTGAAGGAGTGAAAGGTGTGTGTACTGAAAGCAATTGCTGTGGAGAAATAAACTTAACTTATAATTTACATTAACTCTGACAAGCAATTAATCTGATCACTATAAATCACTATACACTATACACGTCTGATCACTACTTACATGAGGACAGGGTTATCCAGTTCCAGGATACCAGATTCGATCATGGCCTACATGTGATTTTGAAAAAAGAGAGAAGTTGGTTTTACATAAGTGAACCTAATTGTAAATGTATGTGAATCAAATTTAAGTCCAATATTAGTTAGGAAATGACATCTACAAAGCTCTAAAGAATGTTTTTTTATCATGTAGAAAAGTAAATAGAAAATGAAGGTATGCAGCATAATTTAACTTTCTTTTTGACTGGGTCAAAATATCTTAAAACCTTTAAACATACACAATAATTAGGATCACTTCAATCTCGATGTTTTTTCTTGGGGACATTCAATTTTCACAGGCAACACACTACATTTAGAGAACTATCAAAAAACATGGTCAAAAAACAAAACACCTAACATCTAAACTGTCATTTATTCGTGTTAGGTAATAATACTTTAAGCTGGGGTAAAATGAAGCAAAATGTATTAACCATTACATAAATAATTTTCTTTTGTACCTCAAATGTTGTCAGCCATTTCTTGACCCATGTCTTCTTTAAAATGCTGTTGAAGGATTCAGCTCTCTAAACAATTAAAAAAACACTATTATTTTGAATCCCTAGAAATAATGTATTTGTGCAAAATGCAAAAAACCTTCCTAGTTGTACACTGATGTTCCCATTCTGAAACACTGCCGTGCCTCGTCCCCCAAGTCACGCATGTGAAATGCCATCTGCATTTGACCAACCACAAGGTTCTCTTTTCCTCTGTCACATTGAATCAACTTGGGACACCCTGAGAAAACAAAAATTAAACCTTTTGCTTGTGTCATAACACTGTATGGTAATTGAAACCACATCAAAGACAAAAATGTAACCATTCACTCACTGTTTCACTGAGTGGACAACATCAGAAAAGGTGAGCACTAAGTCATCTTTATGGTACACAAGTAATCATAGCAAGACTTTTACTGAAAGTCTATATGGACAGTGTGTGGAAAAAAATCTAAACATCAAGATTGTAACATACCCATCAATACAGAGGTGTATCCACATGCCAAAGAACTTCAGTTTGTCATTAAGTTGTTAACTTAAGGCAAAAAGATAAAATATGTACCATCAACGTGCCAGGTGTCATTTGGGCCACAGCTGATGTAATTTCTATACACAATTTTTTTTTTTGCCAGGAGATCTTCTCTGAAGACCACTTACATCCAGGTCCCTCATTGCTTCAGCAACATCATTTCTATAATAACCGGTGATCAGAAATTAATTTCTATGGTCTAATGAGCTACTACTTAATAACATTAAAGAGCTAGTATAAAAGCCAACCTGTAGCACGGCCGTACTCCTCTAACATCCCGAACCCGTTTCAACATTGCCCTGATGCCTTGTTCTGGTGACCACTGTCTCTTTTCACTCTGTAATGAAGTCATGACACAATATATCAAACCATTTGATTTACAAGGAAAAAACTACATACACAACCACCATTTCATTACAAGTACTGTATTTATATACAGTCCCCTCCAAAAGTATTGGAACGGCAAGGTCAATTCCTTTGTTTTTGTTGTATACTGAAGACATTTGGGTTTCAGATCAAAATATGAATATGAGACAAATGTTCAGAATCCCAGCTTTTATTTCATGGTATTTACATATAGAACCCACCCACTTTTCAAGTGAGCAAAAGTATTGGAACAGACATTATGAAGTTAACTATAAGTGAATAACATTTAATATTTGGAGGCATAACCCTTACTTGCAATAACTGCATCGAGCCTGCGACACACTGACTTCACCAGGGTGTTGCATTCTTCATTTGAAATGCTGTTCCAGGCCTTTAGTGCAGCCTCTTTCAGTTCTTGTTTGTTTCTGGGGGTTTCTCCATTCCTTCTCCTCTTCAGGAGGGAAAACGCATGCTCTATTGGGTTAAGGTCCGGTGATTGACTTGGCCAGTCCAAGACCTTCCACTTTTTCCCCCTGATGAAGTCCCGTGTTGTTTTGGCAGGGTGTTTTGGGTCATTGTCTTGTTGCATGATGAAGCTTCTCCCGATTAGTTTGGATGCATTTTTCTGTAAATTGCCAGACAAAATGGTTTTGTAGACTTCAGAATTCATTCTGCTGCTACCATCATGAGTTACATCATCAATAAAGACTAGTGAGCCCGTTCCAGAAGCAGCCATGCAAGCCCAAGCCATGACATTACCTCCACCATGCTTCACAGATGAGCTTGTATGTTTTGGATCGTAAGCAGATCCCTTCTTTCTCCATACTTTGGCCTTTCCATCACTTTGGTAGAGGTTAATCTTGGTCTCATCAGTCCATAAAACTTTGTTCCAAAACTTTTGTGGCTGATCTCTGTACTTCTTTGCAAAATCCAAACTGGTCTTCTGATTCTTTTTGCTGATGAGTGGTTTGCATCTTGTGGTATGGCCTCTATATTTCTTCTCTCTAAGTCTTCTTCGAGCAGTGGATTGTGATACCTTCACCCCTGCCCTGTGGAGGTTGGCAGTGATGTCAGAGATTTTTGTCTTTGGGTGTTTCTTCACAGCTCTCACAATGTTTCTGTCATCAACTGCTGTTGTTACCCTTGGCCGACCTGTTCGATGTCTGTTGCTCAGTACACCAGTAGTTTCTTTCTTTTTCAGGACATTCCAAATTGCTGTACTGGCTATGCCCAATGTTTGTGCAATAGCTCTGATCGATTTTCCCTCTTCTCTCAGCTTCAAAATGGTTTGCTTTTCTCCCATAGAGAGCAGCCATGCAAGCCCAAGCCATGACATTACCTCCACCATGCTTCACAGATGAGCTTGTATGTTTTGGATCATAAGCAGATCCCTTCTTTCTCCATACTTTGGCCTTTCCATCACTTTGGTAGAGGTTAATCTTGGTCTCATCAGTCCATAAAACTTTGTTCCAAAACTTTTGTGGCTGATCTCTGTACTTCTTCTCTCTAAGTCTTCTTCGAGCAGTGGATTGTGATACCTTCACCCCTGCCCTGTGGAGGTTGGCAGTGATGTCAGAGATTTTTGTCTTTGGGTGTTTCTTCACAGCTCTCACAATGTTTCTGTCATCAACTGCTGTTGTTACCCTTGGCCGACCTGTTCGATGTCTGTTGCTCAGTACACCAGTAGTTTCTTTCTTTTTCAGGACATTCCAAATTGTTGTACTGGCTATGCCCAATGTTTGTGCAATAGCTCTGATCGATTTTCCCTCTTCTCTCAGCTTCAAAATGGTTTGCTTTTCTCCCATAGAGAGCTCTCTGGTCTCCATGTTTGCTTAATAGCAAATACAGTTTTCACAGGTGAAACCAAAAGCCAAAAACAAGAACTATTTAATGTTTCAGCAATCAATCTAAAAGGCAACACCTGAGCAACTAGAAACACCCATCAGTCACATGTTCCAATACTTTTGCTCACTTGAAAAGTGGGTGGGGTCAAAGAAAGGGTGCTCTGTCCTGAGTTGTTTAACACATCTAGATGTAAATACAATGAAATAAAAGCTGGGATTCTGAACTTTTGTCTCTCTGAAACCTAAATGTCTATATATAGTATATAACAAAAACAAAGGAATTGACCTTGCCGTTCCAATACTTTTGGAGTGGACTGTATGTCTGCATGTAACACAGGCTCTAGCAAAAATACATGTTAATAACTTTTCCCTTATTTTCAATACTTGTTTTTATCAATGCTTACCTCCACAGCTTTGTGGATTTCAGTGAGGGGCCGCTGGGGGGCCTCTCTGTCTCAACCCCGATACTTTCGCAACCCTTCTCAGGTGTCTCTCGCTGTCAGGCCAAAAAACAACCACAATACACATTCCTTATTAAAACACGTGCACTGTATCTAGTCCACAAGCAACATACTATTATAAGACGATGCGCATATGAGAGATGCGTCATGCCCATGGTATCCGATAAAGCGACACAAATAATAATTCAAAATACTAGCCTACCTGATTTCATGTCCAAATGATGCCAATACACAGATTTCCCTCTGTTTAAACCCGTTGTTAAAAAGCAATATTATCATTGCATCTGCAAAAAGTAAAGTGTAGCAACCATAGGCTGACTGATATAAAAGCTGTACTAAGGCAAAATAGCAAGAAGTATCTTTATTAAACTAAAACTCTGGTAAATAGCTCCAACCAGCCTTAGGCTGACCTCATTACTATATTGATTATTGTGGATACTAATTTCACGCTTGTCTGTTGACATCTTGCACTGATGTCTGAAAAAATAAAGTGAAATTTTATCAGCGTTTTTAGACTGTACAATATGTCACTTGTTATTAATTAAACTATAATTTTAGGACCACGAGGTGGTCAATAAATTCGGAAAACATTACCATCGTTTAAAAATCCCTTGAGGTACATGCTGTAGGACTATAGACTAGTTTATATTTTATTGTGGTTTCACTTTAAATATCAAATTAAACTATAATGAGATTACATTCATAGAAGATAATTACGTAGGTGTTTAAAACGTGCTGGCCTTGCAGATTTAACTTGATAATTTGAAGGGAATAAATTATGTATCAGTTACAAGCTACAAACATTATTGTTAGCGAATGCTACAACTGAAACTATCTACGGTAAGTTACAAAATATTGGGCTTACTTTTGATAAATACAACAAAGATAGCTCTCTTCATACATTTAAGTCTATTCATACATCTAAGTCTGTAATTCAAAATATCTTAACAATTGAATAAGAAAGAAGAAAAACCTTACTGTTGTGTACTGCAGTTACATGCTGAGAGTTGTTGTGGTCGCATCCTGATGACGTCACCCTCACGCCACACATCCAAAAATAGGTCTGAGAAGAACCGAGGGAGATTTTTCTGACTACTGAGGGTGTTTTGCCTGACGAAGTTTTGTTTGATGGAGTTTTGCCTGACGAAGTTTTGTTTGATGGAGTTTTGCCTGAGGATGTCCTAAAATGTACACCGTACTATTGAGATGAGACGTTTTGCTTGTAATTTCTTATTCGTTGAGTAGAGCTGCACTTTAAAAATTAAATGCATTAAATGAATTTTAGTGCATAGTCATTTTCATGGATTTAATTTATAATTACAAAAATTACAAAGCCCTTGTATAACATAAACAATTTACTGTATTTGTAATTTTCCCAAGAATTAGGTTAAAAGACTGATATCACTCTAAAAATGGTCTTCAATATGAAGTTAAAGTCAAGCAGCTAGTTGTCTTAATAGTCAACCACTGGGGAGCAAGACTGGAACAAGAAGGGGAGCAGCTGTATTTAAAGGTTACATTTTGGCCAGATAGGTGGATTTTAACCTGCACCTCTAAAGTTAATATATTGATATATTATTTGTAAAGTTAACATGTCTTCATACAGTACTTTATATCCAATAAACCCAGGGTTTAATAAATCTGCAAAATTTTGTGGCAAAAACACACTAAAATAAACACACACAAAAAATAAAAATCACTCTTTGGAGACAGAAGTGACAAAGTATCTTTACAAAGAATCAGACATTTACTTTTGCTTTTCTTTGATGTTTATTTACAGAAGGGTAATTTCCACAGACATTTTGAAAGTTGCTGTGAGTTTTGACATGTTCACATATGGTAACACTGATGAAATACTTCTACAAACCACAAGTACTACCTATCCTGTGACTGGCCGGAAAATAATAAATCATGGGCACCACTGCCATGACTAACACTGAGTACTCCATCATTTGCTTTGTTGACTAAGAAAATGGCACTTCTATACTGTAAATGTAACGATGATTCCAAAGCTGATCATAGCCCACAAAGTAACTTGCTCCTATGGGTTGCACCTACTGTAGTGTCCGAAATGAATGAGGTGTTGTTTGGCACACACACTGATTACATAGGTATCTGAGTAGTTGCAGAACATCGCTGGTGGTAGATGACCCCAGAGTCTGAGCCTGTGCTTACACACTCTGAGAACTACTGAGCTGGTACACACAAAACTAGAGGAAAAAGACAACAGAGAAAATGCACAACAGTGTGACATCACTGGACAAAGCAGTTCACCACAAAGCACCAGAATGTACAGAGAAGAGCCAGAAAGATTGAGTGATACAGTACATACACTGAGTGATTTGTACAAAACCAAAAAAAGGAAAACAAAAAAGAAACATCTGTGCATCAGAGTTTCCTTGATTTACTTCACAAAAGGACACCGTTTGGATATAATGTCTGACAACAAATGACTTGTATCTGAGAAAGATATGCTGGCATGATACTCCACAAATGTATGCAAAGATGTGGGACCTGAGAAGAGAAGTGACATTTCTAAATGACTGTCTGCACTGAGAGGTAAGACCTGCCTGGGAAGGATTTCTCTAGCCCTTCTCCCTGCTTCATATACTTACTTGCATGTATGGAAGTGGTATTGTACCAAAAACTGAACTTTCTTTATTTTATCTGATTTGTACAGAACTATAGCAAAATAGCACAGTAAGTCAGTTCTTATTAATTTCACTGACCCATCATCCTATTTAGCTATGTTTTTTAAACCCTGCTCCATTTAAATGAAACCATCCAGGCTGTAAAGAGTAAAAACTCACACTGAGGTAAAAACGACAGTCTGTACCATTTTCTATAAATGTCTTGGCTAAATAAACAACAGGATTATTACAAGTACACACGTTCTAAAATATGCAGTATCAAGAAACTAGTCAGTAAAAAATTAATTTACCAACATAGAGTATAGTGTTTTAATGAACCCAACACAAAATAGGATGTAATAGCATAATAATTGAAGCACTGGTATATTCTTTGAAATCAGAGTATGCATGACTAACCTTAAAATCAGATTGGCTGCTCAACAAAAACAAATATGGAAAAGGTTACATGAAATCGGTAATTGTGGTTAAAAGAGAAAAATCATCCTCATATTCTAAACTACATACAGGCATGACGTTAACTCCCATTTCAGCTCCACATGCCATTATATCCCACTACTGCATCAAGACTTCAATTACAGGCAACGCACGAACCCCTAACTTTAAATTTTGTACTGTATGTTACTAAAAAGATTACAGCAGCTTATATTAAAAACAGACAAACAAAAAAGTCGTCGTTTACCCTCTGCCTGAAACTGCACCACACTGGCACACATCGACTGATTCCCAATGTGTTCATGTCCATTAAGAGCAAATGTGGGCCCTTCACTGGGCAGAGGGACAAAATGTTGTGTTGGTCTACTTGACTGCCAAATGGCTGTGGTTTGTTTGCAGTGACAACAGAGGCTTTTACACAAAATTTGGAAGGATGAACAGCTGTTGTGTTTGTTTTGGTTTGGTTAATGAAACATACACATACAAAAAAATGTAGGATTTTTATGGGCATGAGGCAGTTTTCCATAAATCACATGTGAAAAGCTTATGAATGATGAGGACTGGCTCAAAACACCCGTCTTCACTGATAGTTACTTACTTGTCCATGGTCCCAGCAGTTTGGCAAACATTGCAGCTTGGGTTCATGTATCAGCTGCTTTACTAGTGAATGTAGGAACTGAACTGGAAGGGTGGGGATGAGGTCTGTCAGAGTAGTGAGAACGCAGCCTGTGGTTTTAGAACTTCTTTTAAGATAGCAAGGCTGATTGAGAGAGGTATGTTCAAGATATCAAACTGGAATGCTTTAGACTAGAGAACAGTATGCTGCTCTTTGGACTCAGATGAGCCAGATGATTACAAACAGTTTTGTATAACAGTATCAATAAAGAACTTGGGTCAAAACATCATCAAAACCACAAAAGCAGAAAGCTGTGCTGCCCTCTATAAAGTTAAAAAGTAGCCACAATCGATGATGCCACAACAGGTGTCTCACTTAACAGTGATGGAAGTCTTAACCAACAACACTGATTAAAATGATGTAGGATGAAATGAAACACGCCAGCAACTTTAAATTGGCAGGGTGGTGTAGGAGCATTTTGCCTCCCACATGAGCTTGCTGCCGAATTGCTCTCGAGCACAGTTTTATTGTGCCTTGCAGCAAAGCAAAGTACAAGAAGTGCCTTGAACTTCAATAGTCCAATAAGAATGTATTTTAATTAAGGCTTTGAACCGTTTCATTTCATCTATTTTTGGACATTTTGTGAGGAACCAAAAACGAAACCAGAAACAGATATTTTTTTATGACACAGAATTGTTCCATCCATCCATCCATCCATCCATCCATCCATCCATCCATCAGCTAACATGGAGCATGTTGGAACCTAAAACTGGACAAGTTAAAATTCTGGTTCAAAGCCCTGGTACAGCAACAACAGCATTAACCATTCATTTATGCCATTATTTTAAATAAACAATTCTGTTCCGGAACATAAAAAATAGTTTCTGGTTTTGTTTTTGCTCCTAGCAAAATACCAAACGTTTCTGGTTTTTGTTTCATGAACCGGTTGAAAGCTTTGATTTCTAATAAACATAGACTAATGTGACAGTTACAATTAATGTTGGACCCAGCTAAAAGCACATTCACTTCTGTCCCTACATCTGCTACAGCAGTAAAAGAAAAACATTAATCTTGCCATGATGTTGACTGTATTCACATGGCAGAGCTAAAATAAGACTCGTTGAGACACTAACCGTGTATTTTCATGCATGTGTTAAGGACCCATTTACACTTCAGTTGTTGATGTAGCCGAGTTAAGCTAGTGAGACTTTTACAGTTGTATGCACGTGAGTAGGAACATAGGCAGGAGACAGCAGATTTGTTCTGCCATTTTAACCACTTGAAAACCGCTTGAGAAGAGACGAGACATCAAGCACAAAAGAGCTCGACTAAAGTCTCGGCTTGGATCATAGTTTTTAAAGGATGTTCTTGTGGTTATTGTCGCAAATTTGGAGTCTAACTGATGTACGTCATAATGCCTTCTGCAGATGGAGATCACATTTTCACACATCAAAAGTAACACTTGTCTATTCTTTCCACCACTAGGGAAAATAAATTACAGTGTATATGCATCCCATACGCTTTATAATATAATATACTTTACCCATGTTAAGACAAGTCAGTGAACATAACAATACATTTTTAAAGCCACTGAAATTTCAACACAAGTGCCACCTGCAGGAGATGATATTGAGTCGGTTGTCATGAATTAGGCATGAACATAGTGACTACTGACATGGCCAATAGGAGATTTTGGATGATGGCAACATGGCCTTGCTCATGCTTTAAGATTTCTTTGTTTGAATATACAAAGAATGTGCTGGACGTTCAATCAAATATGAAAAACTGATTTAGCTCTGATGTATACAAAAATGGTGATCTTTAAACCAAAGAGGTAAAACACATTGTTATTGGCTTACACACCCAAACAGGAAAGAAAATGGAAAGCAAGGAGAAGAACTGGCCTTCTGGTCAAGATCCCATGGGCTATATTAACCTGATATGATAATGTCTATAACTGATACTTCTGATACTTTATTCCCCCATGGAATTTGTACCGTTCACCCTAATGATTGTATACATTTATCAAGCCACAGCTACAGCTGACTCTCAGCAGCTATCTGTCCATATTACATCCCCATCTTATAAGTTCAGCCTTATCAGTCTAATAATGACTCAGGCCGTTTCGTTGTACCTGCTATTTCTTAACAGACAGTTCTGGCTAAGGAGAGAAGAGAAGTGGTGCATACTGCAGCTGGGATTATTGGATGTGATCTCCGACCCCTAGCGGAAATGAGTAAGGTTAGATTACAAAAGAAGAGGCTCAAGTTATAAGGGACCCCAACACACAGCCACCCACCCTGTCAATGTCGTTTCTTCTCGCTAAAGCAAAACCAAGTTTCAGAGAAGCTGTCGACCGGTTTATTGGGCAAAATCGCTAATAAGCTATGATAGGTTCCTCCATTCTGAATTCTCTGTAAAAGATCAGCGCCGTGAAGACAGCTCACTGAAAGTGAAATTAAAGGAGTTTGTCACAAAAGTATTGGCCACAAAGGGTTTAAAATGATTGTGTAACAAGATTTTTTTTTTATTGTTGCAATTTTCCTTTCCATGTGAGCACTTTTTGATTTTGAACCTGATATACTGTATATCCCATTGATCATCCATAAATCCACTAGCAACACAAGTGGCACAAGTGTCAAATTGCAGGAGCTATTCATTTCCTTGTCTGTATTTGGTGTCTTTGACTGGATGGGCCTGTTTAGTGATTAGTGAATGAAGCAATCTTTATGCATCTGACAAGAGGCTACAATGCATAAATGTGACATTTTTTTCTGTTTGCACGAAACCTAAAAACATGAAGGCAGTGTAGGACAATTATTTCTGCAAAAAACAAATGTTGTCAAATAAGAAAAATTAGGTGCTAGTATTAAAAGACTAAAAAAAAAAAGAAAAAAGACAGAAAAAACCACACTGCAAAGCATCCTGAAAAGAAATGAGGTAGTGCTGTTGATAAGGATTGGGGATGCACCAGTTACCCTTTTACAATAAACATTATAGCAATGCATCGTCATATTAATTAGGAAAAGCAACCTGATTACATAAGGAATACCACAGAGGTATGAGCAAGATAAAAGTAAAAAAAAAAAAAAAGAGTAAATTAACTTTTTTTCCACATTAAATTACTTTTGTATAGGATCAGATTAAACTATGGTGGAAAATGTCCCCTCCAGCTAGAAAACGGACAAAAAATACTTGCATTTCCCCCTGAAGAATTCATGGCAAGCACTTCACATTAAACTATTACATGTACTAAAATGTCTCAGAAAAAATGGCCCGAAATCTTGCTGCCACTATGGACATACAGTAGGTGTATCTGTCACTGGGAGCCAAAACCAGATAGAGGTATACAGATGGATTGCTATAACATCCCTAGTTCTCCCACCTACATAGTTACACCAGTGTTAACAAAAAACATGGCAACAGCGGTTCCAATATTCCACCATTTTAAAAACATAAAAAGCCACTTCACTTTTTAACTGAGTGTCCCTGGTTTACAAAGTCACACCACTTGGATATGTACAGTTTTAAAAAGAAATACTTCATGTGTATCGAATCTGTATACTCATCTTTCTTTTACTATACTCTAACTCTTATTCATGTCACATTTTTAACTTGTTCTGAATACAATAATCAATAGAAATATACAGACTCTTTAAACGTACTAAGAATACGTAGGCACCTGAGACCCCCACACTTCAATCAGGAAATGTGTATAAATGTATAATTAAGTGTGACCAATTGGACTTTGTGAGCTCCTGTGTAATCAGGATTTGTATAGTGTGTGTATTTCTGTGTATTTCTTTTTGTGTCTGTGTGTGGACCCTGAGACAGCAGGAGGCTGGAGAGAGACACAGGTGTTCTGCACTCTCAAAGTGTGCAGTTACTCTTGAAGGCTTATTCCAGAGTACCACTGCAAAGCGGCATCCACATGGTGAAGCCCAATGAGACCTGCTGAGTTTCCACTTCTGATTTTCCACTTCTTTCACCCTTGTTTAAAGGCTGACCAAGCGCTCACTCACTCACCCAGGGAGTGTTCCTTGCTTTCCCTCATTTCTGAGTGGAAAAGAGACACAGTAGTGCGAATACCCTCCTTCAGTCCACTTCCATCCAGTTAGTAATATATTTTCTCTCTGATGGGAAGAGAAGGAACCCAGACAAAGTTATGGTTGTGATGCAAGAGAAAGCACATTTACAGGACTCTACCACTAAAAATATACTGTATATGTATACTGTATGCACAAGTATGAAACAGTGGATTCAAAGTATTTATAAAAGCTTTTCAAGGGAAAGAAAATCCAAAAAATGAGGTGCATAAAAGTAATCCTTGAAGAATCCTGTTGGTGGATAATTGTTAATATTAAAAGAAGCAGTTTTGATGTAGCTACGGGCACAGATAACTGTGTGCTGTTGAGGTAGAGTGTACAAGGCCGGAGCTGACAAAGGGGGCAGGGGCCAGTCCAACAGAGATGGCCTTCACTGGTGCAGAGGGGCAGTGTCTCGAGTCCCCATTCTCCAGATGCTCTGACCTCAGCACAGACCTCACAGTCTTGGGGGAGTGGAAGCCATTGGTGAGCCCCATGTCCCGATGTGGTTCTTTGTTTACAATCGACTGGTCTGTCAAGCCTTCTAGTTCCCCACTGTGATTTTCCACCAACTTGACTGACGGTAAACTTGAGGGTCTTTGAGCCAGTGACAGTTTTTCTGGAGGTTCCTCCTCTCCTGGCAGACCTGGCTGGCTCAAAGGGGAATATCTGCCCTCTGATAACAAGGGTCCCCTGGTACTGGTAGAATCATTCTCCCTCTCGCTGCCTTCCTCTTCTTTCCCCCTCTCGAGATCTGACAGCTCTGAGTGAACTATGACTTCTGCCTCCACCTGGTTCCTGCACGGCGATGCACAGGGATGATCTTCTAAGCCCTGCAACAAAACAATGCCAGTTACTTTAAGAACTTCATATATGAGCAATTGTTACTTTACACTGTTTAAACTGGCTTGCCAGAATTTCTTCATGCACAGCAAATGCCTGAATGAAAGCCAAAACACAACACGGTGCTGGTGGGCAGTCGTCTCCTGCTTATTGAAGGTTTCACCAGGCCATAAACATAAACAGTGACTTGGGATGTACAGGAGAATATCAGTGAATGATGATGATCGTGATGTAAGAGGCTTTATGTAGGTCAAACGTAGCTAAAGCAAGTGACAGCTGGAGAAATAGGACGGATATATTGGGTACATACAGTATTTGACATATTTAATGGCTTTTGAGAAATTGGCTGCTACCATAGCCAGTATTAACATGTTCCTGAAGGGGTTACTGTATGTTGATGTTTTGAAAATGCGTTTTCTATGAGAAGACAATTGTGATGTGAAATTTAATCATTATATGATTATGTCCACCGCATCTTAAAAATGTTCTTGCTTTTATTTACATCCTCTATTTGAACCATCTAATAGTTGACATACGGATTTTTCTCTTCGCTAACTCTGCCATCATTTATATTCTTAAAGATGTACTGTGTAAAATAAGAAGCTTTGACAGACATGCCAACAGTTACTGTGGAATGAAGATGGGCATTGGGTTAATGCTGCTTGTCAGACAGACTGATAACTAGAATAATACAATACATAATAATTGTTTTTAGTACATTCATTTACCATGGCGTTATCAGTAATAAGCATGTTGACAGTTCCATTACTGTGTATTGGACAATCTTCTGTTATGGTGTCTCTGTATCTAGTGATTCTATTGGCCCAATTATGACTCACGGAGCCGTTCCAAGCCACCTGCAAGATGAACAGAGTGACTGCATGAAAATGATATAATTCTTCTGACACATGGAAAAAATGAAACTATAAGGCCCATCTGAAAAGAATGGTGCCCGTGTTGAAGGTTTTGACCTTGGTCTCAGGTGCAAAGGCATCCTCCCCTTCCCCTAGATTAGCACTTGCCATCAGGCTCTGTTCCTCTGGGGCCTCTGCTAACAGCTGACCAGACTCTTCGCTGCCTGGGGGCATCAGTGTTTCCAGCTCGTGGCTATCGCTGCACTCTGGCAAGTGGGTGGGTACGGAGCAGTCACCTCTCCTGTACTGAGGGGTCACAGCTGTGGATTCCAAGCCCCCAGACATCTCCCTTTGTAGAGATGAGGGTTAGTGTAGGAGGTGGGAATTAATAGGTGTCTTGTTTACATATTACTGCCTGCTTTGTGATACAGGAATTATGGTCGTGATGAAACATAATGTGTAAGTAAAACATCTAGCACACATTTGGAAGGTAGATGAGTGAAGCACCGACATTATAGAGTTAGCATACCTGGGCTTGCCATTACGAAAGCTGAAGCACATGCAGAGGAGGATGCATATCAGTCCCAGACATACGCCAACTATGATGCCTATCACTGTGTGGATGTCCAGCTCTGTGACAATATCAGACATCAAGGGAGAAATGGGTTTACTCAAAGCAGAAATATTGCCATTCCCAGAAATATATTTCAAATTATGTCTTATATCTCTATATTACAAAAACAAATATTTGTTATAACGTGGCTGAAATATTACGTGGCCCAAGCCTGGTGCCCAGTGAAAATGTTTTGATTTAATAATTTAAGATTAAACTGATGAATTTTAGCTTTTTTTAAGGACATAGGGAGAGGGGACTGTATGAGAGTGTCAGCTTGGACACGAAGAGGAAACAGATGGCGAAAGCTCTCCCTACCCACCAGCCCCATTCATGCTGCTCCCTGGCAAAACAAATATTGCCCATGTGAACAAAATTAACATGTGACTGTCTTTTTTTTTTTATAAGGACTGGAATAAAAATAAATATTATGAATAATATAGTACTACCGGTATCATATACAGTATGTTTCACTGCAGAGTAAGTGTTTTTCATTTAAGCATCCAATAAATACAGGTAAAGATAAAATGCTGACAGATGTAATTAAAAGCTATATAATGAGGTTGTATGCGTAAACATAAAGTGACATGAGAGTAAAGAAACTGCTTTTCACAGCAATTTCGCTTGGTACAAAGAGCAATACTTCAAATATGTCCCCTGAGGGTCAATGATGATGGCACCACTTTGATATCTGCACTACCCTTTTGTGCATACGAAAAAGAGAAAAGAAATACCAGTATTCTGTGCTTTCTCTACTGGCAGTAGCAAATTACCCACTTTAATAGGGATGATTATCTATGATATCCATGTGAGTATGTCACTGTATGTATGGCCTTACATGTGTATATAAGACCTAGTATACCACATTTTCTCTTCTCTCAGCCCTTCACTTAGCAGGTCATCATTGGGGGCCATTCACTTGATGTTCTCTTGGATTTTGGTGGTTTCATCTTGGATAGTGGCTTTAACACTCATTAGTCCTATTCATCTTCATTTTGGACACTTGATCTTGGATGTCTGCCATTGTGATCTATACTAGGTCTTGTTCTGGGATGTTGCTGTGGTCTCAGGTCTGCCAGCCACTTGACATCGGTGTTATGTGATGCCTCTTTTTCCCCATATAAAAGATAATGCTCAGTCTCAGGCCTGGTTGGGTCTTACTGGATCTCTACCTCTCTTGTATATCTCTTTAGGCTGTGAGTTTTTGTTTGACATTCTCAAGTACCTCAGGTATGGACAGCTTGCTGTATTTCTTAGGAAATTCTTTCTTTACCACACCTGTCTGCAGCTTGCCATGATTTTAGTCTCTAGACTTCTTCTGTATGGAGGGTATTGCTCTTCATGGCCATTAATGCCAGTGTTGCTCAGTGTTGCAATGCCATTTTTATTTTCACTCATGTTCGAGGCATAGGCATATAGCATACATTATATTCAGCTTGTAAAAATGTTACAATTTCTTATTCACCAAAAGAATGAAAACCACACTATTATATGCTGTATTACATAACAAAGGGGTACTTTTGTGTTTTGTGCAATGAATATAGTAATAACCGACAATATCACATGTAATACATGATATGTACCATATTTCTGAAGTGGAGTGTGAACATCCTTTGCAGGTGAATAAGGTCCTGACCCTACTTCAGTAGATGCTCCCAACTTAAAAAAATAATGAGTGCCAGTGGACAGACCCTGGACCTCAATGCTTGTAATGCTCCCTGAAAAAGACGACAAAATATTGTCAAGATCCGTAATATTGATACAAATTTTATAGAGCAAATCAGTGAAGTACTGTCATTTTTTGCACAAACCTACCATCCTGAGAGAGATTTTTCCATAAGTGCTCAGGCTGGCTGAGATTGTGACTGTACAATATCATGTAGCTGGTGATGATACCATTAGGCTCCAAGGGAGGGCGCCAGCTCACAAGCACAGAGGATGAGTCCAGGGCACTCAGCTGCAACTCCTCTGGAGGTGAGGAGGGCCCTGGAAAAGAAACGAGGACTGGGTCAGTAATTAAAACACAGAAATGAGGCCTCACAGCTGGGGAATCTACACTGTCTTTGTAGTGAATCTGACATGTTGTGCGACAACCATCTGTGTCCTCATGTTCCTGCCACCTGGGTGCAAGAGAATGGGGGCAAACAGGGTAATGGGGGAATGGGCTGGGGCTCAGGTGATGATACATGGTATTGGAGAGCATGAAAGGGTGACTAGTGGTAATAATGTCATTAAAAGCAACCCAGTCTACACTCACCAGCCTTTCTTGGCTGGCAAACAGAGCTGCTGGCCAATACGAGAGCCACTACAACACCTGGGAGTTGGATTAGAGTCATTCATAAGTCACTGATGCCAACAACCATATTGCCTCTTCACTGGCCACTCTCCAGCCTCCACACTGATCTGTATGAGTACTTATATATTCACTTGTATCAGAAGCACTCATGCCCACCAACCATACAGTACACTGCATATACAACATCATTTGGAGTCATAAGAAAGCAAATGCAAAACACCTACAAGGACAGAGACCAAGGTTTGAAAAGAAATATATATAAGTGGTTATTAAAATGAAAAGGTAAAGCTAAAGAAAATGTGTACTATAAAAAGATGAAACTTGTTAGAAATTGGGTTTTGTTGGCTTCCACACTAGCTGAAACTGAGTTGCTGGGTTGAATTTGTATGCAGAAGCAGTCGATTACCTAGGTTCTGCCTGACAAGATTTAAATACTGTTTCCATCTGATTTTAAAAACTGGGTTAATAGCAAAATTCTGATGTATTTGATAAAAGCTAGAATGTCTGGTTGCATAATTTTTTTGGAGTTATTTCTAAAGTGGGTATATGGCATGTTTTGTTGTTGAACTGATCTTACAATCGCAATAAGTACTATTGTTGGATAAACCAACACACCAGACTGTTGTATGCATGCCAACCACAATCCTGGTCGACAAAGTCAAGTCCCGTCAGGTCAAGCCAAGTCAGCTGGCTGCCTCTCCCAGCTGCTAGTCTGAGGCTCTGCACGCAGCCAAGTCAGGACATCTAGCTGATGTCAACCATTCTATCCTGCTCCCATAGGTAAGAATAATATAATATAATATAATATAATATAATATAATATAATATAATATAATATAATATAATATAATATAATATAATATAATATAATATAATATATTATAATATAATATAATATAATATAATATAACTCAAATGCTTCACTTGAGAAAACAGTGAATCGATATCACATTAATTGTTTGACTAGTTTGATTCCCAAGTAACTGAGAGAAGACGTGTGTGCAGCTTGTGTAAAATACACTGACGACATGATTTTCTATATTGGATCTATGCTTTGATATTCTTGATATTCTCCAGCATGTGAAAGATCGCATGGACGTTTGAGCATATAGAACACATTGTTTTTGTGATGACACCTTTGGTGTTTTTTCAGTGCATGCGTGGTTGATGATTTTTTATTTTTTTTTTCCTGGAAAGTAGGTGGTGTGAGGAGACTGTTTATCATATGTTCCTATTTTTAGTGTATTTCATTTTGAGCACCTGAATTTGAAGTGCGCTGCAAATAATGTAAGATAAAGGATTAGGATTGATTTCATTCATTTACTGTATATCAAATGAATAAAAAAAAGACCTACAGTACACACTTGAGAGAATCTCTAAAGCAGAGAAGGTGTGTCCAACACCTACTATAGACAGACAGCTGATCGTGTTTCTTGATTACGTTTATATTCAGTACAACAATACAACAACCACCAAAAAAACTATTTTAAAGGTTTTGTCTTTGTCTAAGATAACAATACACTTTGACATTTACAGACTCACGGTCAGACAAAGTAGACTCCTCCACAGTGCCACTGAATGGTCCTACCACATCCACTCCATTAGACTGCACCGCCAACTCATAACGGGTGAAAGGCTTCAGTGCCCTGAGCAATATCTCCTGAGCAGAACTGCAACACACCGAAAAGTGGAGAGGTATGAACAGTATGCCTTTTATTCTTCACCAACAGAAAGAAATACTGATGTTTTTCAATTATTTAGAATACATTCCTGCACATAAAATAAGCATTCCAGCATATGCGTAAAGAGGAAGAGAATGTATTGTGCGCTTGCAGTTGGTGCCTGTAGTGTCTAGATGTGACTGGTATTAATTCTAATCAACCAAGTAAATAAATTTTTCAAAACAAAATAGTATTCCCATGAGAACTAAAACATTGGTTTGTTTGTATGTGGTGCTCTTACAGATCTAAAACATCCACCTAAAGAGAAACACTCCTCCAGTGCTGTTGGCCAGAGCCAGAAGACAAGGTAGATTTTGGGTCTTCATTTGTTAGAACAAAAAGAACATAAATTGGCTAAGAGTATCTAGAAAACATATATATTTGGGGATTACAAGCTGTAAAATTATGTCACTTTTAAATCAGTTTATTACATCAGCACTTTGGGTTTGTACCATGAATGAGGCTCAGTGTGTTCACCCACAAATACTCCGCGAGGATCAGCTATGTAGTATTGAGGGTCTGACCTGGTGTAATAGGAGACAAGGGAGGCGTTGGTGGTTCCCGCTGGGCTGCAGCGCACTGTGTAGTTGATGATACGTGTGTTGCTGAACCGTGGTTTCTCCCAGCGCAGCCAAATGGAGGTGGAACTGTTGGCTTTGGCTTGAATGCTGCTCGGTGGCAAGGGTGGAGGAAAGTGCACTGGTGGCGGTGGTGCTTTAGGGCACAAATACAGATTATTGATTACTGATGTGTCATTTGTTAGTATTTGTCAATCAGTGACTGGGAAATTCATTCATTCATTCATTCATTCACTTACACATGCAAAGAGACACCTCACCTTTTTCCTGGCCCTTCTCTGTTCTTCCCTTCCACACTGCAGCTGCTCCATCTATCTGCTTATTGAATGCCCAAACCCTCACCTCATACTGCCGGTCAGGGACTAACACACACAAACACACATTGACAGAACAATGATGAATAAAAGAAATATATAAAGAGGTTTCCCTTGTCATATTTGCTGTGTACATGTTACAAGTAAACCCTTGGGTTCATGCTCTTAGGTTCCTTTTTACACCGTGAGATGCTAAATTATTAGGTACTATTTTTTAAAGCATTTTTCTTGTAAAAGTTGAATTTGAGTGATTTTCAGTGTATTTCACTTTATTTAAATTAAAAACGACCCTTGCTCAGAATTTAAGCAAAATGGTTACATCATGTACAAACGTGAATGTTTTGTGGTGTCATTGCATCTACCTAGAATTATTTTTTTCTGTTTATAGAGAAAGAAAATAAATGTAATACTCTTACATGGTACAGTATGTTAAAAACATTAAGAGAGCTCACAGAGCACTCACCCAGTCCAGTGAGCAGATGATACCTATCCTTCTTACGGAGCCTGATGGTGTGAGTTTGTGTAGTCCTTTCTCCGTTGGCTGACTCCTCAGTGTCAGCCTCTCGAAAGGCCAACTTGTAACCAGACACCAGTGTGTGATTTGGCGAGGGATGCCATGTCACATTGAGTGTGGTCACTCTGGCTCTGACTTTTAACTCGGTAGGGGCAAAGATTACTGAAAAGTAGCGGAAAAGAAAACAATATTTGAGCATGAAGTCTATGAGACTCAGCAGTATGACTACACATTAGACTATTTATACTAGTATAAATATTTAGTAAAAAAATTATTTTAATATTAATATTAGTTGTATACCAACATTACAAATATTAACTGACAAAAATTATAGTTAGCCCAGTTTATTTGTTCATCTGCTTACTGAATAAATGTAAATGCACTATGCTACACATTAAATGTTCTTTTTATTATTTGTTTTAGGTTAATGTGTTGTTAACGCACATCTTAACAAGAAAGACATTTATTTAGGTTATTATGTAAATGTTAACTTTTATCACACCCATGCACGCTAAAAGAACAAAATGTTACTTAATGTGCCTTCAATATGCTTTGTTAGATTTGATAATGCATTTTTAATTATTTGTGTGTAGCTATCAACATAAGCCTTTAAAACAGTTGACCATTATTTACAAACTAGTTGTATTATGTTTCTGTAGAAGGCTTACAGTTACTACTTTTACAAGTACAACATTTAAACATACTCTAAAATTCTAAGAGATTTCACAATTTACTGGAAATCATTATAGTCCAATAGATGTATTTAGCCACAAAGTATCGAATAAAGATATTATTTTCAAGTTGATCATCCAATCCAAGCTGGCTTGGGCGAGGAGAGAACACAGGAGACAGGAATGGCCTCTGACTTAACATCAAAAAATAAGAGAAAATACAAAAAAAAAAACAAACAAACAAACAGAATTTCAGACATGAACAAAAATTCCATGCTTCGCATACCCATGTTATGTTCACTGTGGTTGTAGCGAGCTAATGTTTGGTGTTGGGCCCACTCCGATGGGACTCCAAAGCCAACGCCTGTTCCAGCTATAATCCTCAGTCGGTAGGCCTGGTTAGGTTGCAGTTCTCTCAGTGTAAATTGAGTCTCATTACCACCCACCTCCACTGAGAAAACTGTGTCCACTGTGGAAACATACACACACATAAATGCATGTAAATACTGTATGAGTACTTTCTATCAAATAAACCCAACAATAATGGTTTTTTAATTATTGTTAACCTTGCAAGATAGAAGAGTGTATTGACACTGAGGGGAACTGAGCAGCTTTGGCGCTGTCTTTCTAGTTTTTCTGAGAAATAATCTAGTGCACGCAGGGAAATTAATCTGTTCTGCAGGTGCACTCTTTGCAAACCACTGCACTCCAAAACCAGTGTGAAAATACAAAATATACCATGTGCAATATTGTCAAAACCTCTGAACAAATAACTTACTATGTCAATGCTATATATATATCCTAAATTATACTATTTTTTTATGAAAACATCACCTTGTTGTCATTGATGCCCACCAAAGGTCACTTACCGTCATCCAGAGAGCTGTACTCAATGCGATAGCGGGTAACGGCTCCTCGACTGTGTTGTGAAGAGAGCGGATGCCACATTAGCCTGATATCTGTTGGAGAGGTGCTCACTATAGAGAGCTGAGGAGGTGCACTTGGCACTGAAGGAGGGAATTTAGAAGAAAATGCTGTTGATGCTCTGTTCACGCACATTTAAGCCATAACTGCTGAACTGCTTCATTCACTTTATGTACGATCTCAGTGTTTGGTTGTCTTTTTGTTTGTTTTTTTTGGTTTTTTTTAACAATAAATAATGCAATAAAACGTTGGCCAGCTTTTAAAATCAGCAGTGAAGAAATACTCTTGAGTCTCTACTCTACTTCTTCAAACACTGACAAAGAGCTTAAAAAGTTATAAAGATTTTCAGGCTATGATCATTTGCTGTTTGAGTCAGTGGATCCCCCACTGGCCTTATCTTACACATGTGACCTTGTTTAACCTGAGTTTGATAACTCACCATCCTCCAGCATCTCTACAGTGACAGGCTGGGATGGACGACTGGCACCCATGGGAGAATAAGCCACCACAAAAAATGTGTAGGCAGTATGGGGTAGAAGGTCTTTAACATGATATTCAGTGGTGTCATTGTTCATTGCGAACTGGTACTCCACATTATCTGAGCCTGAATAGGATGGAAAATATTAAAATTAAAAACGCTATTTTTCAAGGTTGAGCAACTATCTATAAGATGAATAGAGACAGACCTGCAGCGCGCTGACAGTGGACAGAGTAGCCGATGATTTGGTCTGAGTTGAACTCAGGTTTCTCCCAGGTGAGCAGGGCAGTTGTGCTGGAGTAGGGTGTAGCAGACAGGTGACGAGGAGGGCTAGGAAGACCTTCCCTCACAATGACTGTCAGCTTTGCGGTGGCACAGGCTGTGCCCAGTCCGTTGTCTGCTATACACTGGTAGTAGCCTGCATCCTCTAGTGCCAGCTGATTAATGAGCAGGACTCCGGGGCTTTGGGTCTTAACTCGTCTGAATGGCTTGATGAGTTGGCCATTCTTCAGCCATTGTAACACAGGAGGAGGTTCTCCTGAGCTATTGCACACAAACCTGGCTGTGTTTCCCCGGGACAGGGAGACCGTCTCTGGTGGCTGGAGAATCACTGGAGGGGCTATGTGAAACAAATGTTTGACTAAAAACTGAACAGATTTTAGACACTAAAAACAACAAACTGCCTCTTTTCATAAAATCTACTGTATAACAACTCAACTGCTGCCAAACTGGACCCACAATCCAACCTCACTTTTCCTATTATCTTAAGAGAAGTAATTCTGTAGCTGGGCAATCAGGGTACTTCAATACCAGTGTTCATTAATTAAAAACAAACTGCCTTATGGACACAAAAACAAATCCCTCCAGTGTAGAATATGGGACCTTTAAAGAGAGTTTTGTTATTGTAGTATGAAAATCTTTTCAGAAAAGTTTTTAAAGACGACTTCAAACTGATGTAACAGGAAAAAAAGATCATGCATTTCAGGCACAATCTAAATGGTGTGTGTGTGCAGTGTCATAGTGATTTTTTTTTTTAGATCAGAGTACTTCCACGTAATGTTGTGAACCTGGCTGAACATCAGTGATAGGCCATAAATGTCTCAGTAGAGTCGGAACATTCAGTTTCTTTATGGACCAAGGATTACCATTCCCTCCCACCCTCCCTCCCACAACTAAACCATCATAGTGACATGAAACAGATGCAAAGCAGCCACACCCAAGACGTGTCCAGATTTTAGCACTTCCGAGAGATTTATGACCCAACCTGGTGAGATTAAAATGCAACCAAATGGACACAAGAATAATGCATAATCAGTCATTCGACCTCCGTGGAATAAAAATGAGTTCAATCGAAAAACCAACATTAAATGTTTTTCTTCCCCGAGGAAGGTGACATCAAGACTATATTCACCATCTAAATCTACCTCTCTGTCTCTCTCTCGCACACACACACACACACATAGATTCCCACAGCTATTCTTGTAGGAGTTATCTCTAACCTAAACCATAACCATTTAGCCCTCAAAAATAAGGGCTTTTGTATTACTGGTCCTGACAAAGTCAGTGTTCATGCCAGAAGAGGTCCTAAAGAGGAAACAAATACAAGCACACACCCACGCCCTCTTGCCCCCTCAATCTCAGATAACAGACTCATAAATTATGCTGCATACCAGCACTGTAGACAGCATTCTCTTCTGTTCAACAAGTCTTAAAATAACATGAAAATAACAGTTTAGTTATCCACTATATGACTCTTACCAGGCACATGCAGCTCAGCAGCAGCAATGACAAACTCCCTGGTCTTGGGTTTATTGGCCCGACAGACATAGACGCCGGCATGGTGACGCCTTGTGTCCCTAATCACCAGGTTTGTTGCAAGGACAACCACATCGGTGGAAATGGGTTTTCCATCTGATCAAAGTAGAAGCAAGAAAGAACAACAGATTAAAGTGCTAGATCATACAGATGGGAAAAAAAGATTGGCCTTGAAAAAGTAATAATTTCACAGGCTTTGAGCTGCCTAAGAGAAACAGCACTCAGAGTAGCAAGGGACTTGTAATGACATAAGTTGACCAACAGGTGGCTCTTTTTTTCAGCCTGGGTTGACTGAGCCAGCTGCATTGGCGCACTCCTCTTCTGTGAGTGATCACACTCACTACTCACCATTAAGCATACAGCAGACCACTATACATTTTTATCCGCTAATACAGTGTTTTACAGTGTGATGAAGTTTTTGACAACTGACATAGTGGTATATAACCATTCAATGTTAACTGTTGAAGAGGGAGTCATTTCTGGAGCCGACTATCAGAGTACACATACCAATGGTTTCTCAAGTGATGTTGAGAAACATCACTTGAGGCCCCACAATTGAGTCTGAATAGTTGAATAGAACAACAGGGTGGGATAAGAAGGGACAGCTACCAACACCTAAAAAACGACATGAATAATAATAAAATGGCAGATGTAATTAAATGAGGAGAAACAAATATGTTGTGAAAAAAAGAGTATTTGAGTATTACCTTGTCTACTCCAGGACACCAGTGGTTTAGGCTGGCCTTGTGCCATACACTCCATCACTGCAGGGCGGCCGAGCACCACAGTGACATTCTGAGGTGGTGCAACAATAACAACTCTGTTCAGGGCTTCAGTTGAGCCTACAATAACAAAAAAAATACAATTTTTTTTGTGAGGTCGAGTAAATGTTATACAGATTTGCACTTGTAAGTAGTCAATTTCTTTTGTTTTTAATTAGGTATGACTTAAATAATAATTCAGATTCCATGTTAATACATCTGAGTCTTAGAGTGGTAATGTAGGAAGAAGGCTAGAGAGGATTTAGGGCAGTGACCACTGTTGAGACAGACTTAATTTCTATCAATAATTCATGTCATCATCACAACTGTCGCTGTAGTGGCTGACTGGTACCTGATTAAGGTACTGGTGGATGCGAATACGATGCAAGTTGATTAAAGGCTCTGATATGAGAGGAGTCATTGGAAAAGATGGAAGCCCTTGTATCTCAAATTATTATTTACAGGTAGCAGTACCAATCTTGTGACACATGATGGCCACGCTATTCAAAATATACTACATTTAAAACCATCAACCAAAAGAGGCAACTGAGGCGAGATGGTGAGACGAAGAAAGCCAGTTTCATGTGATAGTGATAAAAGACATCCTATGAGAAACAATAGCCCGTGGAATAAAAAGAAGGCAAAAGAGAGAGAGAGTCACTCTTTGAGAGAAAATGTAAACCATTAATTCAGTTGACAGAATGGCCCTAAAATTAGATGTTTAGATGTACCTCTCCTCTTCTGTGACTGTTAATTCCCTCCCCTACCCATTTCTGCTCAGCCCAGGTAATCTCAGCACTGCATACAGTATGTTAATGATAGCGAGAAAGTAACACGTTCTTACATAGTAGGCATTCTGGAAAATATCATGAATTCATCGAAATTAGATCCAGTAAACCTTTCTTATGCATATGGTGTGTGTTTGTCTCTTTGATGATTGAACAGCAGTGTGTGTCTTTCTAGTGTGTCTTGTTTGTGGCAGTGAGTGTGGCGCACTGTATAGCATGCATAAATGAAAAGAAGATAATTAAATATTTGAAAAGAAATGGGAAGCTCAGTGTTTTACTGAGCTGCCTTAAGGTACATAAACTTAATGACCCAACATTAAATGCGAGTAGAGGTCTATTTATGTGCACTTGAGTGAAGTGATGACATTGGATCTGACAATCAACTCATGTAAAAGCTCAAACAGAGCCTTGTAGCTTCCAATAGCAAGACTACCAAAATAATAATAATATTAATCCAGAAACACCAGCTTCTTTTTCATTATAAGTGTATAAAAACACTTTACATTTCAACAACAAATTTCCAAAAATGCCTTTTACTATTCAAATACTTAAATAGCTTTTAAGAAAAAAAAGAAACAGTATTTTCCCAACTGTATAGCAGTAACCACATGATACAAGAAGCATGAGAACACACACATCGTCAAATCAAGATATGAAATGTGACATTAATTCTTGCAAGCCAAACCTCAAGGACTTGCAAGGGTACACTGTTTTGATCACTTTATACGCAAACCCTTCTAAAAATAAAAAGTCTAATCTTATTATTCTTTACAATTACCATTCACTGAGAGCAACGTCTGGGCATGTTAAACATCATTTACACATCATTTGGCCAGCTGAAAAATCAGAGCAAACACATCACTTCTTAACTAGAACTAGTCTTAGCTTGAACAGTACAGTACAGAATTTTAGTTTGTTTTAAATTTAGTTACATCACATATCTCTGTAAATCTGTTTATATATATATATGTGTGTGTGTGTGCATGTGTGTGGGTGTGTGTATGTAATGCTAAAATATGTACCTGCAACCGTATTGTGTGTAAAGACAGGGTGAGAGTGTGTCACTTTGTTAACAACAGTTGTTGTGCTAAAACTTAAATTAGATTTTTGAGACTGGTATCACAGCTCCCTGTGAGGCCTGGATGCCTATTCACACATTATAAAGCACTGTAACTGAGTTCACCTGTGATGACAGTAAGTCTGGCTTCATGACTGATGTCCTTCCTGGCAGAGTTAGACACTACACAGCGGTAGGCACCCTCATCCTCCTTGGTCACCTCAAGGATCTGGAGCACCCCGTTAGGAAGGGAAATGAACCTGTTGCACATAAGGCAAAAAAAAAAAAAGTGAAGAGGTGACTGATAAACAACAAAAAAAGAATAAATCATGAAGTCAGCAACTGTTGGAATACTGCTGGATCCACACGGAACTCAATCTTTGTTTGTTTAGCAGAAAGGATTTGGTGTTACAAACAGGAATGACAATCTGTGGTTATACATTCGAGTAGATGACTGATGTAGTAATTCTAGTCATTTGAGCTGGAGCACTACAGAATCACACAGTTCCCAAAAAGCCCTATATGAAAATATATGTATTTGTGTGTTGCATTGTTTTTGGAAACTTTATACAGTTTGCTTTAATTTTGAAACACATTCACATCCCACAAGCTCTTGTTAAAGAAATATAGTTTAGAGGTGAGGAAAAAAGAAAAGAAAAGAACAAGAGGCAGAAGGTAACATGAAAATGAAAGAAAAATCCATAATGAAAGGAAAGAAGTGGTACTGGAAGGAAGCAGAACTAGAGATGGTAGAAATGAATAGAGCACCAGAAGGCAGAGGGGTGAATGTAGAGGAAAATGGCAGATTAGAGCAAGAGAGAAAACACAGAGAGAAAAAATAGTGATGTGTCAACCTTCTTTTCATTCATCTTCTGTGAGAGGCCATTAACTGTGCCTGAGGTAGAAGAACTATATCCCACCAATGAGACCTCATAAGCAGTGAACTGTTTACGGGTCATGCAGGGCTACAACATCCATTAGTACTTAGTCCTGTGCAATAAGGCTTGCAAAAAATTCCAAGGCGACGGGGCAGTGGAGCCACAGTGAAATGTCAATAATGTTAAGTGGCAGAGTAAACAAGAAAATTTGTGGGAGAGAGCTGACACATAGAGAGACAGAGAAAAAGAGAGAAAGAGAGAGACCTACTGTGTATTTGGTAACAGGGAGACATTTGAAGGGGTAAAAATATTGTTGCAGTTGATGAAATCCTGACACGTTTACGTTGAAAACTCTTCTGCACTTAAGAGTTTTCATTTACTCCACTCAACATTAACAAAAAGGACACATCAGAAGGCAACTGTGGAGTTGTTGTGGTTCGTTGGACTAGTGGGGCGTCTTTCAACCGGGAGGGGGTTGATCCCAAGCATCCCTGGGTAAGGCTCTTAACCCCACATTGCTCCTGACAGCTGTACCATCAGCATTTGAATTATGACAGATGTGTGACAGAAAAACTGCTGCACATAGATGCACTGTATGTGTGTGTGAGTCAATGGGTAAATAGCAAAACTGTGGTGTACGTAACAGGCTTTGAGTGGTCATCAAGACAAAAAAGTGCTGTATAAATAGAGACCCTTTAACAGCATGCAGTCACTCCAGAGGAATAATTGATGGGGTAATGGCATGCCTGTAATCAGTTAAAAAAGATTTGCAACTACATTAATGTTTCACATCTTTAATGGGTGTAACAGGGCATTTAAACTTGACAACTAAGTGGTGATTTCCCAAGGTTGATTTTGACCTCCCCTTGAAAGTAATGTACTGTACGCAAATGAAAATGCAGATTTGTATAAGGCATAGCTTTCAGAATGTAATATAAATGTACAGAACAGTGTATATAGTACATGCACCATGGTCATACAAATATATGTTATATTATTAAATATAGAACTATGTAGAAAAAAAAAAGAAGAAAATAATGTACAATCCACACCAAATTACAAAATCTCACATCACACCACACACCTTAAATATTTCCTATTTTTTACATCAGGATCTAAACAGTCTTTCCTGAGGAACTTTTGTGGACAGTCGTATCGCTAATGTTTTCTTGGATTGTATGACTTTATTCTTTTTTTTTTCTTCTGGTTCCTATATGTACATTTTTCACCCATAAGTTAACAATCCAGATGAACAGTATCATCCTTGTCTCATGGAGCAATAGCTTAACTGTAAATATAGTTTCAAGTTGCCGGCAGTATGAGGAATTAGCAGATGGTGTACAAGTGCCTCCTTTAAACCAAGTTCAAACAGCATTCCATGAGTTAATGACTCGTAGCTTGTGGTCTACACTGTGGTTCAAAGGTCTGAGTAAGATGCTGCCTTTAGGCAACTAAAGTCCCAGGAAAGACAGACTGTTCCGAGCAAATGGTGTGAAATCCCAGCACAGAATCCTCACCTAGTTTAGTTAATAATATTGTGGTGAAGTAAAAAGAAAGATGATAAGATTATGGTCACCTTCTCTCTTCAGGGACAGCTGCTTTGTCCTTTTCCCAGGTAATCACAGGGGTAGGTATTCCCTCAATCTGGCACTCGAAGCGGGCAGCTCCCCCAGCAGGCGCCGTTTGGGGAGATGGTTGTTGGTGGAACTTAGACAGACCTGAGGATAAAAAAATACAGATTTGTTGATATACCAGCAGACAAAGAAAAAAATTTTTTTGTAATGATTGGAAATGTATGTCATGACCATAGATCATATATATAAAAGTGGACATAGTCTTCCAGTTTGCCGGTTAAATTTAATCATAGAGTGAAAGTATATTGAATAGCCACCAGGTGACGACTTGTGTGGTTGCAAATAGAACTCGAGTTGTAGGAAAGCCTGTGGGAAAATGAGCCTACTCTCCACTTGATTTGTAAATATTGTCCTGTTGAGCCCGAGGTCCTCTTCAGTAGTACATGGTGTCAATTTTGTCAATTATTTCCCCATTTAAATGAAAACAAACGGTTTTGATGATTAGCATATACAGCACGATGTCACAACCAGTTGACACTTGGTCATGGCGTCCATCTCTGGTGTGAATACAGGATACTCGATATTTAGATGTGGGTCAGTCAGAATGAGACCATGTGATGATACCGAAGCCATTGTTGAAAACTTGGTCACCATGAATGGTATTTGAGCTGTTACAGCCTCAAGTGAGTCCAGGTGATAAAGTAATTAACAATATCAAACAACAATAACAGAATAACTGTGTACACAGAGGGAGAAACATAATAAGAGCTTTAAAAAACTCCACACCCTGATGAGCAACACAGTATGGCCATTACCTGGAGGAGCGAAGAACCAACCACAACAAAAAGAAACACAGCGCATTTCAGTCATAAGATAAGCACGTATCACATAACCTAAATTACACTGACCAAAGCACCCACTTACAGCTTTTGGCTTAAGAAATCAAATTATTTTTTAAGTTAAGAATATATGTGGGTCATTAGTATCTATTTCTAACTTCTAATTCATTAAATTTAAAGGCTTTTAAAGGTACCATTTCATATGAATAATTTAATGTAAGACTTGTTTAGGACATTTAAACGTCCTTGAATGTCCTGTGTAGGAGAAAATTTGACATTAATCAGATTTGGAATATCTCTCCCTCTAGGTTTCGTCTTGGCCTGGCTCCAAATTTCATCACAGCCTCAACACATTTTACGCACAGACAGAAAAGCTTTCAACTACAGGTACTGCTGAGCACCAGGGGCCAGCAGTGAGCACTGTCTGAGGGCCTCTAACCTCTGACCCCAAACAGGCTGTGGGAGAGGAGAACAAAACTGGTTGGCTGTCCCAGCTGCTTCGCCTGCAGCTCTGACTAAAGAGTAAAGAACAGAAGAGGGAGGAGGGATCAAAGGGGAAAGCAGACAGAACTGAAGAAAGAGGTAACAGAAAAGAACAAAATTCCAACTGATATAACTGAGCCCAAAATTTTTTTTGTTTTAATGAAAGATGTAAAATGTCCAAAAAAAGAGTAAAGTGGGCAATTTATCTGTATAAATTATGAAACAAAGCAGAAAATACAAAGCTACTTAATACATTTCTGAGTACTCATGAGGGAAGATGGACTTCTTTATTACAAGTGATACACAGTAAGTGTGAATACATTACCAGACAGATGGATTGAATAAATAGCAGCTTATTAAGTCATGAGTCTACATGTAATTTCTTTTCTTTCAAAGATCAGAAAAATGCTAGGATAGTATGTCAGCACAATAACAACACCAGTGTGACGTTTGAGTAACAGCTGTTTTCAGAGGTGAGTCGCTGAATCACTATTATCCTACTGAAACAGTTAACATCCCAATCAAACCGTTCACTCACTCACTCATTTTCTCCAGCTGACATAGGGCAAGAGGCAGTATACACCCTGGACAGGTCACCAGTCCATCGCAGGGCCACACATAGAGACAAACAACCATTCACTCTCACATTCACACCTACGGGCAATTTCAAGTGTCCAATTGGCCTAATCCCCAAATTTGCATGTTTTTGGACTGTGTTAGGAAACCCATGCACATACAGGAAGAACATGCAAACTCTATGTAGAAAGGCCCTAGTTCACAAACCCGGGACTTCTTGTTGTAAAGACAAGAGTGCTAACCACTACACCAACCGTGAGGCCCCCAAACTAACCAAAAGAATGAACACCCAATTACATGCTTATGTCAGAAAAACAGGGGATGGACTGACCATCCAATTGTATAATGGACTAACAATGCCATCCATAGAGCCACCACTAGTGTGATTAAAAGCTGCGTTAGAGTGCAGACACAGCCACATGTCATCTGACAAACAAATCTATGTCTAACTTGTACAATGGGTGAGCAGTTGTCACATCTGGATGTTTTAAGACACACGGCCTATCAAATAAATGCCCCGAGATTCCCAAAATCCCAAAAGTTTCTTAAGACTCGCTGTTTTCCCCAAACTGCTGTGAGCTGGATGAGATTCAGAACCTAACCCCATCACACCAACTGTTAGTCATGGCAACAAACTGGCCATCTGTGTTTTCCCTTTGCACAAAAGGAACAAAGTTTCTCAATGAGTACACAGAGGCAGACACACATCCCTGGCCATTGAAGCAGAAAGCATTTGATTCATTTCAGAAAAAAAAACTTGGAATGACTGTTGCATGGCAAGATTAGAAGAGTTGATTATTAACCACTCCCTCTTCCTGCCATTACACACTGTGATGCCCCATGTAAACACACCACCTGTAAAACTGCCAGAGAGGACCTGACAGGGCGCCAGACTCCCCGAGTGTGTAAATTTGAGTTTGAGTGCATGTGTGCAGAGCTACTTGCATGCATGCAGCCTCTTGACACCTGCAATTGGTCTGCTTGTGATTACATTACTGGATCCATGCATGTATTCAAGTGTATGCAGGTAGTGGACAGCTGATGGAGGGAATAATACAAAGGAGGCAAGTGGTGCTCAGAGAACACAATTTGCCTATGTTTTGATGGAACAATGGCATCTGGCTGGGCTTCCACCTTCACTCTGTCAAAGCATAATCATATTTTTTTTTTTCCCCAGGATTCCATGAGTGTCACCATGTTGATCCATCTGGCACCACACAGAGAACACACTCAGAGTTTACAAAGTTGTTCTGCCCAGGATGATATTGATACAATGGGCAATTTTTCATGAGTAACACCCTCAGGAAAAGGGGACATATCAAGCTACATGGTCAAAACATGTCCAACTGTTACCTAGCAACAAGGTTTGTCTATGTTTTAAAGGAACATTTTCAGGCAGCTCCTTGCACCTCTCTGTGAAAAGTGTGTAACCCTTTCATGCTTTACGTAATTCTCATTTATTCTTTTGTCATTGTTTCCCTCCTACTATCTCTTTCCTCACTCTCTACCCTGCCCTTGACTTTAACCCACCTCTCTCTCTCTGTCTTTGTCTGTCCCTCTATCTGCCCCACTCTTTGGCCCCAGAGCTATCATATTGCACAGTTTTTCCCCTCCCCTTGTCCAAGCAGATAATTCTACCCGTGACCTCTTTGCTACCCAGCTTTCAACCCATCAAGCATGCCCCAGGCCTCACTAGAAACACGCAATATCTGCTGGTGAATAATTGCACTTGTATTAATTTTGCCCTGCTTAATTATTCTAACCCTTGTAACTTTATAAAAGTGCTTAATTCTGTCTGTTCTGATATATACTTGCACTGTCAAATGGCAACAGTGAAATAAGAAAAAGCCTTTTATGGAATACATGCCTTTCACCCTATATCGGCTGGGATTGGCTCCAGCTCCCCCTGCAACCCTCAAGTGGAGGATAAAGTGGGAAAAAATTGATGGATGGATGTATTTTTTTTTCACTGAAAATAATGCTTTTAAGATTGTAGGATATCTCAAAAAACATACAGTATATATGTACTTTTGACTGTTTTTACCATTAAAAGTTGCATGTCTTCACCTGAAAATTTGTTATATAATATATATTTGTTATATTCATGTGACTAACAATAATGGTAAAATATGCTGTGTTCAAAACAACACATTACACTGTACACATACTAAGACTATGTGACTTGTGTTGAGACAATCTCAATCGAATGCAAAGTATTTCAGCACGGGAGTGAAGCCACAACAGTTTGCATACAGGAGAAGCACCGTTATGACATTACCTCCTTCACTGAAATGCAATGCTCTGAAATATGGCATTCGCTCCAGCATCCCCGTAATCAGATCATTAACACTAAGAGTAAGTTTTTAAACAGCATCATTTGTCCATCTATACATGCCACCTTGGCAGAAAAATGGCTTCTTTTAATATATCTCTCTCTGGAGCTGAATGTTTCCCATGTTTTTAGACAAGGCAACATGCATCATATACTGCAACAAGTAAATAACCTGAACCAAAGGGCTTTCGTAATGTGTTTTTACAGGTACACTGTGTTCTCTCTTTTGTCTCATTTGTGGCTGTGAATGCAATGTACGAGATGAGAATGCCCTCTTAGTGTCAAAGCAGTTCAGCTTGAACCTCATGCACGCTGCTCACATCTATCTCATAGCCTCTCCCCGCTGATTTAATTCAAATCTTGCACACATATACCAAACATACACGCACACACAAGTGGAAGGTCATTATTAATAGGCTCTGAAGCCTTTCCTTTCACCATCACCACAAATTCTCCCCAGCCTTTTCCACCCTCCCACCATTCATTTAACACCCCCCCCATCCTCTCTTGCCTATACTCCTTATTGTTCCTCAGACAAGAGATCCTCATAAATAGGCATGTGACAGCTGACAAAAAGCAGGGGATCCAAAGAGGATACTGTCTCATTTTACACAAAGCTAATGACTAAATAAAGACTACCACTTAGGAGTGTGAGGGGAAAGAGGCCTTTTTAGAGGGGCGATTAAAGAGCTGCAGCCTGTCCTCTCATACCTTATGCCTGCATGTTCCTGTTCATTTCTTTCATTTACACCTACTCTCTCTTTTCATCATTCTAAACAACTGTAAAACAAAGACTTCCACATTAGTGTGTACCTGTTCCCAGGACACTTAAATCTAAATCTCCACCAGAGGTTGAGTCTCTGTGTCTCCGGAGATATCTGTGGCACAGGAGATTCAGGTTTATCTCCATCCATGCAAGGAGAGTTCCCAGACAAATCTTACATTTCACATTACTCTCTGTCTTTCTCTTCATCTCTCTTGCTCTCTATCTGAGTAAATACTGTATTTGTCTTTTCAGTGCATCCCTGTCTAACGAATGCTTTAAATGGATGACAGAGCCAAACCAATTTTAATTACCTGACAAACCAAATGATTGTTTGACCACTCAGACCTGCTGCAGGAGCAGACCATTTTGTGTAATAACAATTATGTAACAGTGGTTAGGCCAAGATAGAATGTACAGATTTTTCCAAGAATATGACATCATATATTTTTTTTATGTAAAGGAGTTATCTGATTGAAGCAAGCAAGCGTATGCTCTTTCCTGCAGAGTTGGATGAGAAGATCAATAACGCTCATTTGGCTTTGCTTTGAATAAACTGTGACAACTGGGGAAAAGACTAGTAATTGTGAGTGGGTGTCACTATTTAACACATTACAGTGTACTGTCTTATCATTTATCCATGAACTTCCTTCATTTAATATACCCAGGCAGACATAACAGACTGAGTTTTGCACTTCCAGCTCAACTCAACTACAAATGATAGTGCTGATGGAAACCAAAGTAACCAAAATAAATCCACTTGCTATGAGTGTTGCTGGATACCTACTTGCCATGAGTACATTCACAGTCCGACTGGTGAGGGCCCCATGGGCGCTGGCACTCACGCAGCTATAGCCCCCCTCCACGTCTTGGGCAGGGTGGCAATCGTGGGAAGACGGCAGCAAGAGAAGGGATCCATTGCCCAAATACTGCAGGCATTCCCCCTCCAGAGGCAGGATCTGGCCGTCCTGAAACCAGGTGACATTGGAAGGTGTCTCGCTGGCCCCAAGATTGCAATCCAGCAATAGGGGCAAACCTGGCTCCAATACTACATGGCTGGGCCCAGCTCCACAGCTCAGCTCCACCGAAACAGGTTTTTCTGTTTGGTAAAAGGAAGAAAATGGTTTACTATGCAATAGAGTATGGTAACCTTTTTTTTTATTTTCACAATCTATTGAATTTGTCAGTGTATTTCCAGTAGAATGCAGATATTGAGCCTTGTTTTTTTTATTGCTCTGTAAATACTATCACAGCGCAACTAGAAAATAACTAGTTTGTGGCTTTTAAATGTTAATTTTACATCTGCTCCATGTGTCACATTTTTGCCAACTTAATTCATTTCAGGTTTTGACAATTTGTCATTTTGTACCGTGGCTTATAAGAGTCAATAGCATTGGCAGCACAGATGGACAAGGGTGGTGCATTCCAGAGGCAGGGTGTTTTGGGGACAGGGAGAGGAGGCCCAAGGAGGAAAAGGAGAAGAGGGAGGAGCTCTGCAAATTAAATGAGTGTAGAAGCATGAAGGGATTTGTATGTCAGCAGCAGGACATTAAAATCACAGGGAGAGGGGAAGTCCTGTGGTGGGTGATTGATGAGCTAGTGTGAGATGAGCAGCAGAGTGCTAAACTGCAGTCCAAGGAGACCACAGCAATTTAACCCTGCTGATACCTGATCATGATTTATCTTTCAACAATTTAGCACTTATCTAAAATGATCCTAAGTGTTTTATTGAGTGCAAACTTAATTTAAAATGAAAATTGCAGATAATTAAATGCCAGTGAATACACTTAACAATGGTTTCAGACAACAAACACCCATTTATTATTTCCCCCTCAACTGTAAAACCAAATACTATACTCAAGTTTCATTTATCTGAATTAAATCATTTCTGGTCCACCTTCTATCTTTAAAATGTTAAAAGACACTTTTATTTGGATTTATAAGGATACAAATGAAAATGGCCAGAAAAAGTGGGATTTAAACAGACTGACAATGACTGACATGACAGGCGACATCTTTAATGAGGAAGCTGGACAAAAAAAACATCAAGGAAAACGTAAAAAAGGCGAGGGTTAAGCATAGTTCTACATTATAATTGTGCATGTATAATGTTAATATTGCTTCTTTTAGTGTGCATGCAAGTTTAAAGCCATGTGTACTTAGGTTATAGCGATTGCAAAACAATAAATGAATAACATTATTAATCAGCTAGTTATCAGGGCATTTGAGGACATTGTGATTTTGAGGATTTGGAAGCACCTAATTGTATAAATAATTTTAGGTCTGTGTCACATCTATATTTATATAATGATTGTACATCCATTTGACCTATTATATTAGTTTACCCTTTTTTTAATGATTAAACAGGGCATAGATTTTGTGGTTATTTTTTCATATTATAAATTTATTTGGCTACTTTGCCAGCATTTACAAAGGCCTTTTATGAGCCTTTTTCAAAAAAGGCTTATGATTTATCCACAGCTGACAAATATTGTGAACTGAGATGATGTCTTTTACAGTAAGTCACTACATGATCTCATTTAAACCTTCCCTTTACAGTTCATTTCATAAGCCACTTTTAATCTAACTTAAGAACTATTATTTTCTCACACAGGCAGATGCGCAAACACACATACACACATATGCAGATTTATTCAGCTTCTTTTCTCTAGTGTTGGATTAATTAAGTTAATGGGAGATGAAATTTTTTCCTTGATTAAATGAGGCCTGCCCCCCCGTCCCTATCAGTGCATCCTGATGAAGACTATGTGTAATGCAGAGAAAAGCTGCTGCACTTTTCTCTGGCACACACACACACCTGCCATGGAGACAAAATACACATGCATGTACTCGCATGCACCCAAGAGAGACGATACCAACACGCACACGCGCGCACACACACACACAAAGAGCGCTCACAGTCTTGGTGGAACAGAAACACCCACCTAAACACACTAACAGAAATCACCTCCATGGCTCCTCTCTTCCTCTCTCCCATTTCAACTAATTAGGTTTCATTAAGTCATTAAAATGTTAGCAGCCATTTCCCATCTTACAGCCAATGGTGTCATTTGGCAAGAGGTGGGGAACATTCATTGCTGGATATGGAAGCCATTATGTCGCTCAAAACTGGTTAAAGGTGTGATAAGGCACTTGCTAAATTAAAAGAAAAGAAGGAAAACACAAAATTTATTTAGCAAGGTTGGGACATCTAAACCCTGTAAAGCTAATTACACAGTATACACTTACCAGCCACTTTATTAGGTACAACCATACAACTGATCATTACATTAATGCAACTATATAATCAGCACATGGCAGCAACTAAAGCAATTGGAATTGTGCATGTAACAATGGTCAAGACGACCTGCTGAAGTTTAAAAGCATCCAAATAGAGAAGAATGCGATTTGAGAGACTTTGAATGTGGCTTGGTTGTTGGTGCTAGACAAGCTGGTTTAACTTTACTGGATTTTTTTTACACACAACTATCTCTAGGGTTCACAGAGAATGGTCAGAATAATGGCCAGACTGACTCAAGATGATAGAAAGGCAACTGTAACTCAACAAAGGTCTGCAGAAGACCATCACAGGATAAGCATATAGCAAACCATGAAGCAAATAGACTACAGCAGCAGAAGACCGCCCCTGGTGCCACTCCCGTCCAGTCAACAGGAAACTGGGGTTGAAATTCACACAAGCTCACCAAAATTGGAGATTAGAAGATTGGAAAAATGTTGCCTTGTCTTATGACTCATAAGAGCACTCTGGTATGTTGTGGAACAGAAGATTTATCATTCATCATAGATGTAAAGCCAATTTGCAGGTCATCATGTCAATATGGACCAAAATCTCTGTGAAAGGTTTTGAGCAACGACACAATGACAAATTAAAAAAATGCTGCAGGTAAAAGCCGAACTGTGCTAGATAACCTTGTACAAGCAAGGGTACTGTATCTAGTAAAGTGGCTAGGAAGTCTAAATGAAATTACACATTCCAACAAGCAGACACTACCATGACCTAATATCCTTTAAAAAAAAAGTTGAGGTAAGCACACTGAATTACATATTTCAAGTTGTGGGTATTCATTTGGGAATAAAACTCTTTGATATTCACACACATTTCCACCAGGAACCTCAATGTGCCCTAAATTTGTCACCAAGATCTGCGCACATAATCACTACCTAACCCATGAACACACAAACATTCGTTTTATTGCAGACACAGGCACACTCATACCGTGTCTCATTGTCTCATTAGCTATAGAGCACAATAGCTCTGTCTCAAATCCAGGGTCTGGATCCTCCCAAGTGCAGATTTTTGATCTGGATGTTGTCAAAATGCGTCACCGCATGGGCTCTCCCAATTGACACATGAATCGTCGGCTCCTTTGAATGTGGCTGACAGTTGCCTTTTTCTAAGGATAGATCAATGTATCCTACAGCCCACCACAACCCAAAAGTGTTTGTGAGCCAGTGTATTTTTCTGTTGTTCAAATCAGAAATCTGTGTGGAAATTATATTTGCAAATCATATTCCATGTCAGTAAATTTTTAGGTGAATTATTGTACTTTGTAGATTTCCATGTTTGTCTCTCAGCCTAAGATACTGTACATCACACGGCAGTGCCTGCATTGACGCATCTCTGTTTCCTCCAGTATTACATAATATATTTAAAATATAATAATGACTAGAGGGTCGATCAAAATAATAAAAAATCATAAAACTAATAAAACTGGTACAACCCAAAATTAGAACTGACTGAAAAGAATCACTAACTAAAAAAATATTACAGTTAGTTCTATAACTGTTTGAAAAATTAAATACATTTATTTTACATCAGCTATGTTTAAAAATATTCATTTTCATATTTTGGAATATTTTGGCTGATTCAGTCTTAAATTAGCAGTCGGGCTTCAAGGGGCAGATGAAATGTGATTCCGGACTTTGATCTGAGGAGGGCAGCATTTATCTCTCGGTGTACAGCCTGCAGGAATTTCTTAGGAGAAGAAGGGAAACTCGTGAGCTGTGTGGTCTAGACCGTCTCACTTCACACAGTGAAGTGACTGAGTTCCTTCTCCTACTGAGTGAGCAGCCGACTGAGTCATCTCATCCATCAGCTCCACACTTGGGAGGATCCAGCCCCTGGGTTGAGACACAGCTAATGTGGTGAACAGGGAGTATCTGTGAAGTGGCCATTTGGCTATTTAACTGTACAAGTGGGAGCTGCTGGAAAAACATGATACACGATCAGGATATAGTAATGGCTGTGCAGTCTTGCTGAGCTGTAGTGAATGGATTGCGATGGCACTGTGCCAAAAGGTTCATAGCTTACTCATGTTGAGAGATAGGACAGCAGAGATGAACAGACAGCAAGAGATTAGTAATATTCTAATTGTGCCAACTTCAGTACTTCGAATGAAGTAAGGGGTTGCATGATCCCCATAATAATAAATTACATGTTCATATATCAGGTCGAAAATGGATCAAGCTGAATCTAATGTGTTATCATAGTCCAAAAAGTACAGAGTAATAAAAAAACAAACAGACAAATGAGGAGACTATCTCTATCTGTTATGTAGACAGAGAAAAGGACAAAAAGAATCGAGTCAAACAAGTGACCAGGGCAGAGATCGCTATACCATTAACACTTATTTTGCTGGCCCATTTCTGTTAATGGCTAACCTATTCTCAAAAACATTTGGGAAAATAGGAGAAAGAGGAGGAGCAGGAAAAAAGAGGGACCAAAAACAGAGAATATTTCACTTGCACAAGCTCAGTGCCATCAGAGAATGGACACCCCATGGCCTTAGGCCCAAAGCTCAGGTTTCCACGGCCTCTGAAGTCAAGCGATATGTACAGTACCCCATATAGAAAGGAGAAACTTATTTAAAAGAGTCAGAAAATGAATGACCATGACAAAATTTTTAAAATCAATTAATTCAGTCCATTTTCTTGCACTATATAAATACAGTATATGGACACATGCACAAACACACACACTCCCTTACCTTAGAGAATGATGCAGTACACCCAGCTTGAAAATGAAAACAATACTGGACAAGGAAATCTTATAGCTGTGGCTTGACCACACAGATATTGTCATCCTTTATTATCCACTGTCATCAACATTACCAACAGGACTAAAAATGATACTATAATACTGCATGAATAAAAGCCATCTAAAGTTGAGGAAGTCAGAACTTAAAAAGGTTGAATTATGGTAAGAAATGGAGAGGGATGATATGAGACAAAGAAAGCGACTCAGAAATACAAAATGAAATAGAGGTTTTTGCAAGTGCAGATAAGATTAGAGCAGCCTTGAGATGCAATTGAAAGAGAGCAGTGAAATGTATTACAGACACTTTTGTGAAGAGGGACTACCAAAGCACTACAGATACATCTGCTAAATTGGCACAGCGGTTAAAGTCAATTGCCATTCCTTCCTGCATAATATGGCATGTATTGTATTTGTAGGGAGACCTTGTTCCAGAAAAAAAACAGGATTGTAGGACGTCACTGAAACCTCAAATACAGGCTGGAGTGGACAAGGACAGATGGGCTGATTGATAGCACTCAAAAGTGTATGACTGTGTGCGCACATATGTGTTTGTGTGTGCGCATGCACACGCATGTGTGTGTTTGCATCTGGAAGCCACAAACCAAACCTCAAACAAATTTGAACAATTTTCATGTTGTCTTTGTTTGCTTATTCAATTACCTCACATTGATAGTAAAAGCTTAAAAAACAGCCCTGTCACTTCCTTGTGGCAAAAACTAACCAGTGTAGTGTAGGAATAAATCGATATTTTGAAGCCACAGTTGTGATAATCTGAGAAGAGAGGCAGCTTGAAGTAAATCCCTGCAGGGAGATGGAGACTAATGTTTCAGCATTCAAGTGGAAATGCCTGAGTAAGAGCCAGAAACTGCCACTGTCAAAATATTTAGGCATTCATGTTGCTTTGTCCCGGGGCCTTTCACTTAAACTGTTAATTGCTGTCACAAGTTTGAAATGTGCTGCTTTTAACCATATTTATTTAAATTGATCTGATGCAATATAAAACACACTGTTTACTAGTTATGCAAAGATATACAGAGGGCTTAACTTTTTTACTGAATCCACAGTGAGACAGTGAGTCACTCAACAATCTGAACAGCTGCCGTGTCGGTTGTTAACTGTTCCAGTTGAGTTTCATCAGCTACTGGCTTCTTCTCAGACCCAGTCATCCTAAACACAAACACACACTGATTTTCCACTATCAGAAGGACAAAAAATAATAATAATCTCATGACTCTAACCGTTGGAAAGCTAAAAAAGTTCCCATGTACAGGCAGGGCAGCAAAACTATTAGAAAAGTATATATGCTTTAATGGTTGCAATTTGTTATAGAAAGGAAAATTGGTGAGGCCATCTTTCTAATCAAAATATCATAAAATAGTGAAAATGGAGAGAGCACTAGTCCACTGTGAGAAGAAAATAAAAATAATAGTTTGGTTATGTGATTATCTGTAATTCACAACTCATAAAAAAAAGATCCATTTATGAATTTGTCAACCTGCCTTTGCACCTGTCACTCTGCACTGAGATGTACAGTATAATAGCTGTACCCTTTGCTATAAGGAGGACTTCTGCATATACTGTAAACATTCAATTTACATTTTGCTTCAGTGATTTGATCCCAGTAGGATTCCTCTCTCACAGTCAGAGGGGTTGGGTTAGACAAACATAACTCGTGTCCCTCTAAACTGTGTAAGAGAGAAAGGGAACTGAGAATAGAGGGGAGAGACAGAGATGGGGTCAGCTTTACGTACAGTGCTCATGCATCCCAGACTGACTTCCTTCAATCACAGGGCAATGTTCCTGCAGGCAGGACCTGGCAGCGCGGGGCCCCCACATGGCCGTGTCAACTGCCAGGCCCACTTTCATGAGTCAACAAAGCAAGCAATGAAACTAACATGGGAGTAAGAAGGGAGATCTGTAGCAGTATGTGTTTATTAATGCAGCAGCACAGTGAATGTACAGGAATGCTGGAGACACTGGTGCATGAGATTGGCAATATAGAGGTCACAGTGTGCAGCACAAAGGGAAACACTGGAATGAATTCTGAGGAAATGGATTGTGTGGATAGAAAGACAGGACAAAACTCAGATTTTCCTCAAGGTGAGGGAGACGAATAGATGCTGCAATGAGACTGCTATTATATACTATTATGCTCACAGTGTGTTCTCAGTAAATTTCCATCACTGATTTGAGATAGATATACAGTACTATAATATATGAGTGATATGCTGCACTCCAATGAGAGGGGAAGGGCAGGTAAATGATGCCCCATATTCACAGTACACAAATTCAAGATCAAGGGGGATCAAGTCATCCCACAGTAGATGACATGATTTCTTGTGCCTGAACCTTTTAAAGACTCAGATCAAGTTTCCAGCATGTTGGAAATGAGACTGGGGTCTGCAACACATTCTTTCTTATATACAGTAATTTGGCAGCCTCTGCCGACTTACAATAGCACCACCACTTAATGAAGTCATGCTTTGCATAGACGGTGTTTGTGCCATGCAGTCATGTATAGTTAATGATGTATTGTCTTATTTTTTAATGTTTTAATGATCACAAAAGTCAAATTCCCCTTTGGGGACAATAAGTTTTTCAATAATAATTCATTCAAAATTCATCAGTGACTTAGTATCTGGTGGGAAATTGTGTAGGGTGGAAAGTAGGTTTTAAAAAAACCAAGCGAGTGCAATCAGACAGCTGCTTGTCACACACACATACACACACACCAGGGAGAGTGAGAGAGAAAGAGTGAGAGAGAGAGCTAGAGTGTGATAACAAGAACCAAAATAATGAAAACATACATCAGTGAGGAATCAATTATTAGAAAAACATCCACAGAATGATAATTACACTAAGAAGCTGCATCTTTTAATGTCCAAAACCACATTGCATAAAATATTGCTTCAGCTTCAGTGATCATTCTTAAAGTAATGTCATATATAAATGCAGATGATTGTGTTCCACATAACTTACACTGTCAATACAGTTGGGGCTGTGAAAGAGCTGGTGCTGGGATTCAAATGATGATTAGATCCTGGATGCTGGATAGAGTTTCGATAATGTAGATTACTGCACTCTGTGTGACTGTGACCCAAGGATATGCTCAAAATTCCATCATGTACACTAATCAAATATGTTGTGGGGCAAACACACAGCACAATATGTTACTATTGCAACAACACAGCATCAGTAGGGTAAAAATAACCAGCCAGACAATGGTCTGATCCCAGCTCACATTCGCTGTTAGGGGGTGAACGATGTCATGCTCGGTGAATTCTGTTTCACGATGACAGGAAGAGCCAACATCAGTAATACATTTGTGCTCCTGAAATTAGAGAAGTAGAACAACTCTACCTTATATATATATATATATATATATATATATATATATATATATATTCACACAAACACACACACAGGTGCTTCCTGAACCAAACCAGCACACAAAATCTGTTTATCAGGTACAATTTACAGGCTATGGTCTGAAAGGCCACAACTAACAAAACAAATTTAATTGAACACCCAAAAAAAGGGCATATCCTTTGAATTCATTGCAGACAAAATGGAACTCAAGACTTCTAATGTATTCATACAAACCCTTCCGAGCTTAAGATTGCGTCCCTGAAAGCATGAATCAGCGCACATGGGGCACCATAAAAATCTACATATTCAGTGTACAAGTGTACTCAGCCCAAGGCATCTTTAAATAATATGAATCCTAATTTAGCATGGATTCTCTGGGGAGCAGATCAAGATACACTCACAAATTGCAGCTGACAAACCCACACTTACACACAAGCAAACAAGCAGGGTGCACTGTGTTTGCACACAGAGCGATACTTGGTTTATTGCAAATATGTAATGAGCTATTCTCTACAGATGCTACTGTCCAACAAGCTCTGGTCTCCAGAGATATAAGTATTAATGTTCTTAAAGTTACAGAATAAAAAAGTGGAAAATCGGGCGTTTGATCCCAGAAGAAGTTCAAATAAGACTAACTACTGGAACACGGTAATTATAAGTGCCATTTACATGAATACATAATTTACAATTTAATTAAAAAAGCTTTTCCATGATGCCATTAAGGTGAAAGAGGAGTGGATGTATACTCTACTGCAGGGCATTAAAAAAGCAATAGTGAGTCACTGATGTGAGATGAAAGAACCAGACCATTTAACAAAGCTGGGAATGACAAAACACTATATAAATCACTATATAAACCATAAAGGTAGTCTCCACACAGAAACTTTTCGGTGATACCAAAGGAGCATCAGATATTCGATCCGTACAGAATAATCAAGCGCAAGGACCAAATGCAAGACACACCGCAGACAGTATACATCCCTCTAACAATTAAGTGTTTAATATTCTATAGCTGCTGCTATCGAAAGGTTGAACACCTGGCCCTGTGGTCTAGACACAACAAACTGGAGCTGAACACATTGACAACATCTGAGATTAATTCAGCACAAGGCATTGACAGCAACTAGCAGGAGAACTAAAGGTGAAAACACCCAACTGACTCAATCATAAAAAAGCACAGGAGAGTATCTTTTCTGCTGTGGCTGCCACAGCAGCTCATGGCTTTAGAATAGCAGAGTGCAAAAATTGTTCGGTGTACATTCAGATGGCAGGCTTAGGTAACATTATCAAAATTCTTCAAAACAAATTACTGTTTTTAGCTTCCCCGTGGACAGCTGTACACTTTTCTTTGTAAGCATGAGCACTGAAAAGTTGACGCTGTTTGAGACTGTCTTCTTTTTCATCCAATATGTCTTCTTTTGCTTAGGGTTTGAATGTGTACTATGTGTGCAATGGAACACAATGTTGTTCCAAGCTGTGTGATGTGCTACATAGCAAGTGCTGATGTACACCAGAGTTATACAGCAGAAATCCAGACTTTGTTGCAATGACAAATCATTTTCCCTATTATATATTTGTGTGCCATTATATATATGTATATATATATATATATATATATATATATATATATACATATATATATATATATATATATATATATTCCCTTGCACTCCTTCCCTGTTAGTCTGAGTTCCTTTGAGTCCAGTGTTCCAGCCTTTCTTTAGTGATATAAAGAGATTAATAAGACCAATAAAGGTAATGTGTAGTGGGGAATGAGGATCAGACCCAGAATTGTTTTCATTTGGCAGATCAACCCAAGGCCAAATTAAAATGATGAGAGGATATTGAACCTACATTTATACTGGTTATAGTTATATTGGGTCCTGTTGCAAATGTTACACAATGTCAGCCAAAAAAGGCTTATTGGTGACAACAGCATCTTAAATTTTAAATTCAAACTTCAATGATGATGGACGATACTGACACCATGTTGGAATTTTTGAGCAATCAATTATTTATTCAGTATATTTCAGTATTTGGCCTGATATTGCCCAGGTATTTTGACAGACCATGAAGGCAACATAGGGCAAGAAAACACTGATGCAAAAGAATATTGAGGTGAAAGATCCATTAAAACATTGAGTCGATTGAGAAAAAGGTTCATTTCAACATTTGACAGGTAGGATTGTCATGCAGAATACCAATCCACTTTATCACAGTGTCAGTAATGCAACTTTTGATTTCTGTGATTCTCTCTTTTGCAAATTGGTATTTGTGCATTTTATGGTAAAACGTGAACTTTATATGTCATGATAAGCAACATTTTTCAACATATTTTGGAATTTTATATATATATATATATATATATATATTTATTTTTTTTTTTTAACAGAACCCACCATCCTCATGTAAGCCCTTGTGTAAATTAACATGTCCATTATATTTAAGCTAGAGAATGGACTTTGCACTACAGAACCCTGGTGCACTGTGTGAAATAAATGGTTGACTCAAAAAAGCAGTTCCCTCCCACCACCATGCCTGTAACAGTGAGCAGGGTCACTCCAGCGCAAGGATTCATACAAGCTAAATTTCCTAAGGTGTTCCATGGATTTCGTATGAAACAAGCTGCTGAGATGACACTGTCTGAACTGAGAAGACTGCAAGAACAAAATTTTTTTTTATTTTAATGCACAAACTCAGACATTGCATATCGAGTTCTACAGACATTCATCTATTTCATAACGAAAGAATAAAATTTTATGTAACAGAACTGATCAAAGAGGTGATTTACATCAAGCCTAATACAAATACATCAGCAGTGTGTTATTGCTGATAAGCAGAATTATACTACACAAAGGTATATGAAGAAAACATATACAACAAACTGAAAACCTTTCAAGCTGAAGTGTCATCATTTGCTGTGATCAGTCAAGACACCATGAAGCTGCTTCAGTTTTACTCAACCAAATGTAATTGGGGTCGAAAATCCAGAGAAATTAGCTCCACTTTGAAAAGAAATTGCCACTGGGGCATAATAAACAATAATGATAAAAGCACTGCAAAAGAAATTTCAGTTTTTTTCGGATTGTTTGCTCTTCTTCTCCTACATTTAATTTGTCTTCCGCAAAGCAATAAACAGTGCCTTTAAATGCTAAATATTATGTGACAATGTGAAAGAGGAGCCATAGTGAATAACCACTAGAATTATCACACATCAGACAGGCACGAATATCTGGTGGACATACAGTAGTGGAGCATTTGGCAAATATAAAGCCAGATATCTCCCTTGGACATTGATGGAAACCCAAAGTGGAGTTCAAACAGAATAAATATTGGCCATATTCACCAGATGGCCTTAAATAAGACTGTATTGTGCCATAATTCCTGAAACTGTCAATAATAAACTTTTTCTAGGGAAATTATCTGAGTCCTTTTTGTGCACATTCTCTCCATATTACTGTTAAGTTTCTCCCACAGACAGGAAAGCTGTTGAACAATGCATGGTACTCAGTGCAGCTGAAGTAAATTCAGTAAAATTATTCTTCCCCTTCATCACTCATTGCTGCTTTTGCCTAATTAAAGAAGACATATTTTATTGGGCACTTTCCAAAAAAGCTAACAGTAAGTACTGTTATTTACCGTTATATCCATTATGGAACCATCGGCAATGTTAACAAAGCATTCATCCACAGCTAAACGGTCGAGTTGAGGCCAAAAAGAACCAATAAGGAAGTGAATATTACTGACTTTCATAACTTTCAAAGGTCGCTGCTTCTGTCTGTCCAGACTAAAACACTGGCCTGGGCTTTCCAATCTCAAAGCGAAACTGCAGCAATTTCCAACTTGTATCCCTACTCTATATATCTTCAGAGCTGGGATGCCCTCTGGTCTTCTGTCACATATGAAGAATGTGTCAGTCCATGCTCATTTGAAAAGAGGACAGAAAACTGCTATCCCAAAAACCCTGAGTATTTTACATCTACTGCTGTTGCCCTTGGAGGAATTCAGAATAATTACAAAAAGACTGCTAGCATCTCTATGTGACCTATATGTCTAGGTGATCCCACACTACCCCTCTCCAACCCAGTTGCAATAAGCATTTATCCGATCATTGCGCTGTTTTCTTGTGGGGTTTTTTTAAGCAGAAGAAACCACTTCTGTTTTCAGCCATACTCCAACTCTTTGCTGCTCTCTCTCTTCACTAGTTTAGAATTGCTGTGATGTTTCCATGTTGCCTCCATCATTTGATTCGTAAAAGGAATCAAATGGAGTGCGTGCAGCATGGAAATATTGTCAAGCTACACAAGAACAACAACACATTGAGCGAGTCACATGGAGCTGATGGGCTTCATCAAAATTTTGTGAACTCATTTAGTGATGGACTGCGCACACATGCACTAAAGCTTCAATAACCTGTAGATGACTTAACAACTTAACAATGAAAAGGATTTCAAGCAATCCTGCCTACTGCAACTTTAATTAGAAGTGTTTTAGTCTTAATGCAAAAAAAAACCCTTTCATGCGATTCAAGACTAATAGAGAAACTTGGGTGATGTAAACTGCTGCTATATTAAAAATTGTTTACGTACGCATAAAAAGACCAAAGGTGTTGTCTGTCAAGGTTCTCAGTCATCCAGTTCATAATCTTCTTCTGTAGTAGCTGTTGGCGTCAGTTGAAGACTTTTCACCTCTCATCTAAGTGGTTTCTTCAGTTCTGACCAAAGGTGTTACAATACTCAATCTCATTTACTCACAATTTTTTGTCGGAATACGTGTGGGTTTTTTTTTTTTATTATGAGCAGAACTTTATTGACTGTGAACACACAGGCACTCACACTAATTTGCTTGAGTTATATTAAGTGAATCCGATATGCATTCTTGTGATCTTTGGAAAAGGACATAACAAATGCTTTGTTTGGGGATGTAGCAGTGGCCCTTGTCCTCAGATTTGCCCCAGCAGCACCTGTCAATTCATTCCCATCCCAGAATCACCCCCAGCCCCCACTGACAGGCAGCTTCAGTTCCCACAACCACCAACACCGATGATATTCATGCTCCAGTTTCAAACCTAACAAAACATTCACAGAGCGAGAGGGAGAGAGAAAAGAAGAGAGAGAGAGAGAGAGAGAGAGAGAGAGAGTCCTCCCTTCATGACTGTTGTTTGCTGGACTGAATGAATAATAACAAAGCCAAGCAATTATTTGTAAATAACACATACAGTATTAATATGTTCATTTGATTTCAAAGCATGATGCTGCTGTCAGTAGAGCCCATAAATATAAATTAAAATGTTAATTTTGCTCTTGGATGGCAAGTCTTAATTATCAGAACAGGTTTTAGCTTACATTACCTTTCAGTCACGTTCTATAAATTATCTTGTGAATTCAAAGGCTGTGGGATACCAGCAACATAAGGACCATACTGTAGCATGTTTAGTACAAACGTTCAGTGATAAATAATTGAGTGCAAATAAATCAATTTCCTCTCTGCTTTTATTACAAACGTCCTCCGTCACTATCGTCATTTACCTGCAAGAGATTTCGTCATCTAGATGCAATCACCCCCCCAGCGTGGCATTCACTCTCCTGTCAGATGTAATTCCCTATTCTGTCTCTGCTGGTCTCTGTAGGACATGATAAACTTACTCTATATCAACAGTATCCTCTGTCCTTCTGGTAATATACAGATGGAAATCAGGGGGGGGTTTAAGCTAGTTCCTTCCCTTTTAAAGCCTTTATTTGCATAACTGAACAATGGATATGGGAACTTACTATAGGTGGAAAAAAATGGCAGTATCCCTCAGAGGAAGATGATCTGTGTGACAGAGAATATATCAGCTCCTCCTTCTGCCACACCAATCCCTGTGCACTATATTACAAAATTTCTCATCAGTGCTGGTTGTGACAAGTGCAGAACATCACATACCCAAACACATGACAAGAATAAAAAAAACCCCTTTCAACAGCGTGACACTCCACGAAACACAACCACACAACATTCACCACAAACACGATGTGATGACCAGCTCTACCAAAATGCAGTTCAAAACTGATGCTGCAAACAGAAATGATTGATTCGGAGATTCATTTTTACCCAGTTTTCACAGTTTTCGTGTTACTTTTCAAGTAACTCGCTCACAGCATGGTCAGACTCCTGGTTTCACCTTACCATGAGCACAAAACTCAAAGGATAAAATGTAGGCTGCATCCAAACTGTGAAACTCAAACTTACTCTTGATATCATTATAACTGCTTATCAACAATCTCTGCTGCTGCTTGTATAAATGACACCGTGGTTCCATAAACATGACATATCTGATTCTGAACTGTTTAAACTTGATATAACTGTTACATATCTGCTGCTGCTCTCCCTCTTCTGTCTCTACCTCACCTTCCTCTTCCCTTTTCTCTCCCTCCTTTCTGTCCCCCACCTCTTCTCTGTCCTCCATTTTTTCTTTCACCCCAACCGGCCGAGGCAGATGACCGCACACATTTGAGTCTGGCTCTGTCAGACACTTCTTCCTGTTAAAAGGGAGCTTTTTTTTCCCCTCCCCACTGATGCCCAGTGAGCTATTGGGGTTCTTTTCTCTCTGTAATATTGTAAAGGTTTCGGCCTCGCTATGTACAGTGCCCTGAAATAATGTATGTTGCGATTTGGCGCTGTACAAATAAAATTGAACTGAACTGATATTAACTTTTAACAATCCAAAAATGTGGCCAGCCTGAATGTAAATGTCCACTCTTGTAGATCCCAGTCCAAAGAGCCTGAAATTTTAAGTTCGGTATTGCTCTCTCTCTCTCAACACATACAAAATAGAGATATCCACCGTTTCCACAGTCAGATGACAGGTGGTTACATTTCGCCCTCTATTTTTTTTAGTCCCTGCAAAGACAAAATACTATATAAAATGTCTACATCACTATTACATCTGTTACCACTTCATCTGTGTGGTTCGGTTCTGTAATTTCACACAGCCATGCGGAATCAGTCTTAATAGGTGTTATTCATGGGGTAACACTAATGAATCTTCTATGTGAGAAGTTTCCATTACAGAACTGAATGGCAATGTCACAGTTTTCACCTGTAGAGCATCGAGTTGTACATTCCACAGTTCGGTCATATTCTGCTCAGGTCTAGGCTTTCACATTCTTCAGATTTATGAAGAATGTGTGTGTTCATTTTATGTCAGTATCACCGTGGTCAGTATCACTGTGGTGGAAAGTTTTGATTTAAATTTAAGTGCAATCAACACGTTTGAGACTGGGATGTTCACCAGAGGCTCAGTGACACATCAGGATCCCCATGCCCGGTTTGATATAAACTTCCCCGGTCAGTGTAAACCCCTCGAGCCGCCCTGTGGCCACAGTCAGGGTTGCTCCTTAAGGCAATGTGCTGCAACTTCCATGTCGCCCAAGCCCCGCCGCCCGTCCTGACATGGACTCGCATTAAGTGACAGTGCACCACTCCATCATAAGTAACAGAAAGGCCACATGAGGTGAGCACATGTATGAAATACAAAGGGAAGGAGGGGGGTTTGGACGGACCGTGCAAGGTGCAAAATCGCCAGTGGCTCTCTCTCTCTCTCTCTCTGTATCTCCTCTCCTTTATCACATCCCACTTTTATTCACGAGTAACCGCACTTTATAGTAATACTAGAGTCTCGCTGCCTCACGCACACACTCCACCTTAAAAAAATAAACCTCCAAACGAATAAAGTGAGCGTTTTACCTTGCTTGGATGGAACACAAAAAAGCGAAAGAAGACACAACAGCCAGATTGTACTCTCCACCGCCATGTACAGTCTTTGATTTCCACCAGTGGGGTAGCAGCGTGCGTCTCTCAGCTATCTACCGTTACAACGACATGCATATACCGGAATGCGCTATTGTCTCCTCCGGTGTGTTAAAGAGTCTTCACGAGTGTTTCGCTCTCTTTTGGTCAGTAGTGCCGTGGCTTTTCCCTCACAATGCGGCTGCGCTGCGCGGCCGTCGTGTCTCTCGGCGCTCCAACGCCATGTTGCGAACGAGCGTTAAGTGTGTGTTGGCTGCTGGTCAACACACATACACGAGCGCGCGCGCGCGCACGCACACACACACACACATCCATTCACCAGACACTGGCTGGCTGGTCGTCGCTGGAGTCCTGAGAGGCTGCTGATTCTTAACACACCCCCTTTTTCTTTCTTTCTTTTTTTTGTTCAGCTCCATGTTTTCCACTATAACATTTGGGGGATCAGGTTAAAGCGGATACGCTACAGACACACTTCAAATCAGATTTGTCAAGAAATACAGTTTACCCCGGCCACCCTCTCTCTCTCTCACACACACACACACCTTCTCAATCCGTCTCTCTCCCTCTGTCTGGGACGATGCATTTGTTATTAAGGCAATGCATCTGCAATAACTGCTCTGAATGAACGTTGCTCTGATGAACCCAGCGTTGGACGCCCTGCTGATGCTTGTGAGCATCACATTTTTAGATATTCATTGAAAATCTTTTTTTTTTTTTTTATCTCGCAGAATCTTTAATTCATGTAATGACATTTTGTCATTTGTGTGCGTGGTTAATTCCCACACTATGTGTGAGTGTGCATGCACCTTTGTTTACGCACGGACATGTATGCATGGATGCTGCTTAGTGTGTGTGATAAAGCAATTCTTAAAAAAAAAGGCAGGGGAGGCACATGTTCTCCATGTTCTCCAGAACAAGCAAGATGAGGAGGGGTATGGGTGTATGTGTATGTGTGTGTGTGTGTGAAGGGGGAGGGGGTGGGGGTCCCAATCCCAATCAATCAACCAGCTCCTTCTGCATTGAGGCAGTGCTGAGAGACCCACTGACTTTTTTTTCTCTTTCCTTCTTTGCATGAAACCACATAGAAGGAGCCAGCTGGAGTCCTGCCTCCCCAGATTAGACAAAGACCTGTGCAGCACTCCCAGCATCACTGCCATAAGAAGCATCCCCACATTCATCAGGATGCAAGTGAGATAAAAAAAAACAAAAAAACAAAAACAAAAAAAAAAAAAAAGGCTGGAAACAATCATATACCGCCATTCATATATACATCAGAAAAGCTGCTTGTTACATTGTGATGAGTCATTCCTATAAGTGCAACATCCACCTTTTGATGATGTGACATCTACTCATAAACTGCATGTTGGGATGAAAGGAAAAAAAAACTATAACAGATTATTAAGGAGTCATCTTGCAGAATGTGGATTACAGTGTAATTTATGCATTTGAGTAATACTGGCTCCTTTTATTTTTCAAAAATAAGTGGGAGTAGAGTGCTTTGTGTATTGCAGAGAACACAGAGAAGAAAGACAGGAAGTCATATGAACTCGTAATGAAGTCAATACCTTTGAAATTAATGATAGCTTGTCCAAATTTCCCAACCCTATGTATTAATCTAATACTGATATATGATTGATTTGAGCTACTGAAATGAAATGGAAAGAATGTGTCTCCCAGGTGTCTGATTAAAGCAAATCTTTTCACCATTAGATTAGGTGATTGCATTGGAACTCTAATAGCATTGCTGTGTCCCCTGTGATTGTGGTCAAGCTATAATCTCCCCACTTCTTATTTTTCCTCCCCAGCTGTAAATTGATGAACGGAAATTACCAGCTGCTTGCAAATCACAAAAATTGCTATGATATCAGTGCACAAATCATATAAAAGAAATAGCTTTGTTTACCTTTGTCATTAAATTCTGTTCCCACACCATTTGCTGGTTTGGCTGTGTGCCTCTAACCACACAGGTACAACTGTTGTGCACTGCTTAATTGCTGTTGTACTGTAGAAAGTGTTAAATAACAATACAATGTAAAATACGTTTATGCTTATTTATGCAGTTTATGCTGGAGTGTCAGAACCTCAAAAGCTGATTCAGGAGGTACAACCTGCTCCTAGTTCTGTTCTTAATTATGAGTAACATGATTCCTTTCAGATACTACTTAAAACGGTGCAGCAACAGTTGAAAGTCCCTCGGAAAACTGTTACTCCCTGCAGACATGGCTGGTAATGTGCTGTGTCTGAGATTATGAGATTGGCAGAGCTATGACTGAACACCGGATTCCGGTGACCATATTTAAGGCACTTTTGCACTAATTAAAACCAGTGAGCTTCAGAAAGTTTGGCACAAAATGGAACTCCAGCAATGTTTTTCTTAATTCATAGGAAAAAAAAGTCACAGTAGCCAAAAACAAAGCAGGACCAAAAGTGAGAAACTTACTTTCACATTTGATACTCTGCCCACTGAGAGCAATTTGTATTGTGAATTTGCCCGGCTTGAGTCACACAACACAAGGTTTGAGTAGTTGCTCTTGGCAGTAGGAGGAAGGTCAATGTCACAGTTTTTCTCTGAAATCAGTAAAATTTTTACTGATTACTGTAATTGTTTGGTGATGATGAGCTGAGCACTTCTGCATGACTCCAGTATCCATACTGATAAATAATTTGCAATGGGAAAGGTTGTTTTTTTTTTTGTTGTTGTTTTAATAACTACATATAATGCATTTGTAATGTTGTAAGAATGGAGATCCAATGACAAATTAATAAAACCTACTTCCATTAATGCAAGTTTATCTTTGAAATATCCACATTACAATAAAAAAAGGAGTTTCAATTAGTACAGATCATAACTCATGGCACGTTTTTCACACCAAGTAATTTTTGCTCAGCAGTATGTACTGTATGGCACACTAACAGGACACAGTTATTTAGGGATTACAAGCTAAACTGAAAATATACGAAATTAATGAATAGTTTAACTGTAATAGCAAGCCTAGGAACTAATAGCACATTATTTGTCCTGTCTAATGTTAATGACGTATTCTCTTCATTACCACCACTCATAAAGAACATATACTGCATACTTAGTGATCATTTCCAGTCATTGCTATAAGAGATTGTAAGTGATTTTAACAGCCATTTAAGTAAATTGTCTGTACATGAACATGAAAACAGTTGAGTGAATGAAAGAAATATGTATTGATGATTTCATTATGAGGCTCATTAGTCACTCTGTGGGGTATAGATTATAATGTGCCTACACTGGCGCTACTTTGCCTTCAAATTATTCCAAATTTTTGTGTGAAATAAACGAACATGGGATGATTCTCAGTCTATTTAATCTTCTAGTTCATCAGCCTTTATTTAAAATTCATGCATGCCCATGAGTTTTACGATTATGATTTTAAAACACTAATTTCCATTACTGTCATTCTCACAGCAATACAGCCTAATGTTTCAGAGCCTGCTTGATTATATGGCAATCAGTGTAACTATGTGCCAGTCAGACATCATTACTGCCCATGTATAATATGTAAATGAAAAATTAGCTGCCAAACACTTTCTTTGCTTTCATTGTTCTCTGGCCTTTTACATCACAATGTCTCCTTTAATTGTTTAAATGAGTGAGAAAACTGTGCCTTTTAAGCTTTATTTGTCTATAAATAGCATCCATTCATCCATCATGTACAGTTCCTCCTTAGTGACAGTCACAATCTCAGTTGACATTGGGCAAGAGACATGATAATAACATTGCATAAGATTTGAAATTGAACCAAAACAACACAAAACATCAACGTTTTAAAACACAAAAGTACTTGAAATTTAATTTCCTTTGTAAGTCAATTACCTTCCCTACTACCTTCTTTCTTTCCTTTCTTTCTTTCCTTGACTTTGGGTCAACCATGTTACAAGGCTGAGTCAGTGAGGTTAGTGTTTTTAAATGCTGAGTACAATAGCCTTCATGGTGACTGTCTTTCATTTTACTCAAGGTCAGAGACACCTAGCTCCATCTGACAGCAGAGTGTCTCCTGAATAGTTAAGGAAATACCACATGGTCACTGACAAATTGATAGAACAGTGTCCCCTGCTGGGGGAACTGAGGAGTCATTCACATCAACTGTACAAAGAAAGCATCAGCAATCAGAATGCTGATGTGGTCTACTTTTTCGCCATAACTTTCAGTCGGATTTCAGTAATCATCATACACTGGACATGTCTCCCCTCTCTAGCTGAGTTTAATGAACGACAGTGAAATATTCAGTGAGCAAACACTGCTTGCTGCAGTCCATGGTTCATGTTTGGGTATGTAAATGAGGTGGGTGTATGATTGCCCTGCCACAATGTTATTCCACCTCCTTCCGCTGGAGGGGTGCACTCCACATACTTGGCCTGGAGGAAAACGTCTCCATAGAAACTAAAACAACTGTGGCACATGGGCCCAGGGTGACTGGGCAAATGTTTTTTCTTTCAGAGGACAATGAAAGTGGGGTGCATTGGCACTGGACTGTCATTGAGAGCAGCAAGCAGGGACATTGAGTGTGGAACAAGAGACACTTATTTTTATCTAATTTAAACTGCATTTACTCAATCAGTGATGTGGATAAAGTGATTTTTTTTTTTTAATTTTTGGGAGTGTGTTGTAGTAATTTCGGATCAAAATGAAAATAAAAGTTCATACACTTCAAGAAATAAGACACTGATGCATACATTTTTTTTTAACAATACTAATACCTCACAGAATGAAGTCATTATAGAATAATGTGCGATGTACATATAAACTGTATGTACATTGTAGTTCAAGCTATAGTCAGACTACTTTGGAGTAAGTTTTAGAAATGTTATGTAGTTAATTTTATCCAGAAATCCCATTGAACTTGTGTGTAATACTACAGTAAACATATTCATTTTCATGTTTATATTGTTTATGCCCAGAAGTCCTTCTCCATAATATTAAAAAGGGTCTTGTGTTTCTGCATCAATAAATGCCCATGTTAACATGTTCTGTCACCCTTCATTTCCTCTCCTCTTTGCTTTGCACCCCTCAACTCCACTCACCCACATATTTAATATCCTGCTGTCTATCTAAACCATATCTACAATCATTACATATCATGCAGCAAAGAGGGTGAAAAAAAAGTCATTGTGTCATGTCAGTGCCGTGTTGGCTAAGCTCACAGGGAGAAACTGGCTTTCCCAAATACTACAGTTGAGCTGGAGAGGGTGAGCTCTCTTTAAAGAGGACCATTACTCTAAAAGAGGAAGTTCTTGTCCTAATTAAAGAGTAGATTCTTACTATCTTACTGGTCATTGTTGTGGGGGGCAATCATGACAAAGACAAAGAAAAAAAAAACAAGCAAGGACCAATAGATTTCTCTGCAAGGCTTTTGGCATGATGGACTTCAAACAACATGTCAGAAGCTTGTCTAGACTGAAACTACCTCTGATAAATATTAATGGGGAGAGGAGAGGGAACATGAGAGAACAGCAGGAGTGACAGTGTGAGATAAGGGGAGGGAGAAGAGACAGATTTACCAGCTTCCCATTGAAAATGGCCTTCATCTGGTTGATGGTAGTGGATGGTAGTTTGACAGTTGATTGAAGATTGTCTGTTAACTTATAAAGCAAAGGTTTAATTCTTCCTAGTCTGAACAACACTGCAGTGAAATTAATTCTGCTTTAAAGTCTGTAACCACTTATATAATCAAATGTTACTTCAATTTGCTTTTCTGCATGGGAATCCTAATTTCAATTCGTCTTTCCAGAAGCAGGCGTTTTCCAATCTGAAAACACCTACTTCAGGGTTTACAAAAATGGATGCTTAAATAAATATTGACATTTGTAAAAGACACGTGAACATAAAGCTGGTTGTACACCTTCATTGACTGCCCAGAGCCATGCCCATTCCTCTAATCAAACAATTACTTATGTGTCTCAGCTTGGGTAACTATTATTTTTTATAATTTTATCATTCTATAATTTTATCTTTTTTTGCAGGGTTAGAGCTCCCACTGTTTGTACAGTATTTGCATCTGTACTAATGGAGAACACTGTAGTTTGTCGAAAAGAGGAATTACACTGTTACTTCCTTTAAGATGTGTATTTAGTCATTCAAGTATGACTTATTTCTAAAAATGACAAGGATCAGCCTATTCTACCGCCTTGCACCACTGACATCACTAATAGACTGGAATGACATGAGTACAGAGATAAAACTTATCCAAGTTTATTTTTTATGTCTGAGGAAGTGTTAATGATTCAATCGTGGGAGGGGTAATCTGCTGCACTGGCACTTAACACTTAACATTCTTTTTTCGTTTGAAATTATGTAGCATGTAAGCATTATGTAACACTATTTTCACAGTAACATTTGAGTTTTTGGAATACACACACTCATACAAAGACAGATTTCTGAACGTTCTTGGCTCCATGTCTAATTTAACTAGCATCATGGCACGTCATTCAAAAAATATTTGTTGGAAACAACCCTACTACATGTTGTTCTCTGTGGCCATTTTTTAATTCTTCTTCTTATTCTGATGTTTATTTGGCCATTGTTCCATATACTTCAACTTAAACTCCAAAACATTCTGCTCAGTTTCAAAATTATTTCTTGTATTTTTCTGATTGTATTTCATACTTAAAGGAAAAATTCATCATCATTTTTTCAAAGACAATTTCTCATTCAAATGCACACAGACACACACATTACCCACTGCTTACCTGTTCTACATACTTCAACACAGAAGCTTCGTTGACAAAAGTGGAAAATTCATCCCTCAATTCAGCTCTTTCATGACCTTCATCTTCACCTTCATCTGACCTTCATCTCATAAAGGTGTGCATTGCATCCTTCCATGCATTGCATGGAAGGATGACATCACTCCTGAGAGGGAATAGAGGTTGTTCAGATCTTTTTTTAAAAAAAAAATCTCTTCAACTTGCTCTCCAGTTCATAAATTTCAGTCTTCATACATGTCTGTGAAGGGTCTCAGTCATCCAGCTCATAGTCATCTTCTGTGGTTAGCTGTAGGAAACTGGACTTGCTTGAGCTAGGCTCAGAAGTTTCACCTCTCATCCAAGAGGCTTCTTCAGTTCTGACTAACTGGTGGAAAAAAACATGTACTTAGCCTCCGAGGCTGTCTAAAAAGTCATTACATTTAACAATGTAGATCAATCACATCTATCTCATAATTCTCAACAGCCTTCATCTGGCTCCTACAGTGAAGGGACACAGAGTTGAGAGGATCCTACATAACCAGCTCCTCGATGAGAGGGTGAGGCAGATACATTTTACAGTAGACCGTCTCAAGTGTAATGCAAACCACCTACATGAAAAACTTGCATCACATCTTTCATCTGAGGTCGTGGAAGTAGCAAACACTTTTGTTTAGAAGGAACAGACATCGCAACACACCAGGTAAGGAAAGACAGATTAAAATTTACAAAATTATAGTCAAGATATAATAATTCCTCCTAAGCCAAAGATTTGATGTGTAGGAAAAGGGAAAACAACACAGCACAAACAGAGATGCATGAAAAAGTGCCAAAGCACGTCCCTCGAATCCCACAGTGGAAGAGAGGAATGCACTCACAACTCTACAGAATCACAGGGAAATCACCATCTTAGTGGCTAACAAGGGGAGATGTACTGTGGTTCTCAACACTGCAGACTACCATGTCAAGGCAACTAGTCTTCTCAGTGACACAGCTACCATGAGACACTCAAGTGGGATCCCCACCAGAGGACACAAAGCAACAGTTAGAAGGACTCCAGCCCTTAACTGCCAGCTCTACTACCAGCTGTATCCTGGGGATTAAATTCCTCGGATCTATGGACTTCCCTCACTGTACACTAATTTTCATCTTCTTTCTAAATATTCAGACACCAACTTCTCCTTCCTACCACTTCAGTGCTGCATGCCAGATTGGTTTCTGCTCAAGCAGAAGGTTGCAGTCCCTGCAATGTCTTCATATATTGCCTTCTCTAGGTAGAGATGAAAGTCAGTTTACCAAATCACTAACACAACACAAAAGTTGCAGTACTGTTACAATATTACCTCCGAGATTGATAAACTCACTTTTCCCCAGTTTTTGCTGCTCATTGGCAACAGAACATGTAGATGAATGAAAACTCAATTTATATTAAAGCTAACCCATGCTGAATGCTCCCTTATTATATTGCCAATAATTTTAGTTACTTAATAATTTTAGTTATTATTATTGATGTTGTTGTTTGAATCTTGCTTATATGTGAACTATCAGTCAACTAATACAAAGAAAGTTTAAAAGTGAAAGCCAAGTGAAGGTGTGAAAAACAGTTTGCCAAGACTGTTTGGCTAGTTCCACTGTCCCTCTAGATTCCCTGACAGCAGTGAAATGGCAATCCTGGATAGAGTCAATATAAAATAAAGGGTCAGCAACAAATTCAAGGCTCAAATCCAAGTCCTGCTGGCAGGAGCAGTGACCTAAATGGCATCGGACAGCTCTGTATTATGAGGGCTATGTTATTGCTGACTTTGTGTTGACTATAGCTGATTTAAAGGCAAAAAAAAAAAAAACAAAAAACAAAAAACAAAAAAAACAATCATTGACTTCTCTAAGTGAATCAGAATTATAGTCATTGTGGTGTAGAAAACATTTTTGGTAAGGACAGAAAAGCAACACTCCACTGCAAAAATATATTTAAGTATAGAGACACATGCAATACAGATTCACCACAGGCAATCAAGCTTCTTTATGTAGTAATTAAAAAGTCATATATGCAGCCTTGTCACAGTCACTGTAGTCACAGGCACCAAATGTAAAACAATGTATTATATTTAGAGTGGCACTCATTTATACCACCTCTCTTGCTTAAATATTAATCTGAAAGGTGTTTGTAGACATATAAAGTATCAAAAAATCAAAATACAAGCAGTACGAACAAATCAGAATACTGCTTTGTTGCCTACAGTAGGTTAGTGTAAATGTTTGTTTCAGAACCATGGACAGAGAGCTGAACGGTGATTGGGTCAACAATACAACGTCAAGGATTAGACTAATCCGCCTATTGGTCTGAATCTAAGTGACAGCAGATTTAAGTACAGTGATAGGCCCACTGTTTCTCTGGTCAAACCGTCAGTTAGAAAATATTCCAATAATCTAATCGTTTACGAGTAAACATCGACCCATTGAAAGTTATAGTTTATTCGCCGCGCAGCTGAACCCTCCAGCCAGGACTGTGTGTGAGCAGAGAAGCGGCTGCTCTGTGGAGGAGGTAAGCAGATTAGGTTTCCCTTGGAGTCCGTAATTCCTGGCAATGCTGGCCCTCTCTGTCAAACATATACGTGAATATTGCTGGTGTTCTGCATTCGTCAAATGCATTCATCTGATTGCTACGTGTCTCCGGTCTTCGGCGACGCGTGTGCTATTTTTAGTGGTTTCATAGTCACTATTGCATTTGTTATTGCCGTGACAACCACTAAGACGTTCTTTGAAGGTTGAGATATTAAATCCCCCAGTTAGACATTTCATTCTAACGAAGCACACACGTGAAAACAAACTGCAAATGACCTTCTATGTTATTTTAAAGAACTGAATCTCAACCTGCAGTTTCCCCTGACTTGACAGGATCAAGAGGCTGAGGATTGTATCCACATGGCAGGTCAGTTATTACATTGTTATGTACCACAGGGGAAAAAAAAGATTGCCATCTGCTCCCTGTCAAATGACAGATATGAAATCATTTGTTGCAGAGCCCAACTTCCCCCCACTGCCTGGATTCATTCCACTAAAGCCATGTTTCTATCAGGACTTTGAAGAGATCCCTGAACAGCACCGCAGCATGTGCAAGAAGATGTACCACCTGTGGATGTGTGAGTGCCTTTAGGTGCTTCAGCACATTATTTTACATTATCCATACATCTCACTGTTAAACTGACTTTGGAGCTTAATTGTTGACTATGAAACTTTTAATCCAGTCAGTTGAATCTGCCAATACAGGAGTCCTTAAAGGAAAATGAAATCATCTCAATTCCCCTGGAGGTCCCATAAAGTGACTTCTCCTCTGTGTTAGCTCATGATAACAACTATGTAACAGAAGGGCAATGGTTTATATGAATCCTTTTGGTCCAAAAACATTTTATTTTTATTGGCTGTGACTGTAATAACCTGACTGGTTTATTTGCTAATGAGTCATAGCGCTGACCAGATGGCCTTGGTTTGAGCAGAGCAGTTAACTTTGAAATTGTGTTAAATAATTTTGCCAGAAGCACTTTCATCAAAGTTTATTACACTATAAACAAGCAGTACAATGGTGTTTGTTATATTGCTCTGCTCTGGAAGCTCCCCGCTTGGCCATGAAGACATGTAAGTTAGTCAAGGGCAGGACATGTGGTATAAGATGAAGCCCAAAGCAGGTGCTATGATATTGGGAAAATATTATCACAAGTCACAAAGATGATCTCCTCAGCTGCAAACCTCTGCCAATTTGATTTGTTTTCATAGTCAACAGTCAAAAAGGTTTTCCACATGAAATAATCATGTAAATATCAAGAGACACATACTTGTCATTCTAAACTTTTTTTGTTACTTTTTTCTTTCTAGGTTTACACTTATTTGTACTTGATAAACATAAGCAGGTATTCAAATTCTCACTCTGCCTCTGGATGTGCTACTACTCTTTCCTTCTTTGTACAATTATCTATATTGGTCTTTGTGTATTTTGCCATTTGCCACATGATATGTTGTGCCAATACTGTATGCACTTTGCTCTTTACACTTTGCTCTTTACATTCAGTTAGTGTATTTAGAACATTCTTTCTTACTCCATTATTTGATTTTAAGAGCATGCTTTTTTACTCAATTGTGCATGAAGAAAATTAAAGTGTTGTGTCGTGTTGCAGCTGTGTTCAGCTACATAATTTTCTTGTGAGGCACTCTGTTTCCAAAATTGGAAACTTATTGGCCATCTTTGCCTTTTCAGTGAATAAAAAACACAAACCGAATGCAACGTTCTGTTCAGCTAGAGTAGATCTGAATTATTACTGAAAATAAACAGAAAAGGAAATAAACAGAGAGCGTAATCCACTTCAGTATGACAGCATGTCTTCATACACACTTTTGTGTGTTCAGTTCTGCATGTTTACATGTACATTGCTGGAGTTATTTTAGCATCAGTGCCAATAATAATATGAAAATGTCTGTTGTGGTCCTACAGTGAATAGTGCCACACTCACTGTGAATCTTATTGGCTGCTTTGCTTGGATGTTTGGTGGAGGTGGAGTGACCAACTTTGGACTGGCCATCATCTGGCTGCTCATGTTCACTCCCTGCTCTTATGTCTGTTGGTTTAGGCCCATTTACAAAGCCTTCAAGTAAGTCAGATGTGAAGAACAGATGTTCACATTGTAAACTTGTGCTTAGCTGTATTTCCCTGTTGGAGTAGTTTTAAGCAGCACAGTAGTAGTAATCTGTTGAATTGAGGTACAAGCTGCTTATGGACATTGTTAAAAAGAAAAGTTCTGTAATTCTGTATTACATTATAACTTGTTGATTGCTTTTTTGGACAAGGCCCTTGTTATTATATTTACAATTAATAAAATATGTGTATCTTCTCCAGTTTGATCAGAGAACTCTTGTAGATCACTCAGCATTTTCCTTTTATACTATGGTATGGAACAAATTGTGTGAAGATGATGATTTTCCGAAAATACTTAGCATCTTCCCAAGAGTTCACATGCAAAAACTCTGTATGATTTTGCAATGTTGTAAATGGGGTGGCACCCACTATGCACTGCTTTGGGAAACTTAAAATGTTGCAACCAGTTCTTTCTGGAAACACTAAAACACCCAGAACTTCCTCTGTACCATTTATCTCCCAGACCAGCAAATAGGTCCCTGAGAGGACAAATGAAGAATAGAATAGAATAGAATAGAATAGAATAGAATAGAATAGAATAGAATAGAATAGAATAGAATAACACAAATCCAGTTGAATACAGTGACCCCCAATGGGTTTATGTTGTTCAACCCAGTTAGTGCGTACAGTATGTAACAGATACAAAAGTAATCACTTAACAGAAGAGCAAAATGGCTGATGCACTCTCCTGTGCTGCCATGACAGTCAGGGGAAAAGACAACATAATACAGTATTCAAATGCTTCAATGCAAAATGGAAAGCAAGAGCTTGGCATCAGCTGGTCAACACAATACATTAAGAATGGAGTAAACGTAACCCAAACAGTGACACATGGGAGAGGCATGTTGTGACAGCAGAGGAAGTGGGGCCATGCCCCATTATTATCACAGCAAAGGACTAATGAGGGATGCTTAGGTTGTGTGGCAACTCCTCACCAGCAGCAACATGCCATATGAAAGCAAATTTAGATAACAGTCATTTAGTTAAATGACACTAAGTATAGCCCTCTGGTGTCTGAGCAATTACAGTGCTGGCTGCATGTCTTAGAAAAAAGAAAAGACTAAAATAAGTATAACCTGAAATAAATGTTTTCTTATTTCTTTTTAGGAGTGACAGCTCCTTCAACTTCATGCTGTTCTTTTTTGTTTTCATGGCCCAAGTTGGAATCAGCATCATCCAAAGCATAGGCATCCCTGGGTGGGGAGTATGGTAAATATCAACATTTCCACATGAATATTTCTCTCAACAGTCATAAATGTAGAAGTAATGTTACAATACCCAACATATAGAGAGATTTAGATTCCTTTGATGAAAGTCATTGGTTAGACTGATTTGAGCAATTTTTTTCCCACAAAAACAATTTTAGAGTTAGTTAGGTCAAGGATAAAAAGGAAATTGGCAATGCTTTTCTAAATACTTTATCAGCCAAGAGCAATAAAATGCTCTGATCAAGTTCTTGCATAATTCTACAAGCATTGATAAGACATTAATTTATAGTTATAGTTATTATAAGTTTTTAATAAGAATATGAAAGCCTGCTTTGAATGACACTCTTGAGGTTTATGCAGTAAATCCAGTTTTTTTTTTCCCAACACCTTCTTCACCGGCTCCATTAACGTGACAGTGATAGACCATTAGAAACTGCCCTCATATAACATTTATGATAGCCCTGTTATTAGATTTTGAGAGGCCCTTAAAATGATCCTCAAAATGTCACCTGACTCAGGCTGATGATCAGAAATTAATATTATGACAGCCTCCATAAAGTTTATATATGTCACCATGTGCAACTCGCGATCCTCATCTATAAACTGTATATGTAAGGATTTCATACTGCAGTATTTAAGTCCACATTATTATTGGAATTTATGGTGAGGAACACCAGATATTCCCAAATTAATTCACAATGTGATCATTATCTAGAATTAAAATAATATAATTTCTGTCTTTTTCAGTGGATGGCTGGCTACCATCTCCTTCTTCAGCTATAATATTTTGATTGCACTGATCATGCTGGTTCCTACTATCATGTTCACTGCTGTGGCCTCACTGTCCTTCATTGCTCTCACTAGGGTAAGTATATAACTGGTGCACTTTTACAAAAGTGGAAAATAGGGGGGAAAAAAGTATTTCTGTTAATTGAATTAATTTGATATTCATCGACCCAAGTTTTCAAAATGATTAATGTTTGCTCACATTTACATAAAGTTTCACGAGTCATTCTAACCATTTTTTATGCATACAAGTGTGTATGCATAACAATCATAACAATCTGTCTGTGACTTTCAGCAAAAATAAATGATTTCTGGATTATAAATTGTCACCCCAACTTCCTGCAGATCCATAATTTCTACCGTGGCACTGGAGCCAGCATGTCCAAAGCACAGGAGGAATGGGCCACAGGCGCATGGAAGAACCCTCATGTCCAGGCAGTGGCCCAGGAGGCAGCCATGGGAGCAGCTACCGGAGCCGTGCAGAGCCAGTACTCCAGCCCACAGTATAATGAAAACCAGATGTAATCTCTCAACAGCAAGAGGTGTCAAAGAAATGATGTGACACTAATGCCAAAGTTAGAGCAGGAGGGTTAGGAATGGTTAGGGAGTTGTCACTGTGCACTGTTAAATTTCAGAATAAAAAATTGTAGCATGTTTTTAGTATTTGGTTACCGTGTCAATTTGAAACACTGTCATCACTGGATGATGGAAGGAAACACCTCTGAGGAACACTGGTTTTTGAAGGGCATACTAATTACTTTTAGTGTTCTATATTATTTCATAAGTTTAACCTGCAAATTTGAAATGTAGCTAGTTTTAAATGTGCTGTTCTGTTAATGGCTCCATTATGAGAGCTTTGTGTGGTGAATCAGTGTTTACAAAAATCTTACCTCACAAGATTCTTCACAAATACCAAAATGGTGTAAATACTGTAATCTTTGTTGTCAGTGCAATTTAATTATTTGGTATCAATTAATGTAATATTGTTGTCGCTTTCTAAATGTGTAAAAAGCTGAAATGCTTAAGCTAAAATTCATTATAATTTTAGGTTTTCTTCAATTTTAAACTCAGGTTAAATGAAAGATTCATTCCAACTGTGTGATTGTATTTTACCTCAGCACTATTTTGTCATGTTTCGACACAGTTTATCAGTGATTGCACTGTGTAGCTAAATAATGCAGAAATTAAATATAATGAAACCTATCTCTATCACAGTAACAATCAGTGTTTTTATAAGTCTTAATTTGTTTTTTTTTGGAGACAGAAAATGTATTCTTACTTGTTGTGTTCCTGACATTGAAAACATAAAACCTATTTAAATTTGTTCTAAGACAATTAAGCAAGATAAAAGTGAATATTAGACCAATGTGTTGTGGTTGGCTTTGTTTTTATGCTGAATGTCGGTTTGGGTGCTTATTTTCATGCAGTGTGCAGACATGTCTCCTGCTGTTTGGCTGATTGACCACAGAGAGGTGCTGGTGCTTTTAGTATAAAATAAAATAATGTTAACATGTACAGATTACCTTCAGTAAGGTAGGTCTTTCTATTTCTAGTTTGTGTCACTTTTTCCTCCTGCTTCCTCCACAATATCACAAAAGGAGAGCTATGAAAATCAACCAACCACAGCACCACATATGAAACATTGTGATATTTAGTGTATATGTGAGGCTATTTTTGCTTCCCATCAACACTGTCACATGCATGGTCATTTGCACCTACGCGCAGCCTTGCTGGAACAATGGTTGAAGGAGACCAGAGCATTTCTCAATGATACTTCAAGGACAGTTGATCGTAAATGGCACATCATCACTCACTGATCAAGTGTTTTGAAATGCAGACAACACGCCAATGTCTGACTCTGTGGTAAGCACTAGCTCTACTCACCATCCGCTTCCACACCCAACGAGAAGTGTACGCCTTGATGATGATGTCTGAAATACATAATTAGTTAATTAATAAATATATCACTTACTTATGCAGCTCTGTTGTTGATATGTTTTACACACAGTATATTACATGTACTTTGTCAAAAATTACAGACTTACATTAAAAACCTTGTTTGAATACAATTATGTATTCAATATAGTTTTGCATCAATAATGTGGGTTGTTTGAGTGACTTGTTATATGTTGATTTAATTTAATGAGGATATCGTTTTGGATCCTAAAAATGCTTTTTAAAATGTGTTCCCAGTACATCACTCACAGCAAAGAGAGCTACACCTACATTTTAACAGTGTGAAAATAAGCAAGTAAAAGCATGAAGAGCATTTTTCCTTCAGGTGGCAGTATTGGGCCTACATAGTTGTCTTTCCAGTAGGGGCACTGTATGACCTTTGTTTTTCCTTTCAGCCTCAGCACAAGATTGATACCACTTGCTTGACCTAAAATAAAAAAATAAATAAATAATAATTCAACTTATGTTCAGCAAACACAATTTCTCTGTTGACATCCTGTGAGTAGATGACCATCAAAAATTGGATTTCAAAATAGACTTTAAATGGATTTATCTGTGGATGTCGGATTCTCCTCCGTCTGCCTTTGCCTGCATTCTGAGCATGATAGAATTACTTAGAGGGGGTGGATTTACACAGCAAAATGGAAACCCAAAGGACCCACCAACAGCCACCAACAAACACTGTAATTGCCATGAACATGGAAATCTCTTGTGACAAACTGTCACAGCAAAGAATTGTGCCTTCAGTTAAACAGGAGTGTTTGTCAGCCATAAAATATGTTCACTGATTCATAACAAATCAAGAGAGCACCTGTGCTTTTCTTTTTAAACCATATTCTGACCACTCGGGAAAATGGGAGGGTAGACTGCATTCCAGTAATCATGTCATTTTAACTGCAGATATGTTTTAGGGTATTTCCATTTTATCGGTGTGGAATTCCCAAAACTTTTCTCCCGATCAGGCTCCCCTTTTCCACATCTGTGTATGGAATGTAGTGGCTTGTGCGCATCACATGGTCAAATAACGGTTGTGAGTGTTTTACATACTGTGGGCAAAAATCAATTCTTCATAATTTTAATAAGTTTTCACCCCTCTGAAGAATGTGAATAAACTCACATCCCTCTTTGCTCTGTTTTAGACTCTAATCCACAGACATGTAATACTGTCTTTTGATTAAATGTTCTAGGTGTGACACTATTCATTAAAAAATGTTTCTCATAGCAACTTTCAGTTGTCACACAGTAGCTGCAGTTTAATATTTGCTTCAATATTTGAAGCAATATTACACTCATGAGAATATATCATGAGTTATATTACACTCATGAGAAAGGATTTACTTTAATGAACTGGAGTAGGGGGTGAGGTGAATTCTGAAGGAGAAAAGGCAGCTCAGTTCTTGTAGGAATTAATAAGTGAACGGAAGTTATAGTTGAGGAAATCACTGCTGCTTTTAAAAACAAAATGATTATTCTGACATGCAACTTTTCTTCATGTGTGGTGATAAGGACCACAGAGACACAGAGAGGTTGGGAGGAAAGGGGGAGGAGGTGAAGTTCACCTGAGGGGCACCGCTTTGACCTTTAGGTGATGGAGCACAGAGGGTCTTTGTGTTGTATTTCTCAGGAGAGACGGTGCTAGGGTCCCACACGCGTGCGCACACACACACACACATAGGATCATGTACTTTTACACAGATACACATGTTTGTATGGAGCTGGGTCCAAACACACGTGTCCCTGTTAAAATTGTCCTCTGAGGTCACAGGCTGTCTGTTCGGAACAAGAAACTGAACTGGAAAAGAAAAAAGCTAGGGAGCAAGCATTCTATCCTTAAAGGAACAGTAGACATTTTTTTTTGGTGATTCCATACTAACCTTTCATCGTAATGTAGATCAGAGAGCAAACGGCATTTTTCACATCAGAGACCAAGATGCTCCTATTGGCTGATCCACTGCTCCAACTCCACAGATTGGTCCGTTCCAGTGCTGCAGCACAACAAGGGACGTTTTTGTCCCTTGTTGAATAGAAACCTAAAAAAAAGGAAAGTGTGTAGAACAGAAACACAATAAAAGATAGAAAGAGATTGTTATAGATAAAGAGATGTGTCTGTCTGTGCTCAGTGGATGAGACAGAGATATGCACCTAAAACTGTATATTATAATAACCCATTGATCAACGTTTTCCCCACTGATGCTGCCAAGTGCAGCTTTAATTTGGCAATTCACACAAGACTAATAATAGGGCTAACATTAGCCTATTTGCCTTTCACAACTGCAGCCTGGGGTTTTGCAAACATGGCTGTTAATGATCAACCTGACATCAAATGGAATTAAAAAAGAAAATGAAAATTGAGGAAAAATATTTAATCAAATTTAAATCAAAATGTGCCCATTTGCACTTTCAGTATTGGTTACAATTAATGATAGTCATTAAAGCCATGGAGGCCCCCTCCCCAGTCCACCCTGCCTTTTTGCAAAGAAAAACTACAAACAAGATGCCATTAGCAACATGGAAACTATAGCAGGTACATCAAAGCTTTTTACTGAGACCATTAAGACTTTGTTTCTTTTTTAAAAATGGGTCTTTTATCTCTTATGTAAAACAAGCACAAAGGGAAGATAAAAAGCTGAAATTTGGTAATGACATATACACTAAAAGCAATAATCTTACTGGTGCATCACTTGCGATTGTACAACTTACAACATTAATTTTATCACCAAACAGATTCTGTATTACACACCTAAAGTCCTGGACATGCATGTTTTTTTTGCACACTATTCTAAAAAATATAAATAGAAAGATGTTTATGTTTCTTAAAGTCATATTCACCATTTTAGGAAATAAGCTTATTGCCTTTACATGAGCTCTATACCACATTCTGTTCACTGAATGGGGCAAAAGGTCACGATTTCCAGTCAAGAAATAATCTGGATCTTTGAACCTATGGACCAAGCCAAGAAGGGCAAGCTGTTACCCCTTCATTAGGATAAGCCTGTCTGTTACCTGTAGTTTCATATTCACCAGGCAGGTACTTTGTGGCAGTGGTATTGATTTTCTTTTCATCTAACCCCCACGAGAAAGTGCATTTCCCAAAATGTCAGACAATTCCTTTGAAAGCAAAATGACTTCTGACACTCTCCGCCTTTGAAAATACAACAAACATGCAGTCCCAGCTGGATTTCAATATTTGTGTTGACAGAGTCTTGAACAAATACACAAATGGGCTCCCAAAAGCCACTTGTCATGTAGGCATCATGTAGGAAAAATTCCCACAATAGATTGTGAGAAGATTAACAGAATCCTGCCATCCAGTAAGGAGGCGTCGCCCAGCTGTGTGGAGAAGGGCCACGTTACTCCACAACAGAGAGGGAGTGCTGCTGCCACCAGCCTGTAAAATCATAGATCTGATGATGGGAGGCATCCTCCTGACAGCACAGGAAACAGGGATTGTTGAGATTAGAGAATGAGTGTGGTGAAATATTGGCCTGTCGTAGGGGAGAGAGGCTGAGCACAGAGAAGCAGGGTCGTCACTCCCTGTGCTTGACTTCATCAGTGACACTCCCCACAGAGCCGGTGGAGGGACTGATGGTGAAGTTGGGGACCCGATTAATGCTGTCAGCCTATCTACCTTTCACAAGAACTCCTCATTTGTTCCAATTGCCTGGGACTATCAACATGAATATCCCAACTTCACTCTCTACCTTTCAAGGAAGGAAAGCCTTAATGAGAATTTATTGCCCTGTTGTAACCGTGTGAACTCCCAAGGTTCCGTTTGAATACTCCTTAAAATTGATGAGTGGGGAAAGTTAAGATTTAAAAAACAGCAAAAGACACCAAAAGCATGCCAGATGTTTCTGTGATAAGGCAGGTCGTATTTAAACTCATTTTTCTTTTTGCTGTACCTTTGACACAAGTTGCATCTTCATATAACTTCCACAGCCTCTGATGTGGAGTGGTGGAGTGTTAGCACAAGTGAAATGTTTATTAACTCAGATATACTGTACGTGATGGCCACAGCTCTGCATAAAGTGTGCAAAGGATGAGTTATTATCAAACCAAATGAGCCAGAAACTTCCACTGCATGTAAATCAGCACACACTCCCCCCCCCTTCCTTTTCAAATGTCTTGAGCCATTTACTATTTCCCAGCCAGTGGTTTCGCATTTACCTTTTTTCTACCTCGACAAAGCCGACCAGCCTTTCCTCTTACCTTTCCCATTCAACAATGGTTTATCCCTGAGGAAATGAAGATTTCTTCACATCTTTATTCATTTAATTAGGTCTCCAAGCTGAGCTACAGCAAGAAGATAAATTATCTGTGGCCTTGATATTGTGCCATAGAATCTCTCTACAGTAGGCTCTGCAGAAATTGTATCTAAATTCGGGAGGTGGGCTTTTGGCAATGTCAGCTTACTGACTAGTCCCTATTTTCTTTTTCCACTAAATTCAATTACCCTCACATAAACCTGCTGGAGTGGAGAACAGAGGTCTTATGTTGTGTCATTTAGCCCTGACTCACTGTAAGCCAGGTGGAGCTGTTTAGGTCTTTTTGTCAGCATTAGTTTTTTTTCTTTTTTTATTGAGATAAAAGTCTAACTAAAATCTGAAAACTTCATCGGATCAATGAGGGGTAAGCAACTCTGCTCTGGAGGAACGTTTCTTTTGTTGTTAAGATTATGTTCACAAATTACCACACAAAATACAAAGCTGCCCACAAGATAGTCCAAGCTATCAAATGAAGATTAAGTAAAAAATGTAATTTTATCTCACTAAGCATTACATCAAGAGGAACTGTACAGCAAACTTAGGTCACATAGTGGCCTAGTGGCTGGCATTGGTGCCTCATAGCAAAAAGGTCACAGAGTCTGAGGGCCTTTCTGTGTGGAGTTGGCGTGTTCTCCTCACACGTGGAAACTCTCCATGTACTGCAACTTCCTCCCGCAGTCCACAAACGCGCAATTAGGTTCAATGAACACTGGCACAATTGACAGTAGGTGTGATTGAGAGAGTGAATGGTTGTTCATTTGGGTATTTTGGCTCTGTGATACTGGTGACCGGTGCAGGGTGTACACTGCCTTTCGCCTAATGTCTGCTGGGATTGGCTTCAGGTTCCCACAACCCTCATGTGGAGGATAAAGCAGTAGACAATGAGTGAGAGAGTGTACACCAAACTCCCCAGTGAGCCAGGCAGCCATTTTCGACTGCTTGCTTAAGCATGACCTTGTGGCCGTGGCTTAGTGAAAGGTGGTAATGGATGTGAGATGGAACATATAAGTCTCAGTACGTGATGGCAGGTCAGAGTTGTCATCACAGTCATAACAGCCTCTACAACCTGTCTATATCAATCATGGATCTTTGAGGTTCAATCTGATCCAGCATCATGTGCAGAGAGTACAACTGTAATAACCCACTGTCATCTTGCAGCACTCATTTGCTCCTGACTGACAACCCCAAACCACAGAGAAGAGTTTTTCTCATGCTTTCCATCGGCAACATTACTCCCATGGCTTCCATACCTGCAGGGGTCTTGTGTATTCAATGACGTCTGACCACTGAGAATGCTGGAAGATCTAATCAGTCCTGCTTCACTTCACTTGATGTGTTTCCTCAATTAGGTCTGATGCTTGCAGCTGCAAATCGCTTGTTTTACACAGATTTGCTGGAGAGGTAAATGCAGTTTGTTTTGAGGGTTTTTATTGGCTCTCTCTACAGATCTTCCCCTTATCATGATCAGACATAGCATTCTGCTAGTCCCAAAGCAAAGTATTTACATATGCAATAGATTTGCTCTTATCGTGTTACAAGCTAATGTGTGTGCAGTCCAGCTTCATTCACATTTCTTTGGATACTAATGCATTATCTTCCAACGTGTTTTTGATAAGGTTCCAGACTGTTTTCACAACACGTGCAGTGAAATTGAAGGAGTCTGTGAAATTCAGAGGGGGTTAAAACAACATGGCTGTTAAGTGCAGAAGTTTGAGGGCATCTTACCCTGGTTTAACTCCTGAATCAGGAACAGCAATGACGCAGTACAACCTCTCAGCTAATCTGTAGTCTAACAAACTGTTCTGAGCATTATACCAACACATACTCCTGCCTCATGCTGCTAGTTGTGCTAAGCTGTCACTCTTCAAGTACCATATTTGTGTTGGCATTGCTGTTATTCTGCATCATGCACCACATCTCAGCATTACAGTACGTGTCTGCCAGGCTTTTCTATACACCACTTTAAAGTATGTTTGTGTATCCCATTCAGAATCTCAAACTATTTGGATTTACTTGGGAAATCCCTTCCACTACAATTCTGATAACAACAAACAAGCAACAACAAAAAAAAACAAACAAAAAAAACAACAAAACACAACTGCACAACAGTTGCAAGAAACTATCCAAGATGTCTTTAATTTAACTTCATTTAATTGTGAATGCTGCTGTTGAGAATGTGGCATATGCTTTCCAAGGCCATGAATCTAGCATTTTTAAGCAATTTGGCCACTGAGGAATGAATACAGCTCTTAATTTAAGCTACTTAACCAGATTGCATAAACATATGTAGGAGAACCACAGATATGTTTATGAAAAATACATCTCAGGAAAAGAAATTCAATACATCATTTGGCTTCTTGTGAGAGTAATCAATCCCACTGTTCATCTTTATCACACATTCCCAAAAAATATAGATAAAGAAGGCACATGCTGCATGCTGCACTTTCACAAAGCAACATAATGTGTCACAGAGAGCTGGAATGGGGTGATCTCATGTGAACAGCCAGAACAAACAGTCCATAACAAGAGAAAGTCCCATCACAGGGGTCAGCGTTTTGCTAGGACCAAATATGAGAGTAAGAACTGCATATCAAAACAACCAGATAATGGATTCTCTTTCCTCCAGGCATCAGGAAATACTTTTATAAGGAATGTCCCCTCTGTTTTCTGAATACTATTATTTCACAGCAAACTAGAATTACCACCTCACAGTTGTATGCCTTTGAGTTACCATTTTATTGGGTACAGAGCAGAACCAAATACAATGGATATGACCTATCTTTTATTGTCCAGTTTTAGTAAGACTTCCAGAGCCAGAGACATTTATTTGAAGTGAAATTTATCTTGATTTGTACTAATTAAAGCATGTTGAAGCTTGTAATCACATAAGTAGTTTCTATTTAGACTTCCACCTGACAGTGTGGCACATCGATGCCAAATGAAGTCACTTGTTGTAATTTATTTCACTATTAGATATGCACCATGCAAGACTGTCAATGAAGCAACCACAAGTTCAGATAACATTTCATTATCCTCCATCTCTCATTGTTTCAACACAGTGTCATGGTCTTTGGCTGTGTGGGGACGATGTGAGGCAATAAAGGATATAAAATCAGTCTTATTATTATTTTTCAGTATCTCTCCAGACTGGCTTATGTATGCACAGTGGTGTCACCCCACAACAGCTAATCACTGCTTGGTGTTGGTAAGCCTCTTATTGTATAGGAAGCATTTGTTTTTCTGTATTTGTGAAGGTTAGATTTGCATCCCTGCCTGAATAATGCATTACAAAACCGTATACAGTATCTAGGACAATTCCTTAATGCATTAAACATACAAGCCTAACACCTAATGTTTTATAAGGGGGATTATTTCAATAAGTTATAACACTTGTCATATGGCATTTCCTTCAGAAGCACTTTACATTGTATGTAAAGCTTCAGATATGGTATCATATGCATAGAACCAGAGTGAAGCCTTGCATCCATCTTCAGTTCTCAGTACACAGCTGATGTGCAAATGTAGTTATTGTGAGCGATGTGGCAGTTTGACAGGTGTTCGATATGACAGCTGTTCAATGTTACAAATTTCATCACCACGTCAAGAATGCTGCATAACTGTCTACTTTCATGTTTGTTTCACTGAATGTCAGATTCACTGAATGTCAAAATAAACAGACATTTATAACAGCCCATCTTTCGGAAAAAAGAGAGACAAATAAAAATATCTGAAATTGCATAATAATAATAATAAAAAAAAAAACACACACAGACTGAATGGGGGAAAAATAGTTTGGGTGGTTTGATTCACAGTGTTGCTGGAAAAATCTTCCTTCATAAAATTCAGTCGATATGTAAGCAATAATCCTTTTAAGATTTTTTTTGCTGCTATTCATTGGTAGCATCACCCATGAATTTACCAACTAATTTATTGACTTTCAGTGACTAACTTTTTTTTATCATTACTTGCAAGGTTTAATATTTCCAGCTTTAGTCATTTTGGTTCTATAAACATGCAGCAACAATACATTATTGTATGTTATGTTCAACTGAGGTCAGTTGAAATCAGGACAATGGAAACAAGAAACAATAATGCAGAGAGGCAGTCAGGCAACTGAATAAACATCTCCTGTTACTGTGCCCTATGCTGTGTGGAAAACTATATGTTCCATGTGTGAAGCAGGAATCACACTGTTGTTGCTCTTGACATGATAGAAGACAATTATTCACTCACTCCTTTATTTCAGTTTCCTGTATTTATTTTGTTCTGATTCATTTTCAGGTCTGAAATCTCAAGGATTAAATGTAAGGAATGTCATTAAATTATTGTCCTTCATCCTTTCTAATGTGTAGTAAATTAGGATTTGATGGTTTTAGCTGTGTGTCGCATCAGAGCCACAGTCAGCCACTGTAGGAGATTCAAATGGAAACTAAGCAGTTATCAATAAACAGCTCACTCAGAGAGGTAGGTATGGACATCTTTCTGGCACTCTGCATTAATAATAACTCTGTAACAGTAGTGATGTTTTTTGTCCAACAACTATTTGAATAATTCAGATGATCAAGACAATTCATTAGCTTTCACAAGTTACAATAACAGGTCACAATGGATAAACAAAGTACAAAACAGTAACAAAATAAACTCCACCATTAAAGTCATGCAGCAGTGGAATACTTGTATATTTGTTCTTCAAAAGGTATAGATGACTTATGTGCCACCTGACCAGTGTTGGTAGTTGAAGACAAAACAGCCAAGAGTGTGTCTACAGAGGTAAAATACTTTTCTGTAAAGCACTTTTTCTATGATTTGAGATTCTTGTTCATGTTTTAACAAAATGAGAATGGATGCATGGGGGTACAAAAGCATGCAGTACAGACAGTCTGGCTTTCTGCTGACTGAAAGTTTGATGGAGCTGAAATATGAAAAGAGGACCTTCTTTCTTCTTCTTCCTCTTGCTGAGAACACAACATTTAACAGGATGTGTTTAGAGAATCACAGCCTGACCCACTGAAGCAATAGAGGAAAAAAAAGAAAAAAAAGAAAAACACATTTCAGTTTTTTGAGCCACTGGGCATGTCTGTCTGTCCTCATTCTGCATGAATGGATGCACTTGTGACTTATCCCCTAATTTATTTGTTTTTTTGATGAACCCTAATCTACCTTGGGTCACTCCTTTCAGCACAGCAAAAGTATCATGCTTTATTTATAATTCAAGCAAAGTCACAAACAGTGGGGTGAGCTGATGGTGTAAAACCTCTGTTGACAGTCATTAATCTCCTCTGGCACATAAGAAATTACACACGAAAAATAGTTGTTTGGACAATATTAAAACATGGATTGCAGGCCTACGAACTGTTAGTTCATTAGTACATCATTAGCTGTTATCAATTATCAATTTTGAAATATGAATTATTTAATGCCTTGTGAGTGTGTGTGTTTGTGTATTTGTTACCTCTTTTGGACTTTTCTGGCATAAACACTGACCTTGGCAGGACCATGAGTCCTCATTGAGACCAAACCCTTGTCCCATTGAGACAGAACCTAATTTCTGAGAAACAGGTTAGGTTTGGGATAATGCACCTTAAAAGGATAACTGTATGAACCTGTGTGTATGTGTGCGTGTGCCTGGTATTCCTTATGTTATGGGGAGCTAAATCTGTTTAAACAGTCACATTATGGGGACTTGTCTTTCTTATGGGAACAAAAAACAAGTCCCCATAAATGACTACATTTTAAGGTGAAGACACGTTTTTACATTAGGCTGATGTTCAGGGTTAGGTTAAGGTTAAGGAGAGTCAGGGCTATGATTAGACCAGTAGTCTCCAGGAAGTGAATGCAAGTCAATGCAATGTCCTCTGAAGTCATGGAAACCAGTGTGTGTGTGTGTGTGTGTGTGTGTGTACGTGCGTATTTATGTGAATATGTGTGTCTTATGACCCTAATTAACCACATTCTTCTCAGGTCCAGGATACCAAAACAGCACAAGATAATAGAGACAAACAACAACAGCAACAATAAACCAACAATAAATGGATTCCATTCACATTTCAATGGAATAGTGATCAGGGTCACTCTTGTTTGGCAGCCTTCCAGTGCCTGTTCAAGACCTGTAAAATAGACAGCAAATAACATTTTGAGGAAATGTAAAGCTCCACATTCAGTGAAGGAGTCTGACACAATATGAAATGCTGCAGCATAAAAATAATAATGAATAATTTCACAGAGCTTAGGGCAGAATTCTGGGATTTTGGGCTCTACGTTATATAAATGTGGGTGTGTAAGGGAATAGCACTTTAAGATTTTTTAGAAACTTTAAGATTAGGTCCAGTAGATTTTTTTCAGCTGGCAGCAACAACAAGCATCTATGGCTACCATGTAATTGTATCAGCCACCGCAACATTGTACAGTGCTTTTTTTCGCCAATAGAGCTCTGGTAGCTGATGTCATGCAACCACAGCAATGCTATTTTGGCAGAAATGGCAATAAAAAGTGAAGATGGTGGACGACTGTTTTACCAGCTCACCAACGAGGTATATCTGCTTTACAACACACTCAAAGCAAGCAGAGAAGACTGAGTGATGGGGACCCACAGGCAGCGAATTCCACTTGTATCAAGATCACTTCATATCAAGTACTGTTGTGAATCACGTGAAGTTTGCATCCAAATTCTTGGCTTCCCGGTCTTCAGTTAAGAATCAACTTAAGGGAAACATAACTGATAACAATTGGCACATTTTGTGACAATTGTTATCAAGTGCATGTATGTAAAGCCATTCTGTAATCTGGGACACACTTTGACATTATTAAAACTTTTATTTATTTTAACACACTTAGCTGCATGATCATTGTTAAGTTTCCATTAGGATTCAGCTTAACTGCTGAACAGGAAGCTGTGAATCTTGATGCCAACTTCAGCATTGTTATAGACTCTAATGCTAATTAACTAAAATAGCTTAAATGCTTTTATTGCTATGTGTAAATGTTCTCTGGAGCAGAATGAGGGAAAGTTTTTTGAATGTGTGTGTGTGTGTGGGGGGGGGGGGGGTGAAGGGGGGGGGGGGGGGGGGGTGTAAGGATCAGATATATTCAGTCTGTTGTGCCAAAAGTGATTGCCTGCCAGAAACTGATTTGGGTCCACAGAAGTACACATTCAGTGCCTTTGGCCTGTTGAAATACTTGTACCTGTTAGACTGAATGGGCTATATTTTGTTTCCAAATAAATCTCTCCTCAATGAAACCAAGTGTTGCAGAATCAAAATTAACAACAACAACATGGTAGGAGCCATTATATTGCATGTTACCTAATATCCCAGTGGGGATTAATAAGCATTTCTGATTCTGATGTAACTGTTTACACTGGACCTTTACATGTATTTCAACAGGTGAAAAATATTACATTGCCATACAGGTAAAACCCATAATTACTTTATTTAAAAACAATATCTTTGTTGTTATCACAGACATAATGTCTATTTGCTTGTTATGATGATTTAATCAGGAGAAAACAAGTGTACAAGTCATATACTATAAATACCTCAATACAGCTTTAACAGGCTGCACATGCTCCAGCAGACCTGAATCAGTCTCTGCATGACAGACAATCACTTTTTGGTAGAACACCAGCATTGGTCTGCAGCATTTTTCAGGAGCTTTGCCTGCCAACATGGCGGCGTGAGCAAAGTGAGTGACGTGATGTCCGAGGGGTATATAGTTTCTTTTGCAGGAGTGTGACAAGTGTATCACTTAGCAAGGGCTTCAGTGATGATTTCACACTCTTCCAATAGTAATTTGAGACATTTATAAAGGGGACAGAAGGCAAAGTTCTTCAGTTACCCCATGGACCATTACAGTGTAGCAACTGCTGTCTTGTCATTATATGAATACTATTTGCTTGCACACATATTTATAAACATAGGTTGCAGATTTAAAAATCCTAAAATTCCTTTTTAAGGTGGTGGCTTAAAATGCAAATGATTGTACACGCTTGAAAAATATTTCAAACGTGAATAAATCGCATGAAAAACCATGTCCATTGTGCAAAGGCCTTAAGGGTGAGGGGCATCTATTGTCATTAGATCATTTTATAGAATCTTGATGCAAACTCTACAAACACCAAAAAATGTATAAATAAAATTGCACAAATTGTTACCATTACACCACTGTAGTATATGGGGATTATCTGACATGAATGAAAACTCATTACCAACAACATAAATGGATATAAATCTTGTACTGCTTCCAAATGTTGTTGTGACTGTAAGAAATAATCACAGAGTATAATAACAGTAAGAGAATAATCACAATAGGTTTCATTGGTATTTAATGAATTATGCTCTCTTGTGGTTTTATCAGGCTTCATCTACCATAGAACATTTGTCTAAAGCCTTTGATACATCTTGTCGGAGCATATCTATGTGAGGAGTAACAGACCTAAATTGCCATGCTGACTATAATTAGGTTTACATTGTGGAATAAAAATGACTGTGGTTTGGGTTTTAACCTTAGCATGACCTTATGGTTAGAGGATCTTTGTTGAGATATCAATAAATGCACATCTAGGAAAGGGTTAAAAAAAGTGAATGACTTCAATGATGGTAGTGGGGCATGCAGTAGCATACACTGTATTATTGAATGTAATTGTATTGGTATTAACCAATGTATCCAACTTTGGGGAAAAAGTATGAAAATTTTAGCAAACCTATAAATTCATGTTGGTTTCACTTGAACAGTGAAAAACAGAATGGAGCCCTCACACCTACTGGCGTTATGCATATGTGACCTCACACAGAGAGGTCCACTCTATGCGTGAGGTCATTTTACAGGGATTTAATGTAAATGCAATCATATCCTTTCTAATAGCACCACTGAAAAGTTAAACACCCCTACTGCCTTTTGGGAAAAAAAAATTAAAGTTTCAGGGGCAATTAATTTTTACTGGAGACCATAATTCATTACATCAAATATTTCAAGACCCCATTAAGTTCACTAAGTAATTTAAAACGCACTGAGGCTCTTCACAAAACTGCATTTAGCCACCACCTTATCATATGACATGGTAACTCAAAGGTGAGAAAAAAAAGCATAAACCTCCCTTTTCTGCAAAACACAGTATACAAAAACAGACCAGGAATCACTTGTAGAAAAGGATTTCAGATAGAAAATACAAAGAAACTCCCAGTAAACTCGATAATTTACCATGCGATAATCATTTCTTACTTACTGTGCTATCTTGCAGTTGGTTGTTCTAACAGACCTTCCCGTATAGTGAATGTTACACCTGACCACATTGTTGGTAAAGTCTGATTCCAGCACCAGGAATTTGGGATTAACCTGGAGCTGGAGACAAAAAGGGAAAGAAAATTATAATTCAAAAGAATCACTAAATCTCAACTAACAGCTAATGGACCAATAATGCTTTAGCAAGGAATTGTGAGTAGATTTTTTGTGTGTACTATACATTTTTTAATGCATAATAAAATATGTATTGTCCATGTATGAAGAATGGACAATGTGATGGATAGCGAACCAGTGCCACTGTGCCATGAAAACTTCCAAAGGTTTTTAAACTTGATGTGGACTCGATCCATGACCTGTGGCCCACAAACTCGCCATGTCCTTTTCCACCCAGGCCGCACTTAACTCTTACCTTTAATATGTAGTTTCCAGGTTTGATGTCTGTGATATCGATCCACTGGCAGTCAATGTCAGCATTGTATGTATCATAGCAGCCTGGGCTCAGACCCTGAAGACACAGAGGGGAAGAGAGAGAGACAGTTCTAATGGAATGATAATTAAAACAGTTACTGCTCAAATACAGTATATTGCAGCATACATGATGGGCTTTTGAGTGGAATCCATCTCAAGGCTAATTTCTTTATTCTTCTTCTTTATTCAAGGCTAATTTCTTTCTTTATTTCACAGCTAAAACAGTCTATAATGACATAATTATAGTGGATGAATATTGACATACTCTTGATGAAGTATATGGTGTGTTAGTTGACCGTGTTTGCTGCATTACCTGAGTATGAGAAGTACAGGCAAAACGCTTCAGGTGACCAAAGTCACAGGTAGTGTCCTCCAGACAGAAGCTGGCCTTGTGACCCTCTGCCACTTTACGGCCAGTGCTGGCCTCCAGTAAATCATAATGGCTGAACTCATCCATGCTGTGGTAGTGCCTATTGCCACCAGCAAAAGACATAACATTAAAAGATTAATAAAACTGTAATTAACATTCTGTACTGTGCCCTGAGTATCTCTGTAGTGAACTGTAGCTATGCCACAATATTGAGCATGTCTAAGTTGTGTCAGTTTTAAAATAAACCCTTATTGTACCCCATATTGTAAAAGCCTGTTGAACTTTATTTGGTAACATTTACGTAAGTGAAGTTGCACCTTGAGTACTCATGTCATTAAATATGAAAGAACAATGGATACTAATTAATGTCAGCTATACAGTGTTCTTGAAGCACAACATTAATATCCTAATGATGTATGATTGCTGTTATTTAGCTTGTATCAGTTTGAAAGATCAGAGGTGTTTGTATGTATCATTGTTAAGAGAGAATTGTATGCACAGGTAACAGTGTATTTGCAGAGCTTTCTACAGCTTAGAAAAGCATGGATGCTTGGTTCCTCTGAGATCCTTGACATTATTAACTACGATATGGCTTAGACCTCTCCCAGATGTCAAAGTGACGTGCGGTGCTCCTCACTTTTTACAGGCCTCTACACATAATTGTGCTACATGCTACATGCAAGGGTATACTTGCATTAACTGCGCTGACAACATAATTTCATGTTGATGGGAAAAGCTCTTTGGTCACCACTTTGAAGGATTTATTGCAGAAGCGATAACAACAAAATTACTAAAACACTCCACATGACTGACTGTGGCTGTGTAATTACGATCATTTTACAGTGGTTGTGGTTTTATGCAAACTTGTCTGTTTCAACAACCTCGTTTTTCAGAGAAACTATCACTAAATGCAGTGCTGTAATGTGTACATGTCAGCAGAAACAAACTGAAATTATTTAATTAAATGAGCAAACAATGTGTTTCCACATAGTACAGACACTACAGAGACAGTAAATGTCACGCTTACAGGAGTCTGAATACAGGCAAAACCCGTGATGGTGGAGCACTACTGAATTTGATGCATGGCTCTCAGATTTCTGGTAGTGACAATTTGTCACAGACACAACAAACACAAAAGATGGCAAGGTATGTACCATCCTCTGTGTACAAAATTTACACATTTAACTGCAATTTAATTATTAAGGACCCTCCCTGGGGTCAGGGTAGATAATTTTTTAGATCAAACTTATGTGTTCCCTCGCAGTAACTTTTGTGTTCCCCCAACTCTCCCCAGCCACAAAGGGTGGTTTTGAGAGGTAATGCAAACATTTTGCGAGGGAATGTAAAGTTATTGCAAAGGAATGCAAAAGTTTCCTCTACAGTACTTCCCACCCTAACTCCAGTGAAGGGGGCTCCGTAAATTACAGCTGCCCAAAAATAACTCCTGCATTTATGGCCACTTTGGAGGATGTCTGTTTAGGGTTATTTTATTGAATTGAATGTCTATGGTACAAATGATACTTAGTCTATGATGTGTATCTCTACAGTGCATAAAATTATATGACAAAACATCTAAATATGTATTTGCCATTGTTCAGTGGTATGAAAAAGGCAAGTCCCCAACTGGCAAATTTTCTCATTTGAGATATGTCAATGCACTATTATGATTGATTTTTTTTTATTTAATTAAACAAATGTTCATAACAATGTAAATCTTTTGTTGCTGATTAGGAGGCACTGGAGGTCGGATTGTTTAATTATTTCTATTATCACATAATTATTGGAGACAATAACTTCCCTCCCTCAGAAGTAAATCAGACATGACAAGGTTTCCTTTAATGTGTACCAAGTAAGTGAGAGTTAGAACAATAATTACATGTTTAAGCCTGATAACACATGAATATTTAAATGGTATGAATGCTTTTAATTCCTCCAATTAAAGATTCAATTTTAAAAGCAAAACCTGAATAAACTACCAGGCCTAAAATGCTTTTTGATACAAAAAATGTGACGTGTGTTATAAGAGGAACTCAAATGGAAGCATACATCACAAGATCTAAATACTCTCTCATGCAAATATCGGTTTCCATTATTCAAAGATTCTTACATGGTGCCATACAGTATACTTAACTGTGTTGACTTTAGTTGTAGCTGGTGAGGTAAGCACTGGCTCATGTAGAGTCAGACAGTTTCACACTATATAAATATTGTCCTTCTGCCTTACCTCATGGCCCATGTTTCAACAGAGCAACAGCTTTTGCTCCAACAGTCATTAAAGACTGACAGATGACTTGCACGGAAATGTGGTTATTTTCTAGCCGATGGAAAAAATGACAAGGGATCATTCTTTACACAGGAGAGGAAACCAACCATAAACAGCTTAACAGCTTTATCTGTTGACATGCAACTCTAAGTGACTGTATCCAATGTCTTGCCTTTGTATGTCATGTGGGGCACACAGGTACGAATGTATAATGACATTATTATAAAACTGTGTGGGGATTGGAGAGTCTAGAATTGTGATTTTGTTCCCAATTTTGATGTAATTATTATTGTATGTGTGTCAAAGGAAAGGGGGGGGGGGGGGGGGGGGGGGGGGGGGGGGGGGAGTCGGTCGACTGTGGGAGACTGGGAGTTGGAGCTGGACTGTGAGGTGCCTGAAAGGTCCCAAGCCACCTTGGATTCCTGGATTAGCCCTCACTGACTATGTCATTGATAGAGAATGCTGTGTTGGAAAGACACATAAAGGCTTTAAGGCATAGCTTGCATTCGTAATCTGCAAAACATTTCCAGGTTTTCTTGATAGTCATGAGTCACTTTCCACTGGAAAATACAAGATATTCTTTGCGTTATTATGTCTCCTTGCCGTCTCAAATACTCAAGAATGAATACAGAGAAAAGCACTGAAGAGTCAACTTAACAGAGAAATACTAAATATGGGAGGACGGGCAAGTTAATTGTAAGAATCAAAGAGAGAAATTTTCCTTCCTCTGAACATATTTCTTTGTAACCAAACACTCTGTCCCAGTAACCCATATACTTAAACAACTGTTTCATTTGGTGTCACATACTGACAGGGATAAATGGACTGATTTGTTGTTGTGATCCCACAGCCAGTGGAATGATTGCTTTGGCTTTCTGCCCCCTGGAAACCACTGTGTAAACGCAGACTGTGTCGGACAGAAACAACACTGCCAATCTCCAAATGGCTAGTCAACATTCCTCTAAGATTAGGAAAGAGTCTTAGTGTAAAGGACGTGGGCAACTCAATGAAATTAGAGGTAGTCTACAAGGAATATATTGTCAGAAAATAATGACAATACCCTCTGAATCACATCATCAGTTGTTTCTGCAGGAATTCAGTTGAAGTCATTGCTCCCCAGTAAAAAAAACAACAGAAATCTGAATTGATCAGCGAAATATCATTTATCATGAAATGTGTGTGTGGGGTGCTGGCTGCCGGGACTGCAGCTCCGTCCTGTGTGTAGAAGTGCACAGAAAACCGGATAGCAGTCAATGGTGAGGTTACAGGACTCATCTGCTGCTGCACTTCTGTCTCTTCCTCCCCCTCCATGAATAAAATGTTACACGTCTGATTTAGATGAGAGTCGAAATACAAACAAGCAAACTGTCCCACACCGTAGTGCCGATGCTATGTGTCATCTTAAATGTGACACAGCAATTATTTGTCATCATGTGAGACCGTGCACTCCTGTCTCAACATCACTGACTTCTGGCACTTTAATTTGACTTAAAACCTGCCGTTGGTACATTTTCATTAAAGTTCCTAACAGATTTTCAGATTGTTCTGATTGGCTTTATTGATGTGACGTCCAAAACACACCGGCAAATAATTCAGATAATTCAGACACCACTTTGTGCTGAGATTAAACACCATGTAAATAGCAAAAAATTGAGTTGGACATGCCCTAATGCTCTTGCACCAAACACTTAAGACGATACTCTTTAGATTGTCAAATTAGGGCCCTACATGTTTGAAGTCAACAACCACTCAGTGTTAAAATGAATGTCAAACTGCTTTTCTGCCTCTGGTATCCACTGCTATAGATGACTGAACAGACACTGACTAGAATTATTTGACCTGAAATGAACAAAGCCATTCAATTCAGTGAAAGTGTTCCATGATGTTCACCCAAGTTTAGACTGAAAGCAGACTTGAGAGATGGTAACACTTCAAGATAAGTACATACTGTAACTTGTAGCTCTGTGACCAAATGTGATGTTGCTTTGCTTTGTCACCCTGTTACCCTACATGATGTTGTCCAGGTGGATGTAAAGTTAAACACTCTGTTAGAAAAGGAAACAGACAAATCTGTTTGCTGACTAGCTCCCTTGTTGTGTGATTAGCTGAGTGAATTGCAACCTTGTTTGTGTGAAGCACTTACTGATGACAGCTATGCCACTCCCAGGTATGATGTGGCCTGTTAGGCAGGAAGTTGGCAGTCCCCTTGTTCTTCACCCTCTGAGGGAATCGCAGCAAGACCCTCACATCATAGTCGGTGGTCTCCGGCCCATAGGCAGAGCTGAATGGCAGACACGTACAACAAACAAAACCTGTGAGTGAAACTGCACAAAAATAATATCTGTTTCTCATAACTAAGACAAGAAAGGGGGGGGAAAAGCAGGAGTGTAAGGGCTTGAAGACGGATATCCACTGAAAAATTCATTCTACAGATCACAACCACTTCTCCACAGTTTCAACATTGAGAGAAAATACTCACTTTTTTTGTGAACAATGGCACAATAACACTGAAGATCCAACACATTTGTCTTGTGCCTGTTGTTGACATTGGAGTGTATGGCAAATTACAACAGCCTATCTGTCAGTGATTGCAGCTAACTCAGACAGGATATGAAAGGGCTTTGAAGGATGACTGTGCTTTTGATGGGAAGAGGGTAAATAGAGCCGCCATAGGGACATCACGCTTCTGTCATTTCAGTAGTGTCCTTAGTGCAGAGACAGTCAAAGGGGCCAGGGCTGTCTACCCACACAGAGAAATGAAGCATTGTGTATCCCCAAAGATAACCCGATTCTTGATCAATTTCTTTGCTGTGTGTTTTTTTTTTTATGATTAATATTTTTTTCAGATGATATTGCAGAGAATGGGTTTAATTAAAGGCTGTCAGAAAAGTGGATGTTCACTCAGAGATTACCCAAAGGTGAAACAATTTAGAAACATATTTTGCTGCTCTAAAGCAGAGAATAACTATATATCTATCAAAAGGCTACGTTACAACAGAAAACCACTATTTCTTTTCAATTTATTTTTGCGAGGGTGAACCCAGCCGAGTCTGCCAGCGATTTGATTGCACTCTGCAAATGTCGTTTGGCAAGGATGTTATTTTGGCCAACATCAGAATCTTTTAGTTTTCTACAGTTTTTTGTTTTTTCCCTGGTTAACATGATGATGACAGAGGTGACGTCTAGCAGCTTTTGTATATTTCCAACATGGTAGCCACCAAAGAGCAGCTTTTCAATTTTCAATTCAACTATAGCAACAGCCTGAGTGAGATGCACTAGCCTGTTTGTTGACATGTCTTCTGTCGCTCTGCATACATCATCCGAATCATTAGTCTACTTGGTTGTAGGCCTGTCTGATTGTGTTCAGAAGCATTTTGACCTACGTCTGTTGGTAGCACCTCTTGCAAGTGGGATGTGACTACACCCTTTCCAGACTCTACTAAATCTTTTAGATACTAAATCGGAAAAGAGATTGCGATGCAGTCTGGTTTTAGCCAGGCTATTAAGACATAATTCATGGTAGTAAACATGAAACGATTATTCTCAGAGACAGCAATTTGAGATTATGCAAGTTTTGGATTGTACACACAGTTGTGTGAAAATATTTAGATCTACAGATGACAGTTTACCTCCCTGGAATGTCTTTGCATGGAGCTGAGTCACTAAGGCCCAATGGTACCAATAACACGCAAAAACCATGAAATGTAGAACATAAATCATAAATGCCAAAACAATTCTGATACACTGTGACACAAGAAACAACCCACTGAAAAAGTAATGTATAAATAAATGCTTGCCAGTAAAGGACTTCCAGATTTTTATTTCTTTTTCTTTTTTTTTACCTTGACAGACATTTCTCCTCTGCAGCACATCGTAGAGAATACATGTGAGCTCTCTGGATGTATGTGGAAGCCTGGACGTAATTGGGATCAGGAACCAGGTCAGGCAAACCTGTAAAGACAGACAAGCTGCTCACTGTTTATTGTCATTTTACTTGTCACACAAATTTGCATGGTTACTTAAAAAGAGACCGAAAACGGGTGGGGGTCACAGGCCAGAGTAATAAAGTAATGCTACATTATGAATGCCAGCTGCAGGAAAACCCCAAAGCAAAAAGTTTGTAAATCACAGCTACATTTTGTGGCATAGTTATTACTGATTACTGTATAGTCTCATAGAGAATACGATGAGTGAGGATGCAGTGACTGGCTCTGCAGTTCAAGATTGAGTCACTCTCAGGGAAGCAATTGGCCACTAACTACAGAACATTGCAGATTATTATCATTGTTTTCTAAAAATATGTTTTTGCTCATTGGCTTTACTCCTGGACAATGCTGAGTGCAAAATCTTTACATCTTGAAAAAACTAAGAAACATAAAAAAGCATAGACAGTACAGTCAGTTTCAGCAGTACTTACTATTGCTTTCTTGGCTTAAGTCATGTGAAATTTAATGACACTAATATTAATATGCATGTGCCACTTCAGCTTCACATTGAACACAGACAAGGACAATAAGTGATCTCTGATCACAAGTATCGGGAGACAGCTTCACACAATGGAGTCTGTTCTTCCTACTTTGGTTTCTGCACACAAGTGACAGAGATGAAGCCATGAGATTCGGCAAGTACTGTAAGCCAGACTGTTACACAGACAGGGAGAATGTGCGTGGCTGAGTAAAACAACAGTGATCTCATAGTACTACTCCTGTTTTTAAAGTGGGTCGCTCACCAAGGCTGTCGGAAAAAACTGAGGAGCAAGTGAAAAAGGGAAAAAGCAGGCCTGACCTGTCAGGGTCAGTGTCAGTGTCCTTCTGTCCTGTTACCAATAAAGGCCTTGACATCAGGGGTCTCTGGAATTATTTATCATCCCTCTCACAAAGCTCACAAAGGCCAAACATGCTGTATTTTATTGTGAGATTGTTCAAGCAACTGAAAGTCAATCCACCTGACCAGCACAGATACCTTTACAATTTTAATTTTTAATTCTTATACAGTATGTTTTAAACAATGCAAGAGCAGATAAATCATTTTGGTCTTTTCATTTTGGGCTGGCATGAGGGGCTTTATTTCCTGATTGTTTATGGAAACCAGATGGTGAGTTTCCTCCTTTATCGTTACCCATTTTAACAACCAGGTGATTCTTCCCTCTCTGACTGCAAGTTTAAATAAGGGCATTGCTTTTGCTGGTGCTGTGTAAACATTGCAACTGACAGATCTCTCTTGGGCAGAACTGAAGAAGCCTCTTGGATAAGAGGTGAAATGTCTTCAACTTAACTTAAGTCCAGTTGCCTACAGCTAACAACTGAAGATACAGGACACATGGAAGCTACCTGGGACAGACCAGGTAAACAAGACCAGCATGAAATGCAAACATTTTTCAACAGTGCTCTAAATTCAATTTTCTTCTTGCTCTTCCGAAGAAGGCTTTGTTCTCTGCCCTCTAATCTTTAGAAATGTGGAATTGGGTGTCTTACAGAGAGAGATAAAAAATAAAGCTGATCACTTCTTGACAGCATATGACAAAATCACACATAGTGGGGCAAAAATGGATTTTGTTTGGCATTTAATATAACACAATGAAAGGCATAGAGGCCCTCTCTAGATACTCCTGCTGGGTGGTGAGGTGACTCCCACAATGGAATAGACAGTACTTTAGACAGTTTTACTAAGTAAACTTTTGCGCCTTCACAAAGTTTATACTCTACAACTGGTCTTGAAATAAAATACACTAAATCTATTCTCAGGATTATTATTGATTTTTGGTGGTAAGTTGAAATACTTTTTTGGTGAGGTAACTGCCAGTGGTTTTGTCAGGGGGGGGTAAGGAAGATTGAAATGATGGGCAATATGCTGCAATGGCACAACACTAAATGCAGAGGTCAAATTTACTATCACTGATTGAAGTTTGTGCAAATAAAACAAGTAGTAATTACATGTTTTCATGTTGTCAAAACAAAGGCATTGGCAACACCGATTACAGTTAGGGAAAAGTTAGGATCTAGTTTATTAACATGACAAACAATGAAACGGTGACTAATTTTGCTGCAAACCACATTTTTCGTAAAACTGTTGTGAAATTGCTTTTGATTTGTACACAAAATCACCAAAAGCAATCAAGTTGCTAACCATGAGCTCTATGGTGTTGCTTTACTGTGCTTTGAACATCCGCCAACCAACCCAGTCGCTTCCCTGGGACTCTCATGTGGCTGCAAGTTATCTTTGTAGCTTGTATTTTAGAAAGCACAGAGTAAGAGTTTATTCCATTATTTTTAATGACATTTCAGATCAGCCAGAACCAGGCACTCATGATGTTCAGCTGTCAGAAAGCACATGAGAGCATATTCTATCCTGGCTAAACCAGCTTAAACAAACAGAAAGTGACCAACTAAAATAATGTCATAAAGATTCTCTGGCATGCAGCATTGCCTCTGCTGATCAAAGAAAAAGCCATCTGCCCCCTGCGTCCCCTGTGCATCGCAACTCTGCAATTAATTCAAAACTTGCACACACAAGTTAAGATTTTATGTAAAATTTGTGTTAACTCCAATGCTTTGAACCAGTTCATGGAATAAAAAGGAAAACCAGAAACTGGATATTTTGCTAGGAACAAAAAGAAAACCAGAAACTATATTTTTTTAATGTTCTGGAATGGAATCGTTTTATTTAAATAATGGTAACCGGTTAATACAATTTTTTCATTATTGATTTTGTTTTCTGTTTCCAATGACCTGTAAAGGCTCACTTCCTGTCATCCAGTCAATGTGTGAATAGAGCACAGAGAAGTTTGAGAATATAACCAGCAGGCAACGAAAATGCCTATGAGGTCTCCCTGTCTCAATTATGACCATAACAGATAAACATTGTAGTCTACAATCTTAAAAATCTTCGCTTTGCTGAACAAAAATTAAAACTATTTTGAAGCTTAATTTACACACACCATCCAAGTGAAGCACCACTATGCCCCACAGGTAACATGAAACATTATTAACCAGTTCAGCAACAATATTTTTTTTTTGTTTTAACTAGTTTAACTTATTTGTAACTTATAAACTTATAAACATTATTTTCGTAACAAACCACTCATTTCTCATCTTATACCACTTTATCCCAGTTGACATAGGGCGAAAGGCTACAATTAACCAATAGATAACCAATAGGCAAAAAAATTCTGGTTCAAAGCCTTGGTTAACTCCACTCACATTCATGTATGTATGTACATCTTGCGCAAATAACTGTATATACTGTTGCAGCATCTGCACATGTTGACTGTAATAGCTGCAGAAATGGCTTCTCCTTGCTCTGTAATGTCTAATGAATTGTGGTTTCAAGGCAGACAGCACACAAGAGAGTTCTGCAGAGTGAGGACGATCACTGAGTACAACAGCAGGCAAATCTACATATTAAGTGTAGTGAGTGTATTGTGTCCGCTCAATTCAGACAAACTCAGCTTAGCACAAAACAGAGAAAAACTTTTTTCTACTTTTTTCTTCCTCTTTTTCGACAATACACTGCAGATAATATTTCTGTTCTGCACAGTAACCTTAACACATAGGCGATTCATTCAAATAAATGGTCTTTTATTCAAAAAGACCATTTATTTTTTTAAGTCAGGATCAAACGTGGTTTTGATGCTCATTTTTCCCGTCCTGATAACTCTGCCTAAATATTTGTTTGATTTCCTGTAGCTAAAGCAATGAACCCCATGTGTTAGTGGGACTTTCCGCACTCTCCCTCCTCCTCTGGGAGTGGTGAGGTATTGTAACAGCTCTCCCTTGTTTTTTCTCTCCTCTTCTTGAGTCAGAGAGGCAACCACTGCCCACCACCACCCTGCCACCAGCCCCATCATGAGGTCACCACCACGACTAACAAAACTCCACACGCCACAAAAAACCAGTCCTCTTTTTTCAGCACAGAACCCCTCTCACTAAATACAGTGCTACTTATGTGTGCTCCCTGTATACTGGAAGGAACTCGCTCAACACCTGGTTTCAATAATCATACCAGTGGGAAAAGACAAACCTTGTGTCCACTTTACTTTGTTTATAAACTGAATAAGTGGCACATTTTTCAGCATTATTTAGATTGTATTCTAAATATTGGAAAAATATCACAGAGTCTTTGAGCAACTTGTGAGCTTTCTACACCCCTGGATTTTACATATTTGAAATTCATATGTGCATCAGTAATAGGGATCACATGGTGGGCTTTTCTTTTCTTTTTTTTTTTTCCTTAAAGACAGAAATATCTTGGGTGAATGCCTCCAAGTGAACTCAATCCATGTTTCCATGGGAAATGTGAAACATTTTAAATGGTTCACAACAATAAATTCCTCAGATTCTACATCTCCTGTCACTCCTTTCATGTGTCAGAGCGTCTTTGTCAATTTGGCTAAACTTTCTAAACAAATTGTGAAATAAAGGCTACATTGTGTTAGTTCACAAACAGACAGCTTACTGTACCTCTCTGTTCTGGCTGATACACACTCCCAACAGTCATACCGGAGTTCTCTAAGGCAGAGTTTGGAGAATTTCTGCCTGGAGAAATGGGCTGCCGGAAACGAGGCTGGGGTCTTCCAAATGGAGGAAACTGTTCGTACTGAGGGCTTCTGATTGGTATTTGCCCAGCGGCTCCAGTCCTGTCTGTAATCATGGATGTGGCCTGGTTGATACTAGAGACAGGGATGGCTGGAGCATTGTCTTCATTGTATAGACTGTGGGTGTATCTGTGGTCCAGACCATCGGTAAATGGTGGCTGGGCAGCACGTGCAGGAACTGCGGGATTAGGCCCCAAATTGTAGGGTTGGTAGTAACGGAAGCTCTCATCAGTAAAATCAGAGGGGGAGCCTGGGAGCACTGGGGCTGGACCACCTCCATACCCCACTCCAGTATAAGTCTGACCAGCACTATACCCTCCACCACCATATACTCCACCAACAACAGGCTGAAAGGGAGGTTCAAAGCTCCGCACTGGTCCTTCCATAAATCCAGGGTCATAAGGTACTGGTTGGAATGGAGGCTCTTGAGGATAAGGATACTGTGGGTAGGATGGTACATTATATGGGGATGAAGAGAAAGTGGATGATGATGATGACGAGGATGATGATGATGATGAAGAGCCTGTGGATGGCCTGAAGCGAGTGGTAGATGATCCCTGGAATTGGCTACCACCTGTGCTACCCGCAGTTCTTCTCCAATTATCAGGCACTTGTCCAAAACCAAAGGGATGCCTTGCCTGACCACGGACAGTCTCAGAGGATCCTCTTGAAGGGGCCTGACGGCGGACGTTACCTCCCTGACGCCTGCCCGATGAGCGTGGAACAGAATCTGCCACAACCACCCTGAGACCTCTCTCCTGGGCACCTGCCTGAGCAGGGACATATTCTGCTCCACTGTTAAGCAAGCTAAATAGTCTACCATTGTTTTCCCACTGAATTACCTGTCGCCACGGAGTGGCAGAACTGTCCTGCCCCTGGCTCTGGTCCTGACTCTGGCTCTGTCCCTGAGTCTGTGAAGCAACTTGAGCATGTCCTGAGCCTAGCAGGACGAATCCCAGACATGCCACAACAACAGGCAACATGCCGGTTTTGAAGGTACCACACCACACCACAGCAAAGAAAAAAAAAAAAAAACTCCCAGTCCACCTGAGGCTAAAACTCAAACCACCTGTAAGTCTGTCAGTAGAACATGTGGATCCTCTTCCCACAGCTTTGAAGTGAGTGTTGAGACAGATGCAGGTTCGAGAATTAACCCTGTGTTTGAGTGCATCTGCAGGTCTTCACTGTAAGCAGTAGATGAGGATAAAAGTGCAGTCAGGAACAGTCAGACCCTGGAGATTCAAAGTGGTCTTCTGAAGACCCACTGGAGGTGTTACCATTTGTTACTTCTATGAGAATATGTCCTGCTGGCTCGTCTGTCAGTAGACTGAGCATCGCTCTCTGCCCTCTGAAAAGAAGTGCCTGCACACTGCAAGACTGCAAGCTTCTATTTCCCTGATTGCTTACAATGAGCTGTGAAAAAATCTCAAACTTTCTTTTTTTCCCCCTTTTTTTTAAAGAGATCCCACATGGCCCTAGTGCTAGTGATGTTTCTTGGTCTGCAGGAACAGGGGCTCCAGAGTCAACATTACCATCTGTAAAGGCATTCAGTCATACAGTGTAAAACACCCCACTTTTATTGGTTTGAATTCCTTTCTCATCTTGTATGAGCTTAGATAGAACTTGGTTTTTTCCACATCTTTCAACAGATTTTTATGTTCCCGTGTTTCCTTTAAATCTTGAACAATTACAATAAACATGTGCAGATGGGATAATGCCTAATTGGTAACAGGGGCATCCTGTCACAGGCAGCTCCTGATGCAATTCATGCAATACATAACTGCAAAATTCAGAATAAAGCACTGTTGAGATGTGGTAAGTCATGTTTTTCCACAAACAATGACTAAATAACTGGAATACAGTCACTTTTAATATGACCTCATATGGATGACATAATCCTTCCACCCCATGTCCCCACCCATAACACAATTCTCCTCATGTGGTGGATACATTGGGAAATCACAACCCTAAAAAAAAAATCCTTAAAAAAATACCTGGGTTCAATAGGGTAAGTGTTCAAAACCCTCCTCCCAACAAGCACACTCACTCACACACACAAACACCCCTTCCTCTCCACCCCTCATTCCCTTTGCTGCTTGTAGAACACTGAATGCACAAAAGACATGCATACATGCCAAGCTCCTGAGCAAGACAACACTGTGTGCGTTGTTGCCTGTGAATACTATCAAAGCACTGTTGCACTCTGAGATGCTCATTTACACAAATGATCTGAGAGTTGAGTCATTAGTAAACACAGTTCAGGTGGGATTTGAAACAGCTCGCTGACTGTTTGCCTTGATAGAGTGCATGCAGACAGAGTCAGGTCCCACCCTGATATCAGAGTTGGCAGTTTCCAAAGTATTTCCCTCGGAATAGAATTGCATGGCTGAGAGCTGTTGACCAAAGAAACATCCACAGACCCACAGTGCTGTAACAATTCACTTTATCTGAACCAGTATCCTCAGAAAAGTTCCCTACGATCATAAATAGGAAAACATACTTTAAATGGATGCTTAATTTGGATTATTTTGAGAGAAAATGCTTATAACATTTACAGTATATCAATGTGCAGTATAAATCACACCTGGCTCTATAAAGGTGAACTGGTCTCTCATTTTTATATACTAAAACTCAGATCTAATACGAATGTAAGAGGCCAACACAGCCATTTCAAATAACACCTCTCCATTTTATATACCACTGTATATTCAGCATTAACAGGAGACTGTCACTGCCATGTTGAAAGCCAAATTAACAGAGAGTCTTTTGTTTGTTCTCATTTATTTTTTACTATACCCTCTTACAGTGTGTGGAAAAATTTTGCAGTCCCTTAGGAGGGGAAGTTACTTTAAAGTGACATCAATTGTCAAAGACCAGTGTCAGATTCTTCTGAGCTTAGACTGTCTCTTTGTATGTCATGTTTAGTGAGGCCAGGCCTCATTCTTTATCTCTCTCTCTCTTTTAGAATAATTCTTGTTTTTATCTCTTACTCTTTGCACTTGTCTAACATGCCCTTAGGGTTCTCAGTGGATAAATTAGGATTGATTTTTTTCTTTTCCTAATCAAAAATTGATCCCAAGGGATTTCCTTTGGAGCCAGAAATTGCAACAGACCAACACTGAGCCCCAGAATTCCTTTAAATCTTGCCACTGAAACAGTCCACAGGGATTAGACAAAGTTGTGAGGCAAGGTTGGTTGTTTTTGTGTGACTGCAGAGTGCGCCTCCTGTCTGCTTGAAAAATCATGTTCCCTGTGAAGTGTGGTGAAAGATCGATTGATCCGAGTGACTATGCTGCACAGGAGGAAAGCCCAGAGAGTCGACATCCTGCTGAGTGAAACCTTTCTTAGCAGTGGTAGAGATCCTCTCATATCCTCAAATCTACATCCATCCTCCTAGTCGGTGTAAATAGGAGATCCAAGCTCTCATATGTAAACCAATTTAGCAGTGTTTAGATCCTAGAATAGTGCTGAATGTAAATCTTTACCCAAAACCATGGACTAAGCATAAAAAAAAATTATAGAAGAAACATTTCCTTCTTTGTAGCTGTCTGGTGTTGCAAAAGTTAGGTTGTAAAAACATGTTGGATTGGCTGAAGGTTTAGAAAATCTTCCTGTCTGAAAATACCAAGGATACCCTGCATTTATGTGAGGAGATTCACATTAGAACAATGAAGCTACATTTCACTGACATGACATGCACCATTGTTACATATGACATTTTGTAGTCACATTGAAAAATATAAAACACAGAAAAATGATTTTTGGCTCATTAATTAAAATGTTTTCAATTATTATCACTTTAAGGAATGCTGTACCTTTTGTTGCCTAAGAGCATTAATTTGTCTTGCATTTCTTATAACACAAGAAGGGAGGCACGGCATAATGAATGCATGATAACAGCATATGCAAATGACTGGACTTATAAAAACATAGCATCATTTGAGCTGAACCAATATGTGAATTTGTTTATCCTTCATCTGTTCATACCCTCTTTTGTTAATACAGTACAACAGCTGAAGTTGGTGATTCTAAGTACATGTTATCATATATTGGAGTAGTTGGCCTTTTAAGTACCCACCTGTGTTCACTTAACTTAATTTTCATTCAAGGTGAGTCATCAGACACTTGAAGCATGTGCTTGGCTCATAATCAGATACCAAGAAATGAAAACAATAAAAATCCCTTCAGACATTTCAATCAATTTTAAGTTGTTTTTTTTTCCTGCAGAACAAAGAGAGATCAAAATAAAGCATGCAATGTTTCTTAAAAAAGGGCACAAACAGATGGACACGTTTTTTTGAACATGTATTTAAACAAACTATTTTCCTTAATAAAAAAGCATAAAAAAGGTGTTGCTCTTGCTTCCCGAACACATGTGCAAAGTGCAGTTACTCGACATTAGGACTCTTTTGTAAGGTTATACATGCTTGAATATATGTGAATGACTGATGTTCAATATTCCGCAAAACAATAGAAGCTAATTAGGCTGCAGCCAAGAAGATTAGGTTCTTGTTAGACAATACCACTCATTGCTTGATGGTGCACATTATAGCCAAATACATAATTCTGTATGAGCCAGGCTAAAAAAGCCCTTATGGTTCATGTAGTAGTCGCATGGCAATTAAATTGTGTCTCCAACTCCCTTCTCATGAAGAAGTAAGTGCCAAGATTGTTTTGATTTTTCCCAGTAGAATCATTTATGACGGAGCTGCGAAGGTTTTTTTTCATTCTTCTAATAAGAAATTTGGATCATTAAGGAGGAGCAAAAGAAAGAACAACAAATGGGACACTTATAGCACATTTAAGCTTTTATGTTGTCCAAAAATATTAGAAACTTCTTAGACTGGCAAACACTTCTTTAAAAAGTGTCAGTGTCCGGTTTCCTGCCTTTTACTTTGGTAATTTTGTTATTTCCTGTAGAGTGCTTTTGCTTTGTGTTGCAGGAGACTTGACCGGGCAGCCGGGTGGCGCCTCCAACCTATTCCCTGATTGTTTGGAAACCCTCTTAAGCACTGGTTTTGGCCATGGCAGGTGTCGGCGTGTCTCACATTGAACCGTGTTAACTCTACAGCTCAGATCAGCTCTTGCTTTCTCTTGCTCGGCAAGCCAGCCAGTCTCCTTGCTTTTTGTTAATCCCCGGCTTGATCTTCCTTGTTTGAATTTTTTGTAAATAAATTTTGTTACTGCCTTTTTACTCTTGACCGGACATCTGCTTATTGGGATCCATACACACCAGAGATCATATCATAACAAAAAGTATGCAAAGACAGGTAGCCTACCTACAGAACATCTGTAATTAAGATGCCACATTGACAGAAACCTCCAAATTTGTTTGTGCCAAATGGTGAGATTATTCCATACTTGTGTGCCATTGACTTACTGAAATGCATATCAAAAGATGCATTTCAGATCTTTTGAGAGTTTCATTCCACACAATTCCTGGAAAATTTTGATGTTGCCACAGTGCTGTGACATCAGTGAAAGAGAGTTTAGTGATTTAAGTGATAAGCAAAGGAAATCAAAAGCTGTGGGAGAAGTTTATACTTGGTGCTAAATCAACTTGCATTAATTGAGAATCCCAAAAAAATTGTTAAAAATCATCATGAGAAATAAAGAGAGATTTATAAAAGCACATTCATGCATCCACAGACAATAGAGTGGATAGTATATGATTATTTAATTGTATATCTTGAGATTTTGGTTCAGGCATCTTAATGTCCCTTTTTACCATACATGCCTAGATGGATATAAGGATTGTGGTGTTCTCTCTTCACACAGTGTGATAGAACTGATCTGTTTGTGTTAGTGTGGGTTCACAACCTGTAACCCTTATCTAAGAGGTAAATTTCTAAGTCCCAGGCTAATTTAAGCCCAAATCCCAAACCACAGTGGCCTTTTGCACACACAGCTCAACCTCGAGGGAAGGACACAGAGGCAACACACAATCTAAATCTGAGATTATAATACAAACAGCCCTGAGGGGCTCACTAATGACTAAGGTGAGCCCAAGATACAGCTCCATCTCTGCTTTGGAATATCAATTAGATCTCTCAGGGACAATGAGATGGAAGGGAGTGACTGGCATAGTAAGCATCTGCAGCTTGTCTGTGGGCACCTCAAGCACACACTGTGCACAGCGATGACTGCCAGGAAAAAGAAAAAGAGGGAAAACAAAGTAAAATGGATAAGGTGGGGTGGGTGGGGGCAAGTGATGCAAGAGGGAGCATTCCATTATCATGTGTTTCCTAAAGAAATGGGAGCGTGTAAATTTGTGTGAGCAGCCAATTCAATTAGCTCCAGAAATCCACAGCTGGTCCCCAGAGAGTCATCTCGACAGATGTGTTGTGTGCTGTTGTCTCCACACCCCAGAGAACTATTCTTCCCCTGTTCTGTCTCTCTGTCTGTCCCTCTCTCAACTTGCTTCTCCCTTCTTTGTTGCATTCTCCAGACAACACAGCAATGTCCTGGTAATCAGACGGTGGCTGACCTGCAATACAGAGCATCGAGACAGACAACAGGCTGAATGTGAAATCATCTCACACCTCTACTTGATATTGTTCAAGGAGAAAAAGTCATCCAAGGGGCTCCTCTGTAGAGACACAGAGGCAAACACACCCACATTTAGATTAACAAAAATAATGAAAAATATGCCTTTTAATGAATTCATGACAGTGTGGAGTGAATTCTTTTTGTCAGGATAGGGTAAAGTTGTACACGATGTCTGTTGTTCAAACTTTGCTAATAGCAGATTAACCACTGGAAAAAGTATTTTATTTTTACCATGGGGTTTAATTTTAGGATCAAGCTTCTCACTTCTGGACAATCTAAAGTTAAAAGTTAATCAACTCCAATTAACATTTCAATAAATCAGGCAATGGAACCAAAAACAATGTTATTATGTTTACACTCATATGGTATTAGGTTAGTTAAAAGCAATGATGGGAAAGAAAATACTGTTTTTGACAAAAAAAAAAACATTCACAAAATTCTAAAACAATTTTAGTTTTTCCTGTATCAGAAAAGTCTCCCCACTCACTTCTCTGTTCCACTCTCTCCCCCTCCCTCCTCACCCAGACAGAGTGATTGATCTAATATGCCACTGAGTCAGATTACATTATGCAGTTTTCACTGATAAGAAAATAGCGAAACAACTATTTTCTTTCCCCTTATCTCCCCCAAGAGCCTGTGTTTCTAAAAGGAGAACTAGCCTCGCTGGCCAGATATCATTATTCATTTTGATCCAGGACCTTCAGTACTGATTACATTTTACACACCCAGAAATTTCACACAAATGGTCAGCACTAAGACTATTGCTCTCTTTTTCTCCCAGGGGATAAAATCCAAAATATCACATGCACTGAGTTACACCAGAAAAGAATTTTACCCTGAAATTTAAAGCATCTAAATCATTTTGGTCAGGTGTTGAATGTGGAGCTCCTTCCTGAAATTCCATCTTTAAAGGCTTGTCCTTCTTAAAGTCAAGGGTTAGGACAGTGAATGTGAGAATTTATCCTTGATCACACCCCTTTTCGCTTTGGGAAGCCCTCATAGTACTAACCTGCCACTCTCTGTAGAACTGGGGTAATTGATAGATGGACCGCGGTCCAGATCTGGACTCTGCTGACCTGTAACTGTTATTATAAATCATTGATAATTGGCACATTTCGATGGAGCACTTGTATTTTAAGTGGGGCAGTTTCTCCAACCTCTATGGCACTTGAGGTCCACTAAATGCCGTTCTCTTTGCACAAAAGTCAGCCAATCATACCAGTAAATTGCAGCCCCACCGGATGCATGAACAATGCATGAGTGTCTGCATCGATGAACGTCTTGCCTCATTTCAGGTCGGGACTCATGATTACAGCAGCCACACTGAGTGGCCTGTGCTCTTTTCTTGGGATCGTGTTTGACAGCTAAATAAACAAAGAAAATAAAGAGAGAAAATTATACTTTAACACAGTTTCAACGTTGCACATCACACTGTTGCAATCTGTCGCATATTATGCTTTCACTGTGAAACACCTGATAAAATGAGCACAGCCTTATACTGACGCGCAGTTGAGAACACAGAAGGATTTAAATATATTCTAAGGTCTTATAAAAGACAAACCTGTATAAAACATAGCAACAGCTCCACAGCCGACAAAGTCCATGTGTGAACAACAGAGTGGGTGAGACACACATTCCAAGTAGAGATGAGGAAGCAGGAAGAATAGATGGATTATCAGAGAAAAATAGTTGTGCATGGTATGATCTGATCTAAGAGGAAAAAATAGACAGCACTGACCTTTAATCAAAACAGGGATAATGAATTTTAGTAAACAAACGTTAAAAGATGAACATAATTCAGTGTAACTATTTTACACCTTTCTTATTTCAGTCCCTAATGCGACACGGATGGTGTAGTGGTTCACACACTTGTCTGTGCAGCAAGAAGACCAGGGTTTGTGACCTGGTCAGAAAAAGTGACTTTCTGCATGGAATTTGTATGTTCTCCCCATGTGTGCATGGCTTTTCTCCAGGTTCTCCGGGTTCTCTGGTTTCCTAAAAACACTCTAGAATGGCGATAATGTGAGAGTGGATGGATGTTTGGCTCTCTGTGGCCTGCGATGGACTGTTGACCTGTCCAGGGTGTACCCCGCCTTTTGCCTTATGTCAGTTGGGAATGGCACCGGCACCCCTCGCGACCCTCATGTGGAGGATAAAGTGGTAGAAGGTGAGTGAGAATGACATAGTTTCTATTTATATAGCACTTTTCTAGTCTTGGTGATGCTCAAAGCTGCTTTACAGTACAGTTTTGCCATTAACCCGATTCACACTATTCACTCCCGTTTTTATAAAGTGCATCTATGTGTAGTGCTTTTTCCTATCATACAACCTTCATACTCATTGACACACTGCCAACACAGTCACCAGGAGCAACGTGGGGTCAAGTATCTTGCTCAGTGACAGATCAGCATGTGGACTAGTGGAACCTCGAATTGAACCCGCACCTGCCGCCACCACTGAGCTATTAAAAAATATCAAAACATTATTTCAATATACTAAATCTGAATTGAAAGTCAGTTGTTGAACACAGAGTTGCTAATGTATAAATATAAACTATATTGAAGTTAACCACTTTATCAACACACTAGGTCCCTGGCTTGAGGAAATTTTCTCTATTGGGACTCTTTCAGGAATTTAATTGACTCCACTTCCTCACATATGTATGCAGGTCACAGCTGTGGCAGGTCTACTGTTCCACATGATATAGATATACATTTTTTTTGCATTGATTTAAGACCCATGTGGAACACATGGAACTAACCTTAAACTAATAGATGCTGTATAAACCATATCTCCATTATGCAGTCAGAGGCCAGTGCTTAAGTGTGTTTTTAGACCTTTATTTATCATGAGCATTTTTGTGCTCTTTCGTAATACTGTCCCACTTCATAGTCTCACACAGTGTACCTAAACACTGCTCAGTACAAACATAGTCCACCACAGGATTTTCCCCTGGGCAATCTCAGTGAAGTGTTTGATGCCTTGCTGAAGAGCACCAACGCTGAAACAGGGGCGTGTTCCTCACTATATAATGTATGTAATAAATATTTCACAAACACATGCTGCTATGGACCAGTGCAAAGATATCTGTAATGTACTGTATGTTGCCATGTGGGGTCACTGCCAAAGCACTTCAGGTAGATGAAAGAGGGTGAGAGTGCTGTGCAAACTCTACAGACTAATAAATAAATAATAATAATAACTGGAATATTTGCTCTGGGCTGCCTGATTGAGCAAGTGAATAATTTCCAGTGTGTATAATTGTTGGCTGCCAAACAGACACGCACAAATGACCAAACAGAAAGAAAGAAATGAGATTGGAACTTGTTTGGTGAATTATATTACAGTATTGACTTTTCTTATGTGCCCACAGTATACATGACAGGACAAATGAAAACTGCTTTTACAACAACAGGAAAAACTGCCTTATGAAATGTGGAACTTTACAGAAAAGCAATGGATATCAATAATATGCTTGGCCTAATGGTCAGTACGTCTTATTCTGGAAAGAACCTCAGCATTAACCTCCCCTTACCGCCACATCTAAAGTGACATGACCATCAACAAATTACTGCCATCTTGTGGGTCTCTTTATGGCTAAATCCACAGTACAGCACAGAGACACCCATACTCCCTTCACATCTATATATTGTTTGACAATGGAAAATGTCTCTATAATATTGATTTCAGGCATTTCTGAGGAGCATATTGGGGGATGGGAGCTTTTATTAGTCCCCACAATTTTCACTTTACACTCATCAAAGCATATGCCTCTTAATCCTTACACATATCTATTTATTTATTTAATGCCAGCTGTTGTTGGGGTTATGAAAACTTCTATTTATGCAGACAATACCAAGTGAGTGATTGAATAACTGGCAATGTTCTCCCTTTAAAACCCTGGTAAAGCCGAATGCTCATTTTTCTAATATACTATTAAAGTGCACCGTAAGCCTGAAGACAAGAGGTCCATATTCTGTTTTAACTGGTCAAAAATAACTTTATATACAAAATGGTGTAATTGGTAAAATGGTGCAAGATGTGGCTTCACTCGATGTAAGTGTGACATCACATTGTACTGTTACTGTATATAAACATCTCATACAGAGATGCTTTACTACTCTAGCATTTCTCAACACCAATAACCTTTATTGTGTATGAGCTTCCTTGGCAAGCAATGTAGACCTAGAGTACTGACATGGGAGCTGCTGCTTTGCCAGACTTTCCTTTTAACTATTTTGAGTTCAGTTCTGCATTACATTTTTCTGAAGCAAACAAGACCTGATGCAAAATCACATCAGGCTGTATTAATAAGTGGTTCTGCAATGTGGATTCTAAAACATTTATCAAAGCACAAAAGGCACATGAATAAGTAGTAAGAGTCTGAGTGTTTGATGAATCATAATCTCACTTTATAAAGACACTAAGTTAGTGAAACTTCAGCTTGAACATTTCAAGAGAGTATAGTATGGCCAACTACTGATGTTTGTTTCCAGATCTGGATTCCTTGTGCAACTTCAGCATGCCCTTTGTCAGAAGTGGGAATCCTTAACGACATAATAAATGTATATACAAAGGAATCAATAACAGGAGTCACTTATTATTCTAGCCATGGTGCCCTTCTCGAGTCTTTATCAAGCTGCAACCTCCCACCCATATTTTTCAACACTGTATCGCTCACCCCTTTCCGCCCAAGTGGCTGGATTCTCCTCTTTTTTCGAGAGATAAGCAGTGTGCCCTTTCATCACTGAGGAAATGTAAGAATAAGAATGCAGGATTTCTGTATCATAAAAAATAACAAAACACAGGACTCCGGCCTCCTGTCCCATAGCTGAAAATGTCATCTGGCAGTGCAATAAATTGCATGAATTTGTGATGTTTACTTATTACAGTGAAGCATCCCTATCACCATCCAAACAAGTCTGTATTCCCCTGACCAACATGACCAAAAAAAATCCCTCCATTTCTGGTCTTCTACCGCATCTCTCCTCGCTTTCCGTCTCTCTCTTTCACTTATTTTGCTACACTGCAATTTCCCAGCTTGGGATTAATAAAGTATATCTATCTATCTATCTATCTATCTATCTATCTATCTATCTATCTATCTATCTATCATTTGTCAACCTAAGAGAAAATGTGTTTCATGGATGCCTCATTCAGTAAGTATGAGTATGAGGCATCCGTCTTGAAGCACACACTTGCACAACTGCTCAAGCAATTGAAATAAAGGCCACCGAGGTCAATCATCAGTAAACTCCTAACAAGAAAATACATAATAAATCAATAAACAAAATATTTTCATGCCATTTATTCTGATCTTGCCATTAGATGGCAGAGGTGCATTTGCATCAATCCCTGCATCTGATTGTACATGCAGTCTATGGTATAACCCCAAGCGTTACTTTGAAATAACACACATAAACATAATATTCTGTTGAAAAAAATCAAATCGAGAAAACATCAGACATTAAAGCCTTTGGCTACAATGTTCCATTGCTGACATCAAGAACAGTGCAGACACAGTGTACGTGCCCTAATAAATTGACACAAAACTACCTCATTGTTTATAGAAAGAATAAGGATAAAGCTCTCATCAGATGAACACAAAGTGTAAAAATGTAAACTTTACTTGGTTCCCAGATGGTGTCACTGTATATCAAAAACAACTTACATAAGACCACTGATGGCAAACACAATCCCCTGCTCAATTTCTTTTATCCAACTGGATACACCACACATGCAAAATAAGAATGGAAAAAAAGAGACTTGCTCTCCTCTTGCATCCCTGAAGCTCAGCTGTCACTAAACTGCAGGACGTGATGATGCACTTTCCCATGGTAGGAAAAGACAAAATGCCTGCACTGCTGAAACAAAATTCTGTTTATCTGAAGAACCTCCCTTGGGGCTAGAGTAGGCCAGCAAAAGGAGCCTCAACATTACATAGTGGCCAGAGTTTGATAAGAGCAACAGCAGGCAATTACACTTCTGTTGCTACACCAGAGAATTGCAGGCTGTAACCTTTAACTATTATTTGCTGTGTTTTGCCTTTGAAATATTTTTTTTCCAGTTAGTCCAAGCACCACTCGGACAGGACTTACATACTCTATCTTATTAAGTTCTACCTTTGTACTTTATGTGCAATTTATTCAATCAAACTACACATATAATAATAAAATAATAAATAAAGCAATCAAATAAAGCAATCAACATTTTTTTACTGTAACATCAGGTAATTCAATGAAATTTAATCTCCCACACTCTGAGCTTCGTGGAGGGATTTCTGTGTAAATGCTAGTGAATATTTGTGTGTATAAGTATGAACACCATCTCCTCTTCATTTGAAGCTACTATAACCCTCATGTCTTCCCTCCAGCTCATTTCATCTTGGATTAGTCATGGCTGCTGTTGCTGAAACATGCTGCAATGCTGAGAGAACAGCACATGCATTTTATTTTCCTTTTCTGTGTTAAAAGTACAAAATTCTGCATCCTTCATTCACATGACTCACAAAGAGCGCAATATTATTCTGTTTCAAATTACAGATCACATCCGCGACGACAGTCTTTCTTTGTATAAATGTGATATCTCTCAGCCAAATATAAATAAATGCAAATATAAAAATGCAAAAAAAAAAAAAAAAATCAGTAACATCAACGATTGGTGACAAGGCCACCTGCAAAGCCTTTATTGATGTCGTTTGAGAAGGCAGGTGAGCCAAACAAGAGAGCAACTCAGATTCCGAACTGGCAAATTTCAGCAGACTCTGTGGTTAAAAATTGACCGTGTGACCTCTGAGAGTCTCTGATGGCTCTTCTGAAGAGGAATGGCAGAAGATGAGTGAGTGATAGAGTAAGCAAGGTTGGAGGTTAGCACTCTTGCCTTTGCAGCAAGGAGACCCAGGTTTCGGACCCGGTCAGAAGGAGGGCCTTCTGCAGGGAGTTTGCATGTTCTCCTCGTGTGTGTGTGGGTTTTTTTCGGGTTTTCCAGTTTCCTCCCACAGTCCAAAAACATGCAGACTTGTGGATTAGGCAAATTGGACACTCTACATTACCAATAGGTGTGAATATGAGAGTGGATGGTTGTTTGTCTCTATGTAGCCCTGCGATGGACTGGTGACCTGTCCAGGATGTACCCCGCCTTTTGCCCTATGTCAGTTGGGATTAGCACCAAGACCGCCCGTGACCCTCATGTGGAGATAAAGCAGTAGAAGATGAGTGAGCGTGAGTGAGCAAGACTGATTGAGGTAATACTGTAGTTGTAGCTCTTGAGGACATTAAATCAAACCGCTATTTTACAGAATATATTTCAAAGCATTGTAATAAAATACAATAAATAGCTGATTTACTGTATGTTAATACCAGCTGTTCACTTGTGACTACATCTCTCAGGACATACAGTATATTAATACCATGTCTGAAGTGGGTCTAAATGGATGTGGACCAAGTGGTTTGCCATGTGCAAAAGGAATTAATACAGTATATGTTACAACAGACTTTTACTCGTATGTTTCATATATGCAATATATGTATTAATGTTGGAGTCTCTCTTATGACAAGTTCATTTCAAGTCGGTTGTACAGAAAGCGGAAATCATGAATCAAAGGTTCTGGAATCACTTGTGATTATACAGTATCTCATTCCTTTTGCTGAATGCAAATATTTGTGGACTAAACGTATGTTTGTAGGAAAAAAAAAAAGAAAATATACTTTTAATGAGCCTGACTACACCGATTTTACCATGGTGAATGTGTTTGTGTGTGGTCTGTGTCTCTATGGTCATTAATGATAAAGCAAGAGAGAGAAAGCGATAGATACAAAAGAGTCAAAGGAACTGAGTGAATCAAAGCACTCCTGCTACTGTAAAATTATATAAGGGTTTAACCATGAGAAAAAAAATCATATGTTTGTCATTGTTAATGTTGTGGCAGAGGCTATAAATAAATGAACATATGGGCCCTCATACATTATCGTAGGAGGTAGGCTTTGCATTCACATATGCAAAAGAATGTGGCCACCTACATTATGTCCCCACGCCAAATTTAAACACAGTTTTTATGTTCAGATTTAATGCATTGGGTGCTTTTCCAGACCTGTAGGTAGCACTGTCCACTTGTGATTGGATCACACAGGACAGGTGTGATTTCCAGGTCTGAAAGGGGTCAATATAACTTGAGTGCCTGAGGCGCAGAAATATGGAGGATTAATGAGCAATTAAAGCAAGGCAAGAATCCCTTTTTTTTTTTTTTTTAACCCAGTCATCTTTATCAAACTGTTCACTCATTTTTTGAATTCGGGTAACTGTATATCATTTTCTTTTCCTCTGTACACATAAATAAAAGACCTGACTCAGTGGTTTCTATTTGTGTACCTCTCCTGTCTTGTGCTTGGTGTTTCCAGATGATGATGTAGTGCTGCTGGCAGATGAGAGATTGCAGAAGTAGAGCAGGGATTTCAGCACTGCTCTATTGTTACATCGTGTGTGTCAGCAAGATACAACAAATGCCTGCAAGAACGCACAACCCTGTCTTTTAGGCGATGCCTTGTCAAGAGGAAGGTCAGATGAATGTGGAAGGTAGACAAATTACACATCACCACTGACAAAGAAGTAGGAGAACAGCAGTTCAGGTCCCAGAGCCTGGATTTGTCTCACATGACTAATGATACCAACCAATGGTGGCTCATACATGTCATCTTGTGTTCAAAAGCCTCAAATCCATCCCCTGAAAAAATGTTTAGTTTCCCCTGGGTGGGCATTAGTGATGGTTTTAGTCCATCCATCTACCCACCAGTAGATGGCATGGATGATCTGACTATTCTACTTAAGATGGAGGCTCTCTGGTCTTTCTCACTGCCTTCATAATGATGTTGCTGAGTTACATAAGAGTGCAGCATTTCTCAGCAGGCTTTCCATGAGAAATTATGCGTTAGATCTCAACTCAAACTCCCTGCTTTTATTCCTTTTTGTTACTGCGCAGAACTATAGCAGAAAGTCACCAAAAAGAAGTGTTTTTTTTATCTCCCTTTACGGGTTGACAGCGAAAACCTGCTCTGATCACGGACCCAATTAATGAAGCAGTTGATGAATGTAAATACCAGATTAGTTATGCAAATGATCACACCACAGAAATAAAGAAGTTCTGACTGTGTAGAAATTATCAATGTACGATACAGGATCCTGTCCAGGGTACATTAAAAAATATTCAAATAAATAAATATATAGCAGTGGGTTAGAGACTGTGTCAGAAGGGGTTTTAGGGCACAAGTGATTTGAATGAAGTTGCAGAATGAAAGGCTTTGCCTTTGCTCTCCTTAATAAATCTACTTTGCTAAGGCAATCTGTGACATTTGCAGCCCCTAATAGGCAAAAGAGTGATCCATATTCATTTTAGCCTGGACACAGGTCGTATTTAATATTGTGTGAACACTGTGTGAAGATTGAAGCACGCATTATACAGAGCTTTATACACATAGAGTATAAATTGTATTAAATTATTTCAAGGACAGATGAGAAATTGTGGCTCTACGTCACACCAGAGACATTAGGTGTTTTCAGTATCCTTGGGTTGATGATTAGATTAGACGCGATATGAGACATTACAGCTTATATGGAAGCTGGGTGTTTACATTGTTTGTATCTGTCAGTATTTATTTCGAGATAAACAAGGTTAAACATGCTAAAAAGAATAAATACAAATCCAGATTGCATCTTAGACTGAAAAAAGAAAATTGCTAAATATATGAATACACAATGTATAAATATATGAATGCACAATTAAACGCTGCTGTCTTAGACGCGGGAAGGAATAGTCTTTGCATTTCAGCCCCAACAGGATAAAGTGCACCCAGTGTATAGAGACAAAGACAATTATCAATGTAACATCCATGTGATGTATATAGGGCAGCAAGTGATAATACTAAACTAAACTAACAACTCAAGTAACAACATATATGTTGTAACAGTTGGATGAATAATTATAGCTTATTGTTTTGAGTAGTGAACTCAGTTAAGGATAAACTACTGACACTTTTCGACAAATGATAGACCTGTAACATAGCCATTACATAAAGACGTAAAAAAGAGATTTTGGTACTGCTGCATCACATTCCCTCAGACACAGACATTGGGAGGATTTATTCCAGATATTTGAGTCATTTTTAAATTTAGAGAATACTTCATGAGCTGGACAGTCTTGTTTCAGATTGCTCACAGCTACATTATAATGTACCTGATGGAGTCCAATCATGCACAAGGAGAAAGGATGTGTGACTGGAAGAGCTGCTGGGTCAGAAATCTTCACTAGCACTAACAGAAAATCTTGGCTTTGGGAGTGAATGAATAATCCCCATTTACTAACCCCAACACCTTAAGTGGAGCTATTTAGAGACCTGCAGTCAAGGACTGGTGTTAGTGGGCAGCTATAACAAACGAATGAGCAGTGTGCTTGAAGTAAAGCATTAGGCTAAAGCATATACAGGAAAAAAATTCAGAACAAATAGGGTTTTAACCCTGAATTAACAATAAATTGTTCACTGAAAGAAGTTTTTACAAAAGAAGAAAAGGAAATGAGGTGAAATAAGGAGAGGTGAAGAGAAAAAAAAAATATAAATCTCAAAGGCTTAAAAAGAAAGTCTGGCTTTGTAAAATTACTAAAATTTTTCCAGATGTCTGTGCCATGCACTGAGAATCAAAAGTCCTCCACATGCTCCTCATGTCCCCTTTCTTCACTAGAGACTCCAGGGATTAAGAGGCTTGTGCTGCAAATGAACCCAACTTGGCCACAGCTTTAGCAGGGCATGTAGACAGTAAGAGTGAAAGAGCATGAGAAAGGCAAGATGATGTTCATTTTTTTTTTTTTTTTGGGTCAGATCTCACATCACTTTCTTTGCCAAACGCACGTGTATGTCTTTATTAACTTAGTTTGGTCAGCTTATGACAGCAACTTTCAACCTCCAGAATATAAAGCGATGGCTTCCTGTGTCGCAGTTGTGTTTTTATTGGTGAGTAATCCTTCAAACCTCTGTTTAAGCATGTTCATCTTAATGGTGTACAGAGTTTTCAGGGTTATCAAGATGGGGCAGACAGTGTGGGGGCTTAAGATACAATCATTAACAGTATTCATGTGAAAGATCTGTATGGGTAAGTGGTAGCTTCCCTGAGAAGCTGAGGTGTTGAGCAGGAGGATCTGGCCCAAGGCGAAAGACAGACAAGAGACACATACAGTATGTTCTCACTACTTGGTAGCCCGCTAAGATGCAGAACTTACCAAAAGGCTTATTCTTGCATCAGAATGTGTCTGTATGCAGGCCACACTACATCAGACTGCACAGACAGAATTATGGCAACAATGCAGAGGAACATCCAGAATGGATGTTCCTTCTGGATGTTCTGGATGTTCCTCTGCATATATATATATAGATAATGTCACCAGGTGATCATTATTGAAACCATGTTTTGAATGATGATGCAGGTTAACATGGGTTGTGATCACCAGGCCATTCTCGTTCTGGTGCATGTTTTGGATTTTAGATGATAGAATTGTCCTGGAACAGTTGGTTAACTCTAGCTCAGATTGCGTGCATAAAACTTAACCCCAAGGTTTTTTCAATTTTGCCAACGACGAACCAAATTCCAAAGTGCTTTAAAATGGAAGATTTCAGAGTGCAAATGATCTTCTTTGCAATCGAACTGGGTTGTGAACCCTCTCAACTCAACTCAATGAAAGCGACACGTGACCGAGATGCAGTGCAGTCAGTGCAGCAGCCAGGCGAGATCCAATGGATTCATTCAAAACAGATTTATTCAAACACTGTTGTTTTTTTTTTTTTCGAGATGAAGTGGAATTGGCTGTAACCTTTCCTTGGCTTCTCCAGGGTCCTGATCCTTTAGTGACTAAAAACAATCAAAGCAACAGCACAAATGTGCTTCATTCAGCCATTTCAAAGTCAACAGGGGCTCATGACTTAAACTAACTCCATCAAGAGTGGCTGTGACTTAATTAAACCTCACAAACAATGTCACGGACCACAGGGGCTGGCATTGCAGCCTTGCCAGGACGCAAAATTTGAGAGCGAGGCCATTACTTCAAGTTACTTTAAAAAGACAACATTTTGGTCTGAGGTAGCTCACACTGCCTCTGGCTACGATCCTTGAGCAGACAATCATCAGTATTTATTGGCAGCTAAATAGGTATTTTTATTCATTTTCTGTCTCAGTCTTTTAAAAATGTAATGCAGCGTAGATCATAGCAAAAGCAATACTGGCTTAATCATGACACATTATTTTTAAAGTTATACAATTAAGCTTGGCAGCACAAGTTGGATTAAACCTGATAACTGCAGACTTTGCTACCTCAGGACTTGGCTGTATGGTTATGGGCCATTATAAGCTGATCATTAGAACCAGTTCAGCAACGTGGAAAATGGGATGTTCAGCGCTTCTAGTTACAGGTTTGTGGAGCAGATTGCATTAGGACTTGCTGAGAAGGAACAAAACTCAGAGGTTGCTTAATTAAAAGAAGACAGCATCTGTTCAGTGAGTGATTAAATATGAGAGGCACTGACATGTGCTATTTAAATAGAACTTTTGCACTACGACTGCTTTAACAGGTGATTGAGCAAACAGCTGTTGGTGTTTGTGAAACTGGAAATATTTTCCATCATTCTGCACAAAAACATTTTGTTAGGATGATATGTCCTGTACTTCAGGTGCTTGTCGCCCATTAGTCCTGCCCAGCAGTGATTATAAAGATTCCTGTTGAGTCAGGTTGACTGATTTAAGAAAAATCAAACATCAGGCTCTGATCTATAAGATACACTAGAGAATCTCATAAAACACAATAAAAAAATTGAAGAGAAATTAAATTGTAATGGATCTCTTCAGTTAATTATGCATTTTCTTCCTGTGTGTGTGTGTGTGTGGATGTGTGGGTTTGGGTTCTCTCTGAGTACTCTGGCTTGCTCCCACAGTCCAAAGACATGTAGTTTGGGATTATGTTATTTAGAAACATTAAACTAACAGTAGATATGAATGAGTGGTTCTTTGGCTCTGTATGTCAGTCCTGCAAGAGACTGGTGACCTGTCCATGCTGTACCCTGGCCCACACTCAGTATCAGCCAGAAGAGGCCACAACTAAGTTATCAGTGTGGAGCAAGAGAAGCAGAATCAGAGATGGAAAAGTTGTGAAGAACCAGGCCGCAGAACTGCAGCATAACTGCTTGTATTTCAGTGCCATTAACCCCCACATAAATCATGTGAAGGACAGCTTCTGTGTGAAAATGTTAGATTACGTAAGACTCTTCCAATAGCAAACCAAAAATTCCATTCAGCCAATGTCAAACTCATGAACTTTCACCTATTGGAGATGCTTTCCTTTCCATTTGGTTAATGTACTGAGGTGAAGCTGAATGGCGATAGATTTTTGTACCACAATTTATTGCAAATCTAATTAAATTTCATTCCAAGATTTTGCATATAATATAAATATCATTGACCCGTGTTTACATTTTTTCACTGACATAGATCAAAATGAAAAGACTGCATCAATCAAAGCTCAGCTTTGGTAAGGAAAGTAATACAAGTAATACAAGACTAAGACAGAAGAAAGACAGTTAATGATATAAGAGAGGAAGATCAGGTCCAAAAACAACAGTGAAATCTAAGATTAAAGTTTTTTGTCTGACCATATATACGTACAGTATATATTATTTGTGCCATGTCAGTTCTACAGTAATGCATAATGTTTTAGGTTATGTGTGGCCTCTATTTTAATAATTTACAGTATGATAAAGTAATAGCTGTTTGTCCAGCTGATCTTGGTAAGTTTAATGAGCAATAATTGAGGCTTTGTGGAAATAAGAACCAATGTGGATATACAGACATACAAACATACAGATTCAGTAGAATATACTGTAAAGGCTCAGTATAGTTAAAAACATCAATCTAATTAACTGCTTATTGGCATATCCGTGAAAGTTCTCTGTAATTCAAGTCATAGTCATCTTCAGAAGTTAGCTATCGGCAACTGTACTTTACTCATCTTTACTCAAGCTATAGTCCAGTTGCTTGACATGGTTAAATGTGCCATTAGTCAATTTTTTTGGCCCATTGATGCTTCTGCTGGACACCAATTATCATAATAAAGTTCTCATATTGTGTAAGATTTACCTGGCAATAAACCCAATGAGAGTGCATCCTGACTGGCAGACCAGCCCAAGCATTAATCTACATTTATTTATCTTAATGAGGACAGTTTTATCTAGGCATTTTTATTCCATGGTTATTGTTCTACACAAACATTGCTCGTTTTTAAAACGCTCGTGTCATGGTGGTTCTCTGAGAATTATACCAACAAGTTAATGCATGGGTGGAAGTGAACTAAACACATATCCTTAGGAGAGATATGTAGCACTTTATTTAGCTACTTTTATTCTCAAATAGATGCCAAGGTGTGTCCCTTTATGGAGCAGAGTGGCTCATCCTTTCATGATATCATGACTACAGTAAAGGACAGTTATTACAGAGCATATTGGCTGTGTTTTAATAATGGCAGAAAGAAGAGAGCAGAATGAATAGGCAGGCTGCTGTCACAGATGGGCACTGGGGTTCAGAGGCAGGACAGCAGTCACACATATCATACAGTACTGAATACTACACTCAAAAGCTTTTCTCAATTTCTGTTTTGAAATGTAAAACAGTTCCCAAAGTATAACATTTTCCATCACAGAAGTGAGTTGTGAGTGTCTTCTTTTTATAGGCAGCAAAGAGTCAACAGCAACCAAAACACTTCAATCAAACTGTAAATTTATCTTCGTTTTAAAGCAAGAGAGAGAGAGAGATTAGATTGTAAGTAGATAGTGAGTGTATATGTCCTTTATATGTGCTTAAACCAAGCACTTGTACTGAAGCACCTCTCAGTAAGAGGTGGACTATGAGTGATTTTAATTAACACTCTCTGTCAGTCTGCATGAGTTATGCAGGACAACAGTGTAGAGGATTCTGTCATCTGCCCCTTGCCAGGGCCTGAACTGTCTGTTGCAAGATTGCTCTTGACAGCGCACCAGTCCTGGTTACTTTAAAACAAAAGATTCCCATTTTTACAAGACAGAGAAGACAGATTAATTTTGCATTCTAACATTCAGCTTCATCGAGTTCTGCCTTAGGAGACAGAACAAATTTAATTGTTTTTGCATCCTTTCCGCTTTGATGACCATTTTAGATGACGTCATATATACTACACTTAAGTTGATGAGAAAACAGTGTTCTGCACATTGTGCTGTATGTTCAAACTTGAATGATTACTCATCTACTACCTTGTTTATTTCCAAATGGTGTTAAAGGCCTCTTGAGCATTTTGTCATGTTGCATCAATAATAGAGAGACACCCAGCACAGATGTTCATGATCAAAGTCCTGCATTCGACAATTCTGTCTACAGTGTAAACATTAAGCTACAAAAGGGGGGAAACACTTTACACTGCCGTCAAATTTACAAGAAAATAAATAAGAAGCAAGGCTCACTGAAATACATCTTCACAAAAATACTGTATGTAATGTGCTAAAACACCAGATACACAAAGAAATATGCCTTAATAAATTGACATTGTCAAGGTATACTTTTAAAGTGTAACACAAACAGTACTAATGAGTATCTCACATCATGTATTTTACATAATTACTTTCAACATAAAACATTAATCCACTTGCCCACATTGTCATCGAGGTAATTAGGTGGTAGAGTCAGGAAACAGACAGCTATTGAAACACACTTTGCAATGATCATATTTTGCCTGAAGGATGTGTCCCCTTATGTTCACATTGTACGTCTTTGTTTCTGTGTGTTTTTATGAGTGCAGGTGTTTATCTGTGTCCATGATGCATAATGTATCATAAAGCCAATGCTATTTCTGAGTGGTGAAGCTAATGCTTAACGGCCTGGGGGGGGGGGGGGGAAATAACAAAGGGGGGGGGGGGGGGGGAATGAACACAAAGTTTCATTTTCATTCATTTGAATTTGGCTCCCTGTGCCATTCAAGCTACCATCAAGAAAAACTTCACTGTGGACATTTTATCCATTATGTTCATTTATGCCTTTTAAAGCCAAGCCACTTGTCAACATTTTGTAACGTCATCCAGCATGAGCAGTTATTTGCAAAAAGATGGGTCGTCTTTTGGCCCCAGCAGACACATGGGATGTTTGCAGTTTATTCATCTCTCACCCCCACCCCTCTACTAATCCATGATGCAAGATGGCAGTAGCAGGTCAAGTCAAAATTTGCCACCATTAAATTCCCCAAAAAAGCAAGGTGATGCGCCATCATAGGCAAATGCAATGCAATAAAGAGGCTCCTGCAAGTATAAACTTCTCAGATTGTGCTATACAACAATAATTCTGTGTTTTATTTGTGCCAATAACAACACACATTCATTAATGGTCAATCGCCATCATCCTGATATCTTCCAGCTGTGATCCTTCAGCGAGTGACTGGACATTCATGTAATGATGATCCTGCGTCAGTTACAAAGCAAGGCCGTCAGTATCTATGGCAGTGAAACAGCAATTAGTGTAATATGATAAATAGGAAATAGATTATGAACATAATTTGCCTTTTCTTATATGAGTAGAGGTCCCATTTGGAGATATAGGCTCATATTGACACAGCTCTCCATCTCCATCATGGTGCCTCTCCTGAAGCCCTGTCAGATGTTCCCCTTCTCTTCAAATGACATCCCCATTAGAGCAATCCTGCTGATAAATGCCAGGCAGATTACAAAAAGTAGTTTCATTTCAACATGCTCCTTGGGCAACACTCCAAGACAGGCCAAGCCTCTATTCCCCACCCTTTAAATTATACCGTTTCTTCACACAGTCAACCAAGACCCACTGACTATGAATAATGCATCAAGGTAATCAGGGCCTCTCACTGGATGCGCAAAGTATGGAAGGGGTTGATAAATGAAGCACAGCTTTGGCTCCCACATAGTGTATGCTTAGAACATGACAGGAATTATTTAAACACCACTGTAAGCTATGAGACAATTTACCTGGTGCATTAAACAAGTATTAAGTAAAGCAAACTGGATAATGAGAGCAGCCTGGTCTAAAATGTTGATAAGGACACATCAACATTGGAAGATCACGAAATCTTACCTTATGCTATTTTTACCAGTTTGGTTTTATTGTGCAGGCTTAGTCAGTTCTAGCTGGTCTACTTTGTTTGTTTGTTGTATTGTTTTGTTCTTGTTTGCATTTTATTGCTTTTTTTGTTTGTTCTTGTTGTTTGCATTATATTGTTGTCTTGTTTTGTTCTTTAGCTGTTGGTTCATGTTTCATTTCCCTTGTTTTCTCCCTTGTCAAGTATTGTTTGATTGTTGAACTCTTATCTGTCTCCTATTTTTTTCACCTTAACCAGCCAAAGCAGATGGCTACACATCTTTGAGTCCAGTTCTACCAGAGATTTCTTCCTGTTTTTTTTTTTTCCTCACTTTATCAGGCAAAACACCTTGAAATATTTGATTAGGCTTATTTGGACTTTGTTGCCACTTTGTAAAATATGTCAAGAAAAGTGCTATATAAAATCTGCACCCCACAGAATTTATTTGCTGTGTGTTAAAGTACCACAGAAATTATAGATTGCTATTATTCCAGAAACAGAAGTCAGGGCCGTTTAGTGCTAACATCACTTCAGACGACACTATATGGTTAGGATCAGTCAGAGACAAATCCTATCTTTCTGCCACTGGTAACTATAGCACTGTAGCTCAATTATAACAGTGGCACATTTCAGATCCAGTATAATGGCTCAACAGAAAAAGTGCTTTAACACAGCGAAGAGAAACCTGTCTAGAGTACTGGCACATATCATGGTAGCCTGAAGGTTCTTTTGGTCTTGCAAAAAAGCCAAAATAACTTTTATTTTTCTTTAATTTATTTATTTTTTATAAAACGTTTTTAAATGCCCAAACACACTGGCTTCAGCAACATGCCCACAAACACAACACTAAAGGCAGCTACCGTACAGGACAGGTTAGAAAACTAGTGGTAGAATTATGATTTTAGTCTGGACTGGGCACCATAACTGTATACTGTTAAGTGCACCTCGTACACAAATTCCAAATTATATTAAGCTTGACAGCATTGAAGGAATTTTCTTACACTGCAACTGAATGGCCGCCAAAAATCACCCAGCCTCCAGCAATGTAATATTTAGTTTCAGAGGAGATTATAATGTTTTGAACAAGTTTTGAATTATCTTGTAGCAACAGCAAAAACATGACCTGCAATTTTCCCTGTGCATCTGGCAACAACATCATGACATTAACTGCTGGACACAGGCTTATGTGTGATAAAATGACCTACTAGCGAGGTGTTTAAGGACAAAATAAACAAAAAGATACAGACATTACATACATCTTATATAGAGTGAAAAAGAAGTAAAGTAGAATATTATGACTATAAAGCAACTTCATGGACAAGTTCATGAGGATTTTATTTTAACACTTCCACATCTGAACTTGTTTTGGTGATAGACGATAAGTCAAAATATATGGTCACGTTGGTAATGGGACATGAATTATGCTTGACCTCCCAATGACAATGTCACCATTCATAGTCCACATTTAAAGTAGCAGGGCTGCAATTGATCAGTGCCAAGTAGCGTACCCTGAGTGGCTGCAGTTAGCTCACACCACACTTGTTTACAATTTTAAAATACTCTGACATTACAGTCTCATTGGTAGGCAATTAGCGTTTCCAAAATAAGAACATATGACTAATGTAGGAACAATTACAAATGTGGGGACTGGGAAACTCAAAAAAAAAGGTTTAATTTGTGACAAAAACAACAGCAACAGCAACGCAATGTAAAGTTACTGTGTTTTGTATTTTGAATTAGTGCCACAAAGTTACTTTAAACTCAGAAAAACTGGGAAAAGGAAAAACATTACATGATTCAATATTAGCTCTTCAACATTTTTAGGTTGCAAGAGAAAAAAAACAGAAAAAAGTATAGTGCAATGTTATCTAGTAAATGTAAATTATGTGTGCCATTGGTTATAATGCCCAATTGTTTAACAACAAGTCACATACAGTGCATTTCTCAGAATAAAAGAAATGTAAAAAACAATCAATTGGTATAAATAAATATTTTTTGGAAATTTGATCCATTCAAAACCTCGTCCTCCTGCATTTTGTCAGTAAGACAACATGAGGAACAGACATACTAACATGTTTGCATGTATTCCAGATGTTCATCCATTAAAGTGTGCGCCTGAAAAGATGGGATGGTTTGTTCAAAAAGACTGCACATATTTTACTGTAAACTGCAGACTTGCTGCTGCAGGAGCACCACAGACTGGGAAACAGCAGTTTCTTGCAGAGTAGGGGGGAAGTGGGAGTTTGACACAAAAACACCAGGGCACCACTTCAGCTGTTTCAAATGATGAAGAATCAAAGACTTTAATTGACTTGACATTTTTAAGAAATATATACAGTATTTCTTTAAAAAAAAAAAAAAAAAAAAAGGAAAAGCTATTTTCTTTTTTCCCCCAAGTTTTTGCTGTTTTCATTTTCATGTATCATTTATTCCAAGAGCCTGGATCAGCATCCACAAATGAGTCACCAGATACATTTGCGGATTGTTTATGTCCAGCTTTTTATGAATATATATTAAATAACACATACATTAAACAAAAAAATTAATTCACTAATTTTCAAAGATACAAAACAGCACTCTACTCAATGGAAAAAAGAAAAATCTCCAGGTATTGATGTTCTCTCAGTAGAATTGTACGTTTGTTTTTGGGACCATATTCAGAATTACTTATTTTGTATGTGTACAGAATGTATTGATCAGAGAGGAATGAGGGTTTTTTTTTTTTTTTTTTTTTTTTTTCAAGTCCAGATAAAGATATTCCATTAATAGATACATGGCAGCCTAAACATTCATTATAAAATGTTGGCTCTAGCTTGTGCTAAAAGATTACAAACAGGGCTTGGTCAAATTTTTGCTGAAATTCAATCGGGCTTTATCAACATATCAGTAATAATATTAGACTTACAGTACATTATACTGGATTAATTGGACTATGCAGACTTGGTACATTCTAAAGCAATTTCGTGGCACAGCATAGCGCAGCACCCACAGTGGTAATTTCATCCGGTGCAACACCATGTGCAGCAAATTTGGCAATTTGGTAGACCAAGGTGCTCCGAGATGGGTGTGGCGGTTCAGCAGGGGGAGGTGTCGACAGATTCAGCTTGGCGCAGTGACAATTTTGTGCCAAAAGGCTGCGCCAAAGGTGGCTTAAAGCTCGCCAGCTAAAACCTGGTCTACTGTCGGTGCAAAGCGAAGCGCAGCCGGTCTAGTGGTAATTTGGCTGACTGGTGCACAGTGCGCACATGGTCAACAAAACCTCACAGACAGATTTACAGAATGTCAGGCACATTTTATTGCAATTAATAATCACAACCACTGTTTAATGTAACTATCTACTATTATACTACGCATAATGGAATTTACGTGTAATGGAATTTAATTAACGCAGCTGAAACTGTGATGCAAACTAATGACTTCACATCTCTCTCAGCCAACCACAAACAGCCTCGTCATCAGATAGTGAGTATATATTTGGCTTCTCTCATCTCATAAAATTCAGTGCATTCTTTGTGGCAGGGGACAGCAGCAGAGCGCACGGGCGAGGAGAGACCACCTGACTGCACAGCTCTGTCCTTAAATGTTTCTGTTTATATATTTTCTGGCCACAATTTACTCAATCACATTAAAGATACATCAAATCATGAAACAAAATGGTGTTAACATCAATTTTATTGATTTATTGAACTAGTCTCCTCCTTCCTCTTCCTCCTCGTGTTCAGGAATCAATAGAAAATGTTTCTGTTAAAAACACAGTGAAATATTTAGGCATCTATATTACAAAAACTCTGCCAGAGAACATTTGAACTTTAATCGAAGAATTAAGAGTTCTGTCCAAAGCAGAGTTCTGTCTCATTTTGTTTAACCTTGACTTTTGCTTTTTGTTAGTGACCCCACAGCTAACAACATTAACTATTCAATAGCAGGGTGGAAGGAGGTGTTACCTTTATTTTGATACTGCTACAACTTTAAAAAAGAACTGAAAATGACTGGTAATTGTATTTGGTTTTTCATCCTAAAGCTTTTTTTTTTTTTTTTTTTTGAGCAGATTCTTCATCCTACCATGTACTGCTCCTCTAACAGAATTCTAATTTCTTTGTCCAAGTTTTGTCAGCAGTGTCTACGAGCCTGGAAACTATGCTTTATTCACAACTTTTCTCCTCACAAAACTTTTCATAGAACAACGATAATATAACTGTTAAATCTGTTTTGTCCAAAGTGGTTCAGAAGTGTCTGTAAATGATGAACACGTTAGATCAGGTCATATGACCATTTTATAACAAAGCACAGCTTTCCCCATACCATTCACAGAATATGATATGATTACTAAAGCCATTCCTTTGGGATTTGATCCATCTTGTTAAAAGCCACTGTTGTATTAATTAATTAAATTACAAAAAAATAAAGAAAGAAAATTAATTTCTAAATTCAATTCAAAATCTGTCCAGTCAACTCTATAATATCCAGACGTGGACATTGATAGTTCTTGCTCCTTTTGTAGACAAGCTGATGAGACAATTATTAATCTTCTCTTTCAATATGAAAAAAACAAGGACATGTTGGTATGACTTGTATGGTTTCAGTTTTCATCTTCCCAATGTCACTGATGTTTTAACTCTTAAAGATATAACATGTTACTATGACAACAAAAAAATCAGTATTTCCTTTTTTTCTGTGGAATCCAGTTCAATAATCAAATTGCTTTCCTTGATAAACAATAAGAAAGGTAACACATTAATAAAATATTACATATATGTAACATATACATATATATGTATGAATTTTCTTGAAAATAGTGTAAATTAGTGTAAATTATAGATATATATTTTAATGTGATCTGTATGTTTTTCCTATTTGTTTTCTTTTCTGCATTTATTTATGTATGTGTATATGTATGTTCATGTGTGTATATATCTATGTTCATATTATTTGTTATATGCTTATATTTGCACATGAATGAACGTAGGTCGTTGATAATCAGCTCTCTGACATTATCCCATATATGTTGATTCTGACTTTCTTAAATAACTACATAAAATTTATTGAAAAAACGCTATTAAGCTATTCTAAGCTAAGCTAGATACGTTATTCTCACAATTGTCTGCACACTTGCTCCAAAGGCTTTCTGTGAATACACAACATAGATGAAACAACTTAGATGGCAGCAAACATTTTTCAAAATGTGACCACACCAAAACTACTGAGGCATCATTCAAGATGGTTATGGAGACACTCTCCATAGAAAAGAAGTGACATGAGTTAAATTTATTTAGCTGACATTTTCAAAAGTACATTTATCGACATATCGAAAAAAATCGTACAACCAATCAATCTGTTCTTTGTAATTGTAACACCAACCAACAACCTGTCAACGTCACCCTGAAACCTTCCAGCTGTGACCCTGCAGTGATGAACAACATATTCACACTGTCATCATTTACAAAATGAGGCCAATATGGGCCATTAGTCTCTATGGCCTGGATATAACAGTTAACATGATAAATAGGAAACAGATTAAGAGACACAATTTCCCTTCTCTAATATGACCAGAGGCCTCATCTGGAGATGTGGCTAATCTTTACAAAGCTCTCCATCTCCACTGCTGCTGTGGGCGAATGAACAAGGCTCTCCTACTAGCCCAAATGTTGTTGAGCTGGCCATTCTCCCCGGCAATGGTTAATGGTTATTTACTACTCTGAGGAAATCATGGAGACTCCTACTTGCAGTGTAAGGAATTATTGGGCTTGACTTGGTCTTTTTAATCAACAAGGGAACTCAGCTGGACAGGTACTGAGACAGGAGGATATTATTTTTTCCCCCTTAGTATAATGGCAACAAGCTCACCTGTTGTTGGGACCCACATTTTTATTTATTTTTTGCTGAATTGCTTCCATCCTTCTTAATATTCACCAAAGAGCGCACACATAACATACTGAAGTAATGATTCATTTATCAAAACAAGTCTCTTGGAAGTGGTTGGTTTACCTATTTAAAATAACAGGTTTTACAGATATAACAGGAAAAAAAAAATATTCAGAATTTCAAGCACAAATTTCCTCCTGTCACAAATTATATTGTGAATTCATATCAATAAAAAGTGGGGGCCCATTTTATAAAGTTGGGAAACACTCCTCTAACACACAATAATTGGTGCCAAAAAATATGTTGTAGGTGAGAGCCAATTTTTCCTCCTTACCATATTTCACTTTACACATTTTTTTTTTATTATTTTACAGTCATTCTCTAATAAAAATACTTATACATGACATGATAGTATAAACAAAATCCTATTCTCTTGTGCAAACAGCCATTTAATCATTGATTACTTGGGGTTGTTTAAACAAGCTGGTGTACTTGCGAAAACATGGATGGTCCATGTGAGAAAGGGCATATCACATCCAAAGCCTGGCTCATGATCCTTTTGCAGTGCTGAGATTATATAGGTGATAATAAATCCCTGCCTCCACCTGCCAACGACACACACACTTACCAAAAGGAGCATAGGACCAAAATGCAATTTCCATGCAAATTTGGACCATACATAGAAAAAAAAATTCCATATTCAGTGCGACTGTGACTCCAACCCTCTGTTTTCTCTGCTTAACCTTTTGGTTTATTTATACATTTATACTTACTGTATTTCATTTCGCCCTTACTCCATCACTCTGTCTCACATTTCTTTCTCATGTGTTGCCCTAATGCAGCGAATGTGCACTGACCAGAATGTATGTGCACACGACTGTTTTACCCTCCTGTTCTTGTTGCTTTATTTATTCATGTGACATCATGTCCTTTTGCCTCATCCAGCTCAGTGCTTCATAGGGATACAGATGCTTTAGATAGCAGACACATTTGGGTTGCTCAAGCACTGATCGTATGCCAGCTTCTCAGACAACACCGTTAATCTCTCTTATCAGCATCTTAGTGGGTGCTCTGCCCCCAGAATGGTATGTTCTGCATTGAGGTACCATTACTCAATGGATGCTAAATAAACCACATTGCTCTCTTTGATTTACCCTCAGTGCTGAGTTACAGCCCTTTGCTGAAGAGACGAAAAGGAGCATCACTCTCACAGTGGCACTGGCCACTTTGTTATTGTTCATTCCTTCAAATAGCTCCTGGCCTCTTACACCAACTGCTTGACAATTTTGTAATTGCATTGTGTGATAAAAAGCTAATTAAGTTATGGAAGATATCTTATCTGTTTTATTTTCCTCCGCGCTATTCAGGGGATGACCTTGATAAGATCAGTTGGAGGCTGCTTGCTTTTTTTCACTGGTGCTCTGTGTTAATAGGGACAGTGATAACTACTGAGGATGAAGATGGGAAAGGGCTGCTTGATGACAGTAAGCTTAACACAAGATACAGAGATACAGGCCCCGATAAAAAGCAAGAGAGCCTGAGGGAATCACCCACCAATAAAGTTGGTTCTTGTGATCCCATAAGCAAATGATAAGACTTGGAAACCTAATGGGTTTACTCATTTTACTGACACGTGGATAATACGAGTTGACTAGTGTCCTACGAATGAAGAGAAAGCTTATATTTTCAAATACATACCATTAAAGATGGAAAATTACTTTGAGAAGCCCCTGGTGCTTTTTTGCATATATGCAACATTAGGATAGAGACACTGAGGTGCAGAGAAAAAAGAAAAAAGAAAAAAAAAAAAACAAAAAAAAAAACAACAAAACAATCATCTCCACTCAAAACCCATCAGGCACAGTGCTCATACAGACTTTGCACATATACGCACTTAGATACTCCATTCAGACTGAATCTTGTTCCTTCCAGACCCTCCAAAATCTCCCCTACGTCGCCTCTTATATCCCATGATTGTGTATTAAGGCAGATTATTATTGTGCTGCATCTTAATCTGGGATACATTACATCTGGTGGCTTTTTATGATGCCAAGCATTGCTAGCTGAGTAAAGTGGCCAAAATGTAAAACATTAATTTTAGTTAGGGATGCTCTGGTGGATATCTATGAGAATGGTACCTAATAGCCATTTCAGTCAAAATTAGGACCCCATTACTATGGCTAAAGTTCTATATGCAAGATACTACACAAATATGTCACAAATATGTCTTTCTTTGATGAATGTATGAAAATCTAAATGCCCCTTTCAAAAACAGACTAATACACGTAAATATGCAGCATAAATTACTTAAAGTTCCAATTTTATTATATTTCAACGGGAAAAAACTACACCTTATTTTTTTTTATCAGCCTGGTCTATTTTCAAGGCTTTCAAGGCCTGTGGGAACCCATCAAGCAAAAGTAGACAAAGCAGCTTTATAATTCTGTTCTTTTGGAGGATGTGTTAGGAATGTATCTGGGGGGAAATTTGACAGTGCTCTCACCATGCATTATATAAATGAACTGTTATCCTCAGCGCTCACCCAGACCTTGTTTGGTATTAAATAATTCAGGACTTTGTCTGTTGCAAACTTCTGCTGCATGCACATCACGTCTCAGCTTGGTGTCTCTCTCGTGTTTCAGAGGTGTGATATATTACATCGGCCCATGATGCAGTGGAGACTTGCACATACTGTATGTAATATGTCAGCCTCCTTTCACCTGCCCCAGGGTGTGGTTATGGTGATGGCTGATGTTGACTACAGTGCTATTCATCATAGTCAACAGTGTTTTCATTGTTTAGACCGGCAGGAGATGTTAAATACAGTAAAGAACTACTGTACACCAAATCTGACACTTAGCTTTGAAGTGTAAAAGAAATATGGAGAGAGTAAGAAAGAGAGGATTGTTCTCTAGTCAAGCAGTTGAGAATATTAGCTTTTGCTTTTTCTTTTAGTTGACGTGTGACAAGAGGTTTGCACTAAGCCTCCAACAGCAGGACTTAGCTTGAAAACCTTCTCCTGCAGAAATTTAACTGTCCAATAGACTGATTAGTTTTCTGACGTGTCCTTTTCATTACAGAAAGGAAACGATCAGAGCTGCTATCAGTACTACAAGATAACCAGCTGACAGACAGTGACAGAGAGTTGCTGAGATTGGTGTATTGATCAGGTTGGGTAAAAACCCATTCACAGTGTGAATGGACAGTTTACATGTCCACTCACAATTAAAAATGTATACCCTGTAAGCGCAACGGGTGAAAACGACTCATCAGCAACAATAAAAAGGAAAAGAATACAGGTGAAAAAAGCTAATGTCTTGCAACAAATACACGTAATATCAAGCAGACATGCACGCGCATATACGTGGCACTTTTCGTTTTAATTTCAGGTAGTTTTATTGAGTGAAGCTAACATAGGATTTTTCTTGGGTAAGTATTGGGTGAACAGAGCAGCCTATTGACACTGCATGGAAAATGTGCCTTTGAATGACTGCCCTCAGCACTCTGGCATTTGTACTTGACAAACAGGCTCATTATTGGATGACTTAATGAAAGTCATTCCATTCCGAATAGATTTTGGTCCAAGACAAATGATGTACACAGGGCACAAAGAAATTAGATGTCTGGAAAGGCAAAACGACGCCCGCTCAATTGGACAAATTCCTACATCTGGAAAGACTAATGAGCCGGATCACTGCAATGATTGTGATTATGATATTGTTTCATTCATTTACTTCCACATTTAAGAGTAGTTTTAATATGTATATATATATTTTTCCACAATATTTTTTGAATTGGACAAATCCAAAAATCTGAACATTAAACAGAATTATGGACTACGTCCAAATGTGCTGAATCCTGCATCAACACATGTACCATAAGGTCTGAATAAAAAGATACATCTTATTACATATTATGTTATGAAATGAGTAACAATGAAATATATATATATATATTTAAATCTTACTGTGTTGTTTTGGTCAAATTATGGAAGAAACCAACCAAACTGCTGTATTTTATTCACATTAAACATAGTATACAACAGAGTATACTGTGCCTGAGTTTATGAATATTAAATACTGAATATTGCAGTGCAAAGTCCCTTATGTTACACTGAATGCATCTGGCGTTTTACAATGCATATAATTTGGGGTAAATTAATTGTAATGCAATGATCAGTTCCAAGTTTTTCTTGAACTAATTGTGTATTGTATAAAGTATAATGCAGACTGGTGTACCAGTGCTGCTATACCATAATTCTGCCCACAGGTAATCTGTCCTTTTTGGGAAAAATTGGGCTTGATGTCTGTCTGAGAATTGTTACATCCATTTCTTCTCCACTGGCTCATGTCCTATCTGCCTAATAATGTTTGTGCATGAAAGTATCCTCTTCATACATGCCTTGACATCAGGACAACATCTGTTTTTGATATTACGGATGACAATGCAGTCAGCCTATTCATTTCAAATTACACAAACAAAGAGCTGCATTCCTCTTTTTGCATTTGTCAGGTCAATAACAAAAGTCATTAGTCATACAGTGAAAGCTCACTCATCTGAACATGCCTGAAAGAAGCTTTGGCTTAATTTAACACTAAAAATTACTACCTTGTGTAAAGAGAATGGCAGAGGGCTTCAAATGCCATCCTCAGCAGTGCCAGAACTGTAGGTTGCATGATTCATTGTGGCATTAAAATTCACTCCCCTGGAAATTTTAACTACATTGTTTTAGTTGCTTTAGTTGTTTTGTTTCTTAAAACACAGTGTCTATGAACCATCACCTTATTGTCACCCATTACACTCCTGTAAACCATATTGGTACTAGACTAAATACTGTTTACAGGAGTTATACTCCTTGTAGCCACACCATATAGATATTTATTGCTGACAACCACTAACAACAACATTAAGGACCAACAAAATAAATAAATAAATAAACACACTGTTGAACTTCATAGAGTTGAAAACAACTGCAGTCAGCTGACAATTATATCTAACTTTTTGAGGAGTGTTTGCAAAACTTGGATAGAGTATGAACCAAACTGCAACTAGTGTGTGCAGTTTTGCGATTTAAAGGTGAGAGATTACTGCCGACCTTCTTGGTTCTTTTATCTCGTTTAAAAATTCAGGACATCCTTAATAATTTTTTATTTAACTTGAGGAATGCCCTCATTTATGTTTAGCACTGACCTGACATAGCCTGTTATATGCTGCAGTGTCTGCAGAAAATGAAAAAAAAAAAACTTTCTTTCAGAATAAAATTGGTCTTTTGCCTAAAAGCTATTTTACAATACTTCTACTTTCCTTGAATAATATTTTAATATTTCAGTGTGGCATTTTAAGCCTATTCAAGGTTCAGTCTTAATGAGACACTATATAAGAATGATAGACTTTTAAGACACAGGCATGCATGATATCAGGATATTTTATTTTTTACCTTTGCCACACAGCCTTGTAGGATGTGTGGCAAAAAAAAAAAAAATCTGATCTCAGGAAAACAAACACTCTTGCATATATATTATATATATTATCATATATATTTAAGAAAGGATGCAGGATCTTGTATATTTTTACTCATTTCCCATTTCTTGCTAATCTTCAGTATCTACCTATGACAAAATAGTCACACAGATACAACCACCTTCAACCACCTTTGTCATTGTGTTTTTGAGGCTAATACCAATGTTATCAATCAAGTGAAGGTCAATGCATTCCCCTGTGGAAAAAGCACATTCAATTCTTTCTTTTAAATAATGACACAAAGTTCATTAATCCACAATGCCACAAAATTATGGAGACACAGAAGATCACATTGCTTATAGGTCACAAATTAAAAAGAAATACTTCACATGATTACTTGAATTCCCACTTCAGGCCCTTTAAAATGGATTTGTAGATCCCACAAACACTTACTGTACAATGTAGGATTCCATTACAAGCATTATAAGTGTCAAACTGATTTTGATCAGTAATTTCTGCCCTGAAATAAATGCTTTATACAAGCAACATACAACATACAACATTAATATTAATAATAATAATACATTCACACATTATTAAACTTAAAAAACAGCACATGTATGTCATACAAACAAATTAAATTATTTGATACACTGATTCTAACATTGTATCTATTCATATTCTGTCAGTGTAAGCCGTTCAATCACTATGACTGGTGAATGAATGGAAAGGATACATTTTTTCTTCTGTGAAGTAGTGTACTGGACTTTGTTGAATTAAAGCAAGTTAACTTAAGCAAGGCTAGTCGTCCACAGCTAACTACTGAAGATGACTACGACCTGGATGACTGAAAACCTTCACAGACATACAGCAAATGATATTATATGTGCCTATAAAGAAGTTTGTTATTAAAAGTAATCTGAAGTCCTTGATACATGCTCACACATGATCCATACCACTTTCTCTTAATGGCCTTGGAAGTAAGGAAATCTTTAGCAGTAGCATGTCTGAGAAAAAAAAAAAAAAAAAACATTTGTGGAGACACATTTGTCTACAGCTGTTAAGCCTAAGTCTCTTCTCGTTGTCATATTGTGGGAAATATAACATTCTCTCTCTTTTGAGGCTCCCAGATAAAGTGAACATTGATGCAGCTAATTGTTTGACAAACAAAAAAAACCAGAAATTGCAATAACCTTAAACAGAACTCTTACAATAATTGACAGTGTTTAATCCAGTGGACTTCAGGCCTGGCTTAAATAAGCAGGTCATTTATATGCAAAGCTGGGGAAGCCTCAATATCAAAATTACAATGCATCATAATTGTTACTGACATGCTTTCTACTGTGCCTCCCCCACTATGTTGGCAGCTATTTTGGCCACTATGTTTTCAAAATCTAACAAGGCCCTGAGCCTTGTTTTGCCAGTGTTACAAGATGGATGACAAAGTTTCTATGGTGACTTGTCTTAAAAGTTTACTTTTGTTAAACTTTGTTTTGTTCTTGAGGACAAAGAGATATGTGTCTGATCACTGACTTCACACACGTGACTTCAAATGGGTTATACAGAGTGATGGTGAAGGATTCTGTGTGAAATCTATGATTTATTCGCCCTTGTGAGGAAATGGGACGCTGCCGTATTTTTTTTCTGCCACAGATTTAGACAACGAGACAAATGGTTGCATTAAAAGATAAAACAAAGTGAACAAGAATAGAATGCAAAAGGGAACATGAGGGTATAGCTCAAGAGATATGAAATATAATTCTTTTCATGACGCAAGAATTGACCGGCGATACCATTCTTCACTCTGAACTTGCACTCCCTCTATTGTGTTGTCTGGAGTTTTTCTCTACAGGCTCCCACACTGCCATACAACACAAGGTATGCACCAAAGCTGCAAACAAAACTCAGTGTAATTTATTAGATATGATGCCTATCCTCTCCCTCATCTTTTAACGCAAACACAAGTGTATCTCTTCCGCCGTGCTTCAGAATCAGAGCGAGTTTTGTATTTGACCGTGTGTGTTTCATTGTATTATTGCTGCCCACTGAGCCCTTCTCTCATGACATATCTGAGAAGTGATTATGTTTACCGAGGGATCTAATGTCTGGTTTAAGGATGGGAACAGATATGATTATGATCTGCCTCTTTTGTTCTTGACTGAGCAGCATACAAACACCACACACAGTTTGTCAAGCTTCACTTTGCCTTGTGTAACAATCCTTTCTATTTAGTTTCATTACAGAGAACTACATTAAACAACAAATGGCTACGTGACCTATGCCTTCAATATGCTTGTATTGATCGAGACAGTAACTTTGTGCCTTTGTGCTGCTGCCGTCACCTTGAGTCATGCCTGGAGAAAAGCCAGACTACTTGAAGCCAATTTGCGTCACAATAACAGCACACACTGTTTTCTTAATAGGATCGTCAGAGTGCGGGTATAGGGTCCATCTAAACACGGAGCTTTTCCAAACTGCTGATTACTCTTAGAGAAGACCCAAGTAGGACGGTTTACTTAACAAGAGCAAAGCAACATACTAGCTGGAGTGAAAAGCACTTATTAGTCTTCTCATTTGCCTGCATGAGAGCAGACCATATGACGCAATAAAAAATTCAGTTCCTTAGGGAATGGGTACATTAAATCTGAATATTTTTCCATCTGGGTCACCCACAGCCGGTGCACATGCACTGTGAACACACCAAGTGGTGGTCAACAGTAATCACACTACAGAAGCAGTACACAAATACAATAAACACAACTTACTTGTATCTTGATAAGGACATGCTCATAATCTATGTGCAAATTCCATAGCACTAACATTTCTTGAAGGAAAGTCAGTTCAGCATATAGCAGAGAATGTTTAAACCGTATCTCAGCTCTTTTAAAAACTGCAGTGTGTAACTGGGAAGGTTACTACTTAGTCCTCATTTACATTGCTTGCTAGACACTTCGATACTGATGCTTACACCTCTGCGGAAAGAAAGAAGGTGATAGTTGGTAGTCCTGCAACTAACGACTATTTTGATACTAGTCATCGATTATTGAAACAATCCGTTGACTAATCAGACAATAAATCACATAATAAAATTACTTGATTCAAAAATATTTCTTTTAATAAACTTTGCTACGGTTTAGGATACTACAACAAAAGATATATAAAAATGCTTGAATGAAGTTGAAAATAACTGTGTTTGTGAGGACAGTCGCCTGCTGCAGAGTACACACCTGCTTCCTTTGCAGAAAAGAGCACCTTTACTCTTCTAGGGAGGACTGCATAAATTTGATTGAAAAGAAATTATTTTCTAACGTAACTCCTTTAAACTTCAAAATTCCAGGAATGCAAAGCAATCTAAAAATTTAAAAAGAAACATTCACACCATATTGTGTCTTGCCCTTTTACATGAACTTGCAGGTGAGGGATGGAAATGTAAACAAGACTGCTGGCGGTAACACACCAATAGTGTCAATTAACATAAAAAAAGAAGCAAACAAGTGAAAAAGAACTTGGCCGTAAATGTTGACAGAGACGTTGAATAACACGCAGCTGCTCAAAAGATTTGCTCTTATCTCTACAGTAGCATATTAATGTTAAAAGCTTATACAAGTTGTGTCCGCATCGTCCACAGCTCCAACATGCCTCATCTTCAAACGCTCGTGCATTACCATCACGCTCCCGCGACAGTTAAAGTTGTAGGCGACTAATTTTATCATCAACTTTTTTTGACACCTCTGACTAATCGTTGCAGCCCTATAGTTTGTGGTCAGTTTCATAGAACTAGAATCTGGCATTATCCAGGATAGAAAGAAAAGTAGGGGGGCAATTTGGCTAAATTACATTGGAGTCTAGTTTGTAAACCTCACATATCTTCAGCAGGAAGCTTCTTTAAATTGTATCCACAAAACACCAAACTCAGTGTCACTGGTGGAGAAGTGACTCCAGGATATTGGCTCTCTAGGCAGAGAAAAAGCTATATGTGAAATTGGCCAATAGTAAAAAAGTAAAGATTAAGATGGGTAAAAAAAAAAACAGACAGTGGACAGAGGGAGATTGAGAAAAAAAAAACATTATGGATAGATGAATGTAACTTTGAAGCAATTTAAGTCAAGGACAAGCATTTGTGAGAACAAATAAAAAATGCTGGAGGAGTGCTTGATGTAATTTGTCAAATAGGTGAAGCTAATCTAATTGTTTGGGGTGCTTTGGTGATGCTTTACTGAGAGAGTTATATGGAATAAAGGAAATAATGAGAAAAGGCAGCTATTAGCCAATTTTTAAAACATGCTATACCCTGTGGACACAGGATGATTAAAGCAAATTTCCTCGTACAAGAGGATAATGTCCCAAAACACAGTCACTAATTAAATAATAAGAGAAGAGTTATCTAAAAAGTTATCTAGTAATTGTGTACAATTCTTCTTTTTGCCAAAGTCTTGTGGTCATGTGACACTTGTTCTCTTGATGTGGCTACTGGTGTTCCACTTGTGCTTGGAATTGCTCACCGGTAACACACAAGTGAGTTTAGGAATAGGACAATTTCAATAAAAGCTATTCAGTACTAATTAACCAATACTAAAATTTCAGTCTGCTACTTCCAAAGCCTCACACTAGACCATTTCAGCTGGTATTAAAGCTCAAATGATTCCTTTAGTGTGCTCTCTCCACTTTTTAACACGTGCAAAAGACCCACAGTGAATAGTTAAGTTACAGATACATTTAAAGTAGTAATAAATAATAAATAAATAAGTAATAAATAAATGCACATCGCCACACTATTTACCAGGCCTGCAACCTCTTAAGGGCCACGGAGCTCTTTCAAGATGTGTGGTTATAGATTAGTCCACCCTTTTATTGCACATTCTGTAAAATAATGAGGAGAGCACAGCTGTTAATGGAATATGCCGGAAAATATCTTTGGCTACCGTCTGTCAGACCCAGATTAGCACCAGTAAACAAACATGTTTGGAGTGCCTCATTTTGCTCACTTACTCAGTTTTATTTGCAGCTGTTAATGTAACTTATTGTTATTGTCTCCATTTCATTGTTATATAAAACAAATACATATTATTATATATACCATAGTTTAAAGCAAATTAAAGCTTTTTTTTTGTTCAACAAAGCATGCAATCCTGTACTTTATATGTACTAGTGGAAGTCCACAGTTTTAATCTCTCATACTTTGATGCTGCCAGCTGTAGCATCACTGACTCTCCATCAGTCTACACTAATATATACATAGTGCTTGATGAGTAATGGAGTAAAATGTATACTGCCTGGTTGTCCCTGATGCATTTAAAGAATGTTAAACCGTGAGCAGTCACCTAGAATATTAGATATCCCAGCTCCCCTGCTTGAGCATTCTGGTGATAAGGAGACAGTGTGTACCCACTGGTCTCCTCTGAGGACCAAAAGCAGAAATATTTGGTATTGTGACTGATATTATGGTTCACATTTAATTATTCTCAAATTTAAAAATTTGGTGAGAAACACAAGAATGACCAATTTGATTTTGCACATTATGCAAACACAATACTTTGGGACCTGCATGTCAGATTTCAAAAAGGTAATTTTTATTAACCCAAACAGTTTTTCTTGAGAAATTCATGAAAATGTCAAACTATCTTGCAAAACAATTTTTTTTTCACCCCTCCACCTGCTCCTCACTTAAATAGCATGGGTATTTGTTCAGTGTTTTTTTTTACTTATCTCACCAACTGAAATGGACCTGTTTTTGTAATGAAATATGCCAATGAAATGATAGTCATCCCTTCAGCTTGCCCATCAAATAAATTCTATGCCCTGCTGACAAGGGGCCTTGATGCCCCACCCACACTTCCCAAGCTGATTTTATCTCCTCCTCTTTTCTCCTCTGCCTTTTTCCTCTCCAAACTGTTTTTAGACACTGACATATTCTCACCTCTGCCAAGGAGGTTCTGTTTTTGGCCAAGTTTGTTTGTTTTTATGAGCAACATGCAACATAACTCAAAAACGTTAAGGACATATTTGGAAGTTATTTCTGGAGAAGTAGGTTATGGCCCAAGGAATGCATGATTATAATTTGGTTGTGACCTGGAATCAGGATATTTGTTTGCCTTGCAAGGTTAGGGAATGTACTGACACAGTGGAAATCTGTGCAGCCTCAGTGTGCACTCTCTGAATACTGCACACTGCAGGGTTCCAGTGTTGTGTGTTTTGTTTTGTGACCTGGTATAGAGTAGGAACCAAATCACTAATGTCCTTCTCAATGTTGATACAATAGGGGACAAAAAAATAAAAAAAAAGATACTCCCTTAACTTCAAGTCAAGTTATATGATGAGACCGACCTTTATCAACCCTGAATATTCATCATGGTTTCTTGAGAGTAGCTTAACAGAGACCCTCAATCCTTGACCCTGATGTGCCGGGAATGTGAAGTGTTATTGAACACTGAACTAATGACAGTAAACTATAGGACTGTGCCAGAAGCAGTTGCCACAGATTTAGTAAACATTTGGAGCAAGCAATCCTGCTTTATGGTCACAACATTAAAACTTTCCAAATTTTTCTGAGTATTTTGTCATTGTATCATCATGAATTGCAGATTACTGCACCTATCGAAATGTCATACTGCCTATTTGATTCAGTTGACTCTGGGTAAGTATGAGCCATCTATTAAGATAGTATAGGATATAAGCTATATTATAGAATAACCAGTTTTGAGCTGTAAGTCATTTGATTCGACAGTAGGCATCCTGTGAGTGTTGACATTGAGTGTAACAGCACTCAAACATTTAACTGTTTAACACTCGGCTTCATAGTTGTTCAAAATAATCATTAATTACATTGAAGGTTGCTATCAACCTCTACAGTTATGCCTGGTTCATGCTAGATCTGTGGCCTGAGCTTTGCTGCTGCATTCCATCATGTTTAGAATTTCATGGCCCAAGTTAACAGGTTAGATTCTTCACACTGCACATGTGAGACATGCCTGTGTGTACGTACTGTATGTACAGTATGTATCTATATTAACCTATATGTATGATATTGGCATTCCATTAGAAATATTACACTGATACCCCTTCATAGTAGTTTTAGTGTCTAGGCTGAAAAATAGATTTTTAAAAATATTTTAGCACCTGTAATTATTATTTCAGGTGAAGGACAAACTCCCTCCATCCATCTTAGGGCTAGGGTCAGAAATAAATCAGTAATTTGACTCGGCAACATATTGGTGGAGTGAGGAGACCAGGGCAAGACAGAGCCAGTGTGAACCAGGTCTTACAACGTACACTAAAAATAAATTTTTCCAGAAATTACATTTGAATAAACGGATATTGCGTGATGAAATATCAGTCATGTGGACAGCACTTCATTGTTTGTTTGGTTTTTTTTTTTTAATGTGTGTGGTCAGACCATCCCACCATGCTGTTCACTTGAGATCTGACAGTGGGGTTATTAAACAAGAGAACTAGACTATTCATCTGATAAAGATTAATCTAAAAGGCACGAGTGTTTGAAGACTGAAATGGTCCATGATTTACATTTTCTTTCACCAAGCAACTGATGGATTTACGTCACTAACTTCTCTGATTAGAAGAGATAGAAACCTTAAAGGCATGCACATTATTTATTAAACAGTGCTGCATGCATAATGTTAAGCCTGCATTTGACAAAACTTTTGTCTCTGAGGTCTGCATCCAAGGCACAAGCACAGGAAACTCTTTAATAGAGCTCCTGATTTTAAAAATTGTATTTTTTTTTCTTTTTTTTTAATTAAGAAGCATTTGTAGACGGTTAAGAAAATTCAACATTTTTGAGGTATGTAATGTATAGGTTTGAACATGGTTCACCAATTTTTAGCATTATAGATACTGACAAGCATTACTGTTATAGGAGCTAGAATGGGGTCACTAATCATCAAAGATAGGTACAAAGATGCAGGTAATTAAAATGGAAAATAAAAGTACTACATCGCTTTAGAGATCGATTTAGAGAGATACACACGTATAGCAAAATAATTTTCTATTTCAGAGAGGTTTTAAAATGATTATCTAATAAATACAAGAAGGAAACAAGTGGCCCAATGGCCAAGACTTTGCTTTAGTCATTCAGGAAATTAGAAGATACAATTGCAGGGGGGAAAAAAGAATTATTGTGTACCTGCATTCATGCTTGTTAGTGCCTTTCACAGTAAACCTGAACAGATGAAAGCCATATCAGGAACAACACCACAGACAAACAAGAAGAGCAAAAACACCCCTTAGCAGCTTTATTTACACACACAGTATATACACTTAACCACATACACACATACTGGCCACATGTACTTTATGATGTAAGTGGCTTTGTCGGCGATATTTTATAACATGAATTGTTGCTGTGGAACTCATGGGTGGGTGTAAAAAGATAAAGAATTTGAAAACAAGTACATTTCTAGCAGAGTATCCTGCAGAATATGCCTCTTTTACGAACAGGACAAATATGTAAAACCCATGAGTTTCAACTCTGAGTCATCGAAAGCTATTTGTTTTCGAAGCTATTCAATTTTCGAAGCAAAGTCAGGGTGTGGAATGTGCAAAAATGTGCAAAAAGAAATATACACAAGTAGGAGACTAGTAATTTGAGTCAGAGATGTGCTGAGCCAATACAGGCAGATAAATAGCCCCTAGTCTTCAAGCTTTAATTGTGTGTAATTATGTATTTCGTGTGGCTCCTGGGCTGCTCTCAGCACCATGTTCCTTTTAAATGAGTGTTGTGGGGCCCACCTTCACTAACCCTGCTCAGCACATTCTCACCACATCTACTGCTGGCCTGCCCCAAGTCATTATTATTGTGGGGCCATGTATGGTTAGCTTTTCAAGCCTACTTACCTATGACCACTCCAGCCATTCCAAACTCCATCACTTCCGTTTAATATTATTTCAAAATCTGAATTAAAAAGACTGAGCATGATAAAAGTATAGACAGAGTGAACCATGAACAAATCTGTGATTTTTTTTTTTGCAGTCACAGCGATGGAATGGTAGGACAGGCCATCCTCTATAAAATAAAGCGCAACCACCACAGTGACTTCAATCTTTGCTGGCTGGGACATTTTATTTGGAAAAAACTAAACCTCACTGGAGCTCTAAAGATAAAGTCAAGAGATTTGCAGTCTGTAAGGTACATTGACTGGGAACCATGAATGTCTGTAGCAAAGTTTGGTGAAGATCTGTCAAACACTTGATATAAAATAATTGAAATATTTGACCTGATGGATCACAAACGTTGGTATTTCCGTCTGGGCTGAAGCTGTGGTCAGGACAAATGACTGACACTGCAGGTTGCGCAGTCTTATAAGGTATACAGACTGTTGTAATCTACTGCACCCGCCCTGCAATGAACTTTCTGACAAAACTTTCCACTTCACTTTGTTCAAAGCAGCAGCTCATGTGGGAATTTGGCTTTGCAATACTGTAATAATCACAACCAATTCAATACTCATACCTGTCTGTTACTAACTGTCCTATAAACTGCACATATCCTGCCTTTGCTCTTACTGAGCATGAATAGAGTCTTGATTCAAGGCACTGAAGCAGAGACAGTAGCCAGAGGTTAACAAACAAATCCCATATTAATGGAAGAATAAATGCAACCAAGATTTGAAGTTCAACCTTAGACAATGACGTGGGGAAAGAGTGTGGCTTCCACACAAGAGCTGACAAGGGGAAGTGGGATGTATCTTTTTTTTTTATCTCTCTGCTATCAATTGCTTTAATAGCTTTAAGGTGAATGCACTGTGATGGCATAAATGAGCATGAAAGCCACTTGTACTGCATTGCAAGCTCTTTATGATCAAACTTCATTTTCAGATTGTTCTATACTTCAAGAACATTTCCACTATCACACACCTTCTCCACACTAACTCGCTCCAGGAAGTAAACTCTGCCTGTGCAGCCAGAACTTTGACTTTCTCTTCTCACAATACAATGTAAAATAAACTGTTGACTGATTATTTTCTCCTAGCCTGTCTGCTGTTGGGTCCAAAACCTTTGCCATAACAATTCAATTTGTCAAGTAAATGCTTTTCCAAATTATGCTCCTGGATCCCATTTAACACCCTCTGTTATCTCTCATAGAGCGTATTGGAATTTCAAATTTCCTGTCTTGATGACACTCATGCTATTGGCTCTACTATATTTTCTCTGTTGAATGAATAAGCTAATATGGACCATGGCGTCATGTCTGATTCGACAAATTAATGAATGAATTCATTCAAACTTTTTTATTTTTGACAACATCGTGCACTTACTAATGAATTCATGTGAATGCATTGTGATAATGGTGACATCTAGTAGTGCCTCTATGCTGCACCTGTAAATGCAATACATCGGTGGTAAACTACACAAATAGGAGCATTTCACAACTGCTGACTCTTGTCAGTTTAACTCCCTATTCCCTGTGGATTCAATATTAAAAGCAGAAAAAGTAGAGCAGGGTGCTATAATAAGTAAACTCAATAAGCCCTCAGTTGTGGCAGAACTGCATCCTAGTGGTGTGAACAATGGGTTTGTTCCACCATGATGCCACTATGTGGGCCTCCAGGTGGATGCCTTGGGTTTCTTTATCTACAGTTCAGGGTTTCTTTCATGCCATCTGTGCTGGGCTCTAGGATATGGCACACAGCAGACACAACTCCTGCACCCATAGCTCCAAAGAGTCTGGAAGCTTTCACTTTGAATGAACAAACCTCAGGTCAGATGGCCACTAGAAGCAAACAGACATGACATGCACAGAACCAAACTTTTTTTACATCATTGTGAACACCCTGAGGGCTAACACAATTTCTCTGTATACAGATAAAATATAATTCCTACTTGTTAAATCTGTATGGATTGCTTGTGTAGTTCCATTTGACACTATCAGCTTCAACTCCACTTCAGGGGTGAGGAAGGACAAACTACATTAATTATATTATTGAACACATATAAACACTAACCTAATGTGGTGGCTACAACTGGGAATCTAGTGGTAAAGTGTCTAAATTTGAATGAAAAATATTTATGATTTTATTTAGCGACAAATATTTTAAGTTAAAACAAGAAATATCCTCAATTTTTGAAATGCATATAACTGTGACCTGGAAAGCTAGAGGGGACCACCTTAAAGGGCATGCAAGTCAACTATATTGAGTTATTTTCTTGTCTTCAGAATAACAGCTGCTACTTTTTCCTCTGCCGGATTCCTTATGTTTTTGCATTAGTTTATTGGTTTATTTTCTGATTGTGAGAAGCATAATTTAAAAAGTGTTTGATGTTGATCCAAACATAATTTAAAATTCAGAGTTCTTTTTTTTTTTTTTAAGCTGTTAACCTTGCAAGGTAGGCAAGTGTATTGACACAGTGGAAAAAGGGGTAGCCTTAGCAAAGGTTTATGCTCTTTGAGTGCTTTCCTTGTTCATTTGTATTTTTTGAGTTTTTTTCCTGCCCAGATACAGTCAGAGGGCAAGACACACCCCACCCATGTTTTACTTAAACATGAATAAGACTTCACATTCTACTTCAAAATATTGATAACATAAATTATAGTGAGAAAAATACAGGTTTAAAAAAATCTAGCAGTAACTGTTATTTTTGCAAGACAAGCTAGAGAATACATCATTGGGTCTCAGCCATTTGTGTTTCTGCATCTCCAGTTTGAGTTCCACTGATCTGGAAGAAATCAAAGATTAGCATTTTCGAGGTGGTTCTCATTTGCCTCAAAAAACAGCTGACTCCGATGTTTCCCAGCCCTCCCTTCCACTCAGACAAAGTGGGAAATTATAAGTAACTTGTTCTTGATGACACATGCCAAAGTTGAAATGGAGACACCAACAAATTGATGATAACCCCTGGGACAATTTGCACTGAATATTCCATTATAATAAAAATCATTCATTACAACAAAACAATTCAGCACTTCTTCGTGGAACAGCAAAACAAGATTAATTACTGCATATCTTTAACATGTAAAATGAAAATAATGAGCTGAATGAATTTGGCAACATCATCTTCCTGCATTTACTCTCTTTACAGTTACTGCTGAGATCGAGTTGACCTAGATTTCATCATATCTAAATTGTGCTGATTTTCCAACAGCAGGTAATTAAGCGTGATTCTCACACCTTGTTCAGTGGGACCCTGATTGTTTTCAGAGTTGGCTGCTGAGTCAGATGGGATGGCACTATGCATTGCTGAGATCTAGGGGCGCATCTCAGTGCTGCTGCCTTTAGTGTGTGTGCCAGCTGCCTGCCAGAGGCCCAGCCTCATTAGCTGAATTACAGAGATCAAATAGAGCAGGAGGATGGGATGAAAGGCGCATACTGTAGACAGAGAGGTAGGGGCACCAAAAGAGACTGTATAACTGGCGACAAGTTCAAACTATGAGTTCTTTGTATATGAAAAATGTGTAGCAAATGTCAGATGGATCTGCACTGATCTGCTGACATTCTAGCCTAACTGATGTACTCTGGTGAAGGAATTTCCAATGGGGATGTAATAGTATTTTCAATTTCACAAAAGTGCAATATGAGAAGTGTTTCAATATTGTTATGGATCTGTGATGAAATCAAAGAACAGGTGGTCTGAGCAAAAACTATATTTTGGTTTTAGCTGCAGTGGAGCAGAGAAGTGACAAGAAGGAGCCACTTTCCAGTGTAGACGCTTCAGCCTTTGCACTGCGCTCATAGGCTCCGATCTATTGTATGGATTACTTGCATGTTAACAAAAATTATCCAATGATGAAAATCATACATTACTATTGTTACCTGCTCTCTAGAAAAATGAAAAAGCTCAAGCAATTCGAGAACACCACACTGTAGATGGGTGGGACTTTTGCAACAGTCATACCATGGATACAGTATCGAAAGAATTATTGTGAACTCAGTAGCACAATATTATGATATTATGAGATTCTGATATTACATCCCTGAGATATAATTCTATTCTGTTTGATGAAAACAAGTTGCTAATTAAACTGATGAAGAAATGTGTTTATGAAGATTCTCAGTCATCCAGGTCATAGTTATCATCAGGAAGTAGCTGTAGGCAACAGGGCTTGCTTATTAATTTAAGTTGAAACTGACACAGTTTCAGGTTATTAGTTTCAATCAATCAGACTTTATTTATACTGCACTTTTCATAAAAAAAATACAAATAGAAGACCTCCCCCATTCCCAACCTCACAGACACAGACATGGTCTGTCAACTTAAAGCTGCTTCTGTGATTCACAGACAGAGATAAGACAAAACTGTCAGAAAACACTATCAACAATGAGTAAACAATGGACTTGGACAAAAGGAAAATTAAAAGCTAAAAAGGCAGGGGGCACAAACAGACAATCTAGAGTGAAAGAGATAAAATGAAATACAGAAACAAAACAAAAAAACAGACATGGTAATGTAAAATAAAAGTATAAATATTAATAAAGAGAACAGAAAAACCAGTAGACCCGAGGGTTCTAGAATGTTCATAGGGTTAAAGGAAATCAGACATTTAATGGCCCAAGACCATTAAGAGCTCTTAAGAGCTCTTTTAAAACTAGTACGATGACATTGAATTAGATTTGGAAGCTCAGAGGCAGCCAATGCAGAGACTTCAGGATTGGTGTGATGTGTGCTTTCTTTCTGGTCTAAGTTAGCAGATGAACTGTAAATAAGATATTTTCTTTGTTGCAAAACCAGAAAGCAGAGCATTACAATAGTCAACCCTACAGGTGATAAAAGCATAAATTAACATCTTTAATCTATAATCTATAATCTATAAACTTCTTTGATGATTAATACCAATGACGCTCCTGGTTGAGCTGCAGAAAATAATCTGCCATACATGGTATAATATGTAAAATATGGTTAAAAGAGTAAGAGTAAGTCAATTTGGACTGGGTCATCAGACAACAGACCCTGTGTATCATTGGCATAACTATTGAAGTTAATAAATTAACATCTTTGCATTGGCTTGGGAGAGAAGCAGCGGTATAAAAATCTGTTTTTGATATATACATATATACATATATACATATATATATATATGTGATGACATTCTTGACTGGATCACATAGGTTCAAGGCCAGAGCTTTTAGTTTGCTTTGGAGTTTCTCTCTATAAACTTCTTTGATGATTAATACCAATGACGCTCCTGGTTGAGCTGCAGAAAATAATCTGCCATACATGGTATAATATGTAAAATATGGTTAAAAGAGTAAGAGTAAGTCAATTTGGACTGGGTCATCAGACAACAGACCCTGTGTATCATTGGCATAACTATTGAAGTTAATGTTATGTCTCCTGATGACATCCCCAAGTGGCAGCATCAATAGATTAAAAAGAATTAGACCTAAAATTCTACCTTGTGGAACCCCATATTTCACTTTACTTTTTTAGCTTTTCAATTCATCCATGCTTTCAATGAATTCTCTGTAAAATATGATTTAAACTAATTACCAGAGAGGCAAATAAAACTGTGGACTCTATCTAAAAGAATTGAGCGATCTACAGTATCAAAGGCTTTTTGTTATTCGTATTACTCCTGAGGTGATTTACAATTTTAACAAGTACAATTTCTGTCTTGTGATTCATCCTGAAGCCTAACTGGTATTTTTCTAAAAATATTCAGATAACTTAAAAACATCCATCCAAGAGACATAGTCTCTCCAGCAAGTCATGGGTCTTCCCCCGGGCCTTCTTCCAGTGGGACATGGCCAGAACACCTCACCAGGGGAGGCTTCCAGGAGGCATCCTAACCAAATGCCCAAGCCACCTCTGGCTCCTTTCGATGCAGAGGAGCAGTGGCTCTACTCTCAGGGAGTCCAGAGGGGAGTGCTCTGGGAATATGGGGTGCTTGACCCTTTGATAAGAGATTGATCGACATTGCTAGCAGTAAGTCAGATCCCTTTTTAGTGAGGGTTGCACTCCACCAGGACTGCCCTTTGTCATCGTTCCTGTTCATAACTTTTATGGACAGGGGGTGGATTGGGTTGTGCTTTTTGTGGATGATGTGGTCCTGTTTGCTTCATCAGGGCGTGATCCTCAGCTGTCACTGGAACGGTTCGCAGCCGTATGAAGCGGCTGAGATGACAATCAGCACCTCCAAATCCCAGACCATTGTCTGGAAAAAGGATGGAGTGCCCTCTTATTCACGAGTGAGGGGAAAATGGAGCGGGAGATCAACAGGCGGATTGGTGCGACATCTGCAGTAATGCAGGCTCTACATTGGCCTGTCATGGTGAAGAAGGAGCTCTCATGTTACCGGTCGATCTATGTTCCTACCCTCACCTATGGTCATGAGCTGTAAATAATGAGATCACGGATACAAGTGGCTGAAATGAGTTTCCTCCGCAGGGTGTCTAGGCTCTCTCTGAGAGATAGGGTGAGAATTGAAAAACAAGCTTTTCTAGAAATTTCACTAAAATATAGTAAATACGATATAGGTTTATAACTGTTGAAAATTGTAGCATCTAGATTGTTTCACTTCGGGAGGGGTTTAACGATCTTAAACTGCAGTCTAAGAACAGTGGGGAAGAAGCCAGTCTGAAGACAGTAATTAACAATGGTAAGCACATCCTCATTAAAAAAGCTATAAAATGTCTTAAATAGAGGTGTGGGAATAGGATCTAAAATGTAAGGTGATGGACCTAATTGAGATATAAATGTTTTTAAGTATTTGAGCATCAGCCAGGACAAATGCCATCTGTGTTTCCTCAGATAAAGACACAGTTCAGTTAAAAATTACATGATTAGAATAAGAGAAGTTCAAACTAATGTTAATTTTGTTGATAAAGTGGGCTGCAAACTCTTCAAATGTTGAAGTGCTGGACAGTTGAGAAGAGGATTCTTAGATTGTTTTATTATTGTCAATTAGCTTTGAACAATAGGCAGATCTCATCCTTTTTAATTGCCTTGTTATAACTTCTAAATTTTTCGTGGGAATATTTGATTTATTATTAACTTATTTTTTTCTCCATCTTCTTTCTGCTACACGACAGTTTCTTTTTACTGTTTGATTTCCTCATTTATCCAGGAAGATTTGGGGTCGGTGATGATTTTCTTTAACTTGAGTGAGGCTACATTGTCTAGAGTTGAGCACAGTTTATTGTTAAAACTATCTACAATAAATGTATATGAAGACAGTAAAAAAGTTAGGTGGAGTGTCCATTAAAAGAGAAATACATTTTGCAGCCATGTCAGTATTAAGATAGTTGTTCCTGACAGAATATGACAAAATAATGGTAAGATTTGCCTAAATCTGTAATAGATAAAACATTTAGCAGACAGACGGTGAGTTAAAACAAGATCTAGAATCTGCCCTTGGAATGAGTTGACTGAATAACACGCTGAATAAAGTCCAGAAAGTTCAAAAATTTCACAATTCCAAAGTCATTGATTGTTGATTGTGTCTGACTGAAATAAGGTCTGAGAAATCTGAAATGAAACAAGCACAGTATCCAGCTGGTCTATGAACTGTCATACACAGAATTGGACGGTTACTAAAAGAAAAAGTGGAATAATCAAATGATGTAATATCTTTAAAACCAAATGATGGTAAGTGGATGGCTTCAGTAAGAGTGGCTGGTCCGTCAGTACTAATTATCTCAAATCAGATAGGAAGATTGATAAGTAATGTCTTGCTTAAAAGCAACTGAACATTAAAAAAGTGCCATGCTAAAAGTGACTGGTGCAGTGCTGTGGCAAGACAGATGGTTGTTTATTTAAACTTAGACTTGAGATTATTATCATTCACACTCAGACTGTCTAATGAGGTAATTATGTCTGTTGGTGGTAATGGCGGGGATTGCACAGTTGCAATATTTGCAATATTTGGCCACAGAATAAAAACCAAAATAAATTAGTGTTAGTGTGCATGTGCTCACTCAGCTGGGAAGGATACCATTTCTTGCATGAAAGGAGGTGTTCCGCCAAAACAGGTCAAAGTTGTCAATAAAAGGCATTGACAGGAGCAAGTGTGTAGGCTCAGAAGTCAGCTGAAATAACCCCCCAAGTCAAGGGATCGGACCAGAAATAAACACACACCTGCCACATTCCTGAAGCAGGTTGAGGAGCCGTTTAAAATCCTGTTTCAGAATTTCTGATGTTTGATAATGTGTAGGTGCTGGGGTGTATTGCAAAGAGGCTGGGGATTCCCCCTGTGATGTCAGTTACCTCTGAGACTGGAAAACAGTATGTGGTCACCGATCTCTGCCTGACTTGCCTCACCATGGAATCCTCTATGACAAGCATGGTTGAACAAGCAGTCAGTATGTGAGAGAGGGTTGTCAAGGTCACCTGAGTGACAGAGTCTGCCATTGTGTGAGCGTTGGCGTTCACTGGTGTTGCTCTGTATTAAACTGTTGATTTTTTAGGAAGAAAACTCAAGACAGTGTTGTAGGTGGGTAATAGTTGGTCAAGTCAAGTGCTTTACAAAGTTAAGGCATAGCAACAAGGTATAAAATATAAAAAAAACAATAAATCCATAAAGTAAAGAATTAAAATTGTGAAATAATTAAATGATAAAAATCTAGCTAAAAGTGTCCAGGTTGGATATTCTTGTCCAGAAGAGAAATCCAAGGAGAAGAAGTAGGTCTTTAAAAGTGATTTAAAATGCTCAATGGTGGGGGCAAAATTAATTTCTAAAGGTAGATTGTTCCAAAGTTCGGGGGCAGCTACAGAAAAGGCTCGATCGCCCCAAGTTTTTAGTTGGGTTTTTGGTACAGCTAAAAGCAGCCTGTTATTTGACCTCCGAGCTCGAGATGGGGTGACAGCAATCAGGAGTTCAGAGAAGTAAGATGATGCCAAACCATTCAGAGCTTTAAAAACTAACAATACAATTTTAAAAATAAATCCTAAAATGAATGAGAAGCCATTGAAGGGGGGCATAATACAGGTGTCACATATTCACAGTTACTCTAAAACTTTAAAAGGGAAATAGGCCCTCACCTTAACAATGAGCCTCAGTTGAAAAAAGCTGGACTTAACGACTGCCAAGATCTGTTTATCAAATTTAAAAGCACTGTCAAAATGGACGCCAAGGCTTCAACAGACAAGTGGTTTTTTGGAGCCAGAGGACTTTAGGCACCTACATCCACTCGATCAGGGTGATCAAACACTATGACCTCTGTTTTGCTCTTGTTTAGATTCAGGAAATTTAGAATCATCCATGTTCTGATGTTAATACAGTCAAGTAGTGGCTGAACAGAGTCCCTGTTTCCCCATTGAAGTGGCAGATAAAATCAAGTGTCTTAGGCCACCTCCTCTGTTAAATGATGGTATCTCCAGGTTAATGTACATGACTACATCTGTCTTCCCTGGCCGGAATGCATGCATTCTCATCATCAAAAGACTGTCATTAGTCTTTCACATGTAATTGGACAGCTGAGACGTGTCCTGGCGCATCTGTGCTGTGTCATGTGTTTATGCAGTGGTTGTATGGTTTCCCTATAAGGTTAATTTGTTTTAATTTCTTTTGTGAGAGTAAGAGTGTTCAAGTTATTCAATGAGGGTTTTTGTCATGCAAAATAAATAAATAAATAAAAGTTTTTAGTAATTTGTCTGTAATAGTAATCTTCAGGCAGATTTGGGCCATAATTAACATATACGTTTGTGGTCGGGGTGGATCGAGTTCAGTTTTCATAACAGTTCAGGCAAGTGCGGGTCATAAAAATCCTCGACTTGAGCATCACTAGTATCTTTATATTTTCATTATATGTCAGTCAGATGAGCATATAGTATTCCACAGTATATACCCTCTATACAGTATAGGAGCTAATGACTTCAGCTTAGTTTGGTCTGAGTATCTGTTATTGTACAATACTGAGCAAAATAAGAGAGGATTCTTGGACTGCTGAGGTTGAACAATAAGAATCCTGCTGGAATTGGAGAGATTTCCATTGCATCATCATTTGTGCTATGGAAGTATTGAGACTTTCTTGAGTAGCAGAGGGAACAGAACAACAGCTACACACAGGAAATTTCATTACTAGATGGTGGCTCTGACTGTCTTGGGATAGGGTGAAAAGCTCACAGAACAGAATTACCACTTGTGGATTTGACAGCTTTGTTTCAAAGACTCTTACTTTTAAAGACCAATCTCTAATTAACTCATCACTTGCATTAAGGAATTGAATTGATGAGATAATTAGATGGCGAGAGGAGTCTCTTCACAATTACTTGTTAAGAGGTGAAATTGCTTTTCTAACAGTGGTCATGGGGGGCTCTGATGCAGAAAAACCATACAATCACTTGATGGATTGTCTTTAGGAAAATTTGCAAGCGCTTAAGAATTAATGGTAAAAAAAGTTATTTTTTTGTGACTTAACTGAAAGTGACGATCACAGAACTCCACTCAGACGTCCCGATACAAATGGCAATGCAACAGCAACAATACAAGTCACCAAATTACATTGTATTTGGCCATGACAGCTCTACTGGTGGTTATTTGAGGTACTGACAAAGTCTTTGCTCACAATGCTGTGTGCACACCCACCAGCCTATAACACAGACACTGGCTGTCACTGACACTGTTAACTGCTGCTTCATTTGGTAAGTTTTTGTTACTTTGGTAAATCCTAACATAGAATTCCAGACAATTAAGTCACAAAACAACACAATTTTAACTTACTGTAGAAGGCAACAGCTCCTGTGTCCCGTGATGTAAAATAACAGATTTTCTCTACAGACTTTTTGTGCAGGGAGAGAGCAATTTACAAAGTGATGCAAAGTTTCCAGTTATAAGTAGCTGTTTAATGGCAAGCTAAAGTGGTAAACATATTGTTAACAAATAATACGATTTCAGCCATAGATGTCATTAGGTAAGCCTTTCAACAAGTGGCTAAATCTGTTTACTTGATTCTCCACTGTCAGCCATGTTTCCATTAAGATGGTTTGGAGGTTAGCTCACACTTTTAATCTCCTATGGGGCAGATTAATCAGTTACTTCGTGTTGTTTTTTCTTGTTAATGCATGCAACCATGTGTGACGATTAAAGAAATGTCTTGCAAACAATGTGGCATTAAATGTTCACACATTGCATTGATCCTTTAAAATGAACTTTGATTGATTTCAGTCCTTGAACAGAAATGTTAATAGTCTCAAAAACTATTTCATGACAAAAAGCATTTTAATGAAGATGAGAATTTGTTTAGGATAGCAGATTCAAGCAAGGAATGAACATGAATCTAGTTAGAAAATTATATTCAAAGGGGATCCAGACAAGTATGCTCTGCCTGGACACCCAAGTCCTGGGGAAAAACAGACACCATTGCAATCTCCTCTCTCATTTTACCTACAAAAGATGTCGACAGTGCTTTGCATCTAAAGTGCCTTAAAAATTATCAGTGTTACAAGATGCAACTTTAGGAGACACAATTTACATCACTTTAAAGACCACTGAAGGAAAGAAACAATTAAGAAACAGAGGTTTTCATGTGACGAAAACTGCTGTGCAACAAATTCATTCACATATCACACTGCTACTGAGAATATTAAAATGGTAATCTGCTGAGTAGTAAATAGCAAATACCACACTGTGCTCATTTCATGATGCATTAAAAACCCACTGTAAATCCAAAAGAAAAGAATTCATAACTGGGTCATAGACCATAATTGCAAACAAAGCATATTTTCTTAATCATTTAACGTGCATGAGATCCCCAAACAAATAATGCTGTAGCAAAGGCAGTATATGCTTGTTATCTTTGCCATGTAATCCATCATATCTGAGTAAAAGGTTTGATCTTCATTTATCCGACAGCTATGTCATTCCTTGATCCGCCATGTTAGAAGTCTATTCATACAGTGTGCTGATAAGAGAAATAGGTCACACATTTATGACAGTTTGTTATAGCTCGTTCGGAAGGTTCAAATGATGCACTCGACTGAAAGCTCCGACACGATTTTGTTTCAGCTTTCAGGATGCAATTAATTCAAAGAATCATTCTATGCCTTTGACAAATCTCTTCCATGCCAATGAAAATAATAAGGAAATGCAAATGCACCACAATACCTCCTTACTTTAGGCAGTGCAGCCTGCTCTCTTTCAACAGAGCAACCGAAGCAGAACTGCTCCCTCTCCCTCGAGTACAACTGCAGCCCATGGCAATCACAGGTATGTAGCAGTAAACCAAATAGTAAACAGATATATGGTCACATTAACAGCCTCTATCAAATCAATGTTCTTTGCTCAGGAGCATTGACAGAATAAGCTTAGAGTCTGAGGGTCACTATGCCATCAATTGGACACCCCTGAATCTTCATAACTGTGACAGTCCACAGATGCAGATTAAGGGAACAATGATCCAGCTCAAGAGTCCGACATAAGTCCCATAATATATTGCCTGTTGTGTGACAACTAACCCTACGGTATCTATTGATGAAATAAAAAAAAAATCTGTATTCCCCTCAAAAATCACCACAGTCGTGTTTTCAAAAACAACAAAATTACATTATTTCATATGTCTTAGCATACAGGCACACATACACATTTGAAAAAACTTGCAACACTTTGACATAATTCTTCTCAAGGCAAACCACAGAGATGTTAAACATTTGGTTTGTATTTTACATTTCCATGGGAAGAGGAACTCAGTTAAACCACTGTGCAGGGCCTTGGAGCTATCCTGAGAGCAGTGGAGAGATCATATGTTCCTAACACTGCATGGAGCCAAATCGCTCGCCAGCCATTCATCCATATTTGCATAACCTCCTTATTTGCCATGGGAAAGTTATATCAAAGGATTCTATGAACATTTTGCATCTCTCTCTGTGACTATGAGAGTGTGAGAGTGAAAGAAGAAAGACAGACCAAAGAGTAAGTGATCTCTCCTTTTTGTTTTCTTTAGCATACACCAGTATGAAAAAAAAATGCAGTTATGATTTCAAAGCTCTGACAAATGACACCATTTATTCTCACCATTTAAATCACAAAATGGAAGTATAACCTCCAACTTTAAGAATGAGGTAAATATACTGAAGATTTATCAGGAACATTTAGAAGTACTGTTTTTCTTTTTTTTTATGGCACATTGTATTTTACAAAATGTGACACATCTTACTTCATAGTTTGCCCTGTACCTTATAAACCTCTTTTAACAAAACAGTCCTGCAACCCAATTTCATAACAGTTTAATACACAGTATGTGACTGCGTTGATCTTGAATTCTGTGAAGTCCAACTTACACCATCTGGAAACCACTCAAAGATTCATCCCAGTGGCCCTTGCAGCAGACAGAGCTTGAGGCTTGCAGGCTCAAACCTGCTGGATCAGTAGCATTCTGCTCTTTACTTTTTCTCTAAGAAACCTCTGAAACTACAAGCTGTTAGATTTTGAAATGCAAACATTTCCAGAGTAGAGGTCGTCATGGGCAAACCACTTTTTCACTGTTTTCTAACGTTGTTCTCGTCTCTGCACCAGGAGAACAGCTCTGTCAGTGATAAATTCCTGGTGGGCTATTGAGTAATGAATACATTTTGTGTAGAAAACATATGACATCTAATTAGGTGAGAGACTCCAGAATCAGCAGAGGCTAATTCTGTATTGAGTTAATGTTTCTGGCTGACATACAGTACTGAGCAAAAGTCTTAGACCACCATTAGATTTGTTGTTTTAGCAGTGCTATAATGACTGTACAGTATAATTATTTTTTAAATCATTTCATTGGAACACATCCAGGAAACATGGGAAACAATGCAATTTTAAAATAAGATTTTCAGAAAAAAAGCTTCTAGGTGACTACAAAAGTGATAAAAATATCTGCTGTGAAAAAGGTCTATTCAGTCATAGTCAGCTTTATTCAAGACATGCTTGAGCATTACATTCACATGTCATTTTAGTTAATCTCATTGACAGCTTGCTCAGTCACACCATTCCAATCCAAATACCAATGATCACAGAATTTGAGAGACATAAAAACAACAAAGCTGGTGGTGCCCTGACAATTTAGCATAGTACTGTATTATAAACACAGAACCTTGCAAAAGGGTCTAAATGAGCCTTTAAAGCAACAAATGAAATAATATAAAGGTAACTAGCTAAAGAACAACACAAAACAGATGCACTCCCAAAAGCTCAGTTCCTCCAAATGATAACGTATATAGACAAGGATGTGAACTGGTGGAAAACCTGAAATACTGTTGTACTGTATATACCAGGGTATGTGATCAGAGTGGAGCTGAGGAATTTTGTCCAGAGAGCGTTGAAAAAGAAACAAAAAAAAACAAAAAAATAATAATTATTATAATAATAATTAGAGTCATCTTATCTCTCACTCCATCTCTATTAGTAATATGCCAGTGTGTGCAGTATATGTGAGGAAGAGCATGATGATGAGAACTCTGAAGCAGGACTTCTAACAATCATGTCTTCAGACCAGATACAGTAGCTTATGTTTATATTTTAACATTTTATACAAATATGATAACATTGCTTTATTTATATTAGAAATGAAAACTATCCACGAAAAACAAGACAGAAGAGCGACAGAATTTTAGTTTGTGTAACTTGTTTTTTCAATAGATGATAAGCAAACAGTTTGCACTTACTCAACCCAGAGTAACAGGACCAGGTCGCACTTGGTCAAGTATCTCTTCACTTCTTTCAGCTGATGCTAGTAAGTGAAAGCCGAACCAATATTCTCCCTTATCCTGCCTGTTATTCTACACAACCCTCTAGAAATTTTCTGCTGGTGAGGGTGAAGGGTGCCATACACCTTCTTTTAAGTGGATGTACCATCACAATAATCTTGGAGATGTAATTTGAACCCGTACATTAAGTCGCTTTAAGATAAAATGTGTGTTAAACGGAGGAATATTCAGATCATTTTGACTAACTGTATGTTAACGTACTAAAGATTTGAGAGCAATAATAATAATAAATTGTGACTGCATGAATTTTGTAGGAAAAACAGCACTTTTAACTCAAAAAAAAAATATATATATATATATATTTTTTTTTTTTTTCTGGTTGAACAAAGCAGCAACACAGAAAGGCTCTGATTCCCAGGACTTGCATATTATAATAGAAGTGGACTGTACTGTCAAGGCTCCCTCTCTGTGCAGAGCCAATCATAATGGATTGCACTAGGAGCTCTGACTCCTTGCATGAACAAAAGAGTCAATTTTAAATGTCAGACAGTGTTTAAAGCTTTTGCAATCCAGCAAGAAGTCCAAGCTCCCCATTCAGACCTCCATCGCTTAATCTTTAATCTGTTGTACTCTGCCACTGTAAATTTCTCTTTTTCCATGTCCATCAAGGCCTTCCTGAACAGTGACTATTCACACAAGCAAGCTCATCACGCCACATGAATGTAGGCACCCACCAACAAAGTGAAAGTGGGTTTCAAAGTGAGGATGAAAAAAAAGCTGACTTTTTGCTTTTTTGATTTGCCTTTTAACTTTATTGAGATTAATCCAAAATGCTCAAAAGCTGAAAAAGCATAATGCAGCATGCATGATAGAGCTTATACAAAAGAGCCAATGTTCCCAAAAAACTGTCATAGTGACTCACACACAGTCGCTTATATTGGTTATTGGTTTCCAGAAATACACCCTGTTTAAGAGGAAGGTGCATCGTATTTGTAAAAAAAAAAAAAAAATAAATAAATTACATTAATTGATTAATCCATCAAATACAATTAATCCATAATTTCTAAATGCCTCTTAGCTTCACTCGTCAAAAATTATATATGCAACACAAAACTCCATCAAGGCTGCTCAGTTTCCGAATCCAGATCCCCACAAAAAAATAAATAAATAAAAATAAATAAATAAATCCAATATTTCTTGCTTGGGCCATTACCTACATCCCCAGAAAAAAAATATACAAAAATTCATTGTTTACTTTTTGAGTTCTGCTGTTCACTAACAGACAGCCAAACAAAACAAAAAACATATCCTTGTAGGAGGCAATAACTGGAAGGTTAAAACAAATAGATTTCTAGTTTTTGAGCAGATAGAATTTCTTACGAAAGTGATGTCTACCTCCTCGTGCCTCTGCACTGGACGCATCTGGCATCAGAGTGTTGTTTTTAAACTAAACACTTACACAGATCCTCCTCTCTGTATCCACATACTTGTACTTGAAAGTGAAACTAGAGGATTAAACATTTAATGCGTTTTGTCTCCTACATGCAGCTACTTAAGTAACTAGTGTAAAGCCAAAATTATTTCTGAAGTAGAGGTTGAAGAGTCCAATGAAAGATCTTTAAGTAACTGCACCATGTTGTGTATGTCTCGGTCTTGGTGGGTGATCATTTTCCCCAGAACATGCTGAGCCTCAGATCTCATAAGAATTGGCAAAAAAAGAAAGATTCTGAGGATGTTAAACAACACCATTCAATGTTATGTGGATGAATTTCTTTGTTTGGTGAGCTCATGGAAATGAAATAAATGTGCACATTTATTAATGTTTTAGTAATGTAATGACAGGGGAAAATGATTTATGGAATTCCGAGTGGGGGAAACAAGGATCCTGCTGCTACAGCTTTTAGGGCATCAGTATGGTGGAAAAGCTAATATGCCTCCATACTGTACAAGCAATACTGACTGTGCAGGCAAGTAAGTTTAAATTTAACATCGCTGTATGAGGCCATTTGTTCGTTATGAGTGAGACTACAACACTGAGTAACACTTGCAGTGCTTGGTAACTAAGTATTTTTAGACATTATTTCACGATCTACTGTAGGCACAAGTACTATGTCAGACAAACTGCTGTGCCTTAGTTCAGTGTAAATGGTCTGAATTCATACAGCACTTCTCTAGTCTTGATGACCACTCAAAGCTGCTTTACTCTATAGTTTTGACATACACCCATTCGTGCACACTTTCAATACAGTGCATCCACTGCATGTGCATCGCATTTTCTATCACTCATCTTTCATACCCATTCACACGCTGTCACACACAGCCATCAGGAGCGACATGAGTGTCAAACCCACAACCTTCAAGCAGAAAGACAAATCGATCTGCTACTGAGCTACCGTTGCCCCAAAATGTGTAACCATATTACCACCAGTTGTGACGTATACTTTCTCAGACAAAAGAGATAAATAGAAAGAGTAAAAAAATAACAAAAAACCCAGAGTAAAAATAAAGGTTTTTAATAATAATAAATGAAGCCACATGGCAGGTAGTGGTTAGCATTGTTGCCTTGCAGCAAAAATACAAGGATTTGCGGCCCAGTCCGAAATAGGGCCTGTTTTCATGGAGTCTCCAGAAGAGATGAATTGGACACTAAGTTGTGAATGTGGGAGTGAATGGTTGGTTGTCTGGATGCCATGGACTGGCAGCCTGTCCAGCGTGTGCCCTGCCTTTTGTCCTGTGACAGCTGACTGAATGAATGAATGAGTGAAAAACTAATGAAAATGCCTGTAATTATTCTTTTACCTTTGGTTGTTTGGAAAATGTTTCTATTTTCATTAGTTATTCAAAATCTGTATTTTTATTATTTTTTTTTATTTATATTGTTTTTAATGTCTTTATTTATTCCTTTACACAGTCATGCTTTCTGATGCCACCCTTCTTGCATGCGGGGTACTGAATTTCACAGAAGGGATGAGGGACAGTTGGAGAAGCCTTGTAAAGAGGAAATGGGACGGAGACTGGAACAGCCATGGAGGACAGTGCAAATATCGAGAAAGAAAGAAAGTTCACTCTAGTGGCTAAAAACAAGGCTGTTTGAGAGAGCACTGCAGGAAAACCTATGAGCAAAACAGCTTGGACCCAACCAGCTTGACATCACACACCTGCTGTTTCCAGCCTCTTAAATGTGAATTTTTGTCAAACAGTCACTCCCAAAGACTAGGTCAGGACCCACAGATGAGTCGCTGGACACATTTTGGATGGTGAAATGAATTTTTTTTCTAGCCCACTTAAGATTTATTTAATAACATATGCATAAAATGGTACTTTGATTCATTTATCAAACATATATGCCTTGGCGATATTTGATTTACCTATTCAAAATAATAATGTAAATTAAAATAATAATGTCAAATAATGTAAATTACAGTAATGGCAATAAATTGAAAGAAATGTTATACCATGCACAAATTTGCTCTTGCAACTATTTATACTTTTAAACTAGGTCATGATGAAAAATAGTGTCATGAAAAAAAAAGTTTGGTCAACATTTAATGATGAGTCTGAAGGTTTTGGACTGAGGGTTTGACAAGTTGGACTCAAATATATTTTTCAGTTTTTAATGAGTTATATTTACATGTAGAGCTTTTTTAATGAAAAGGCAATATCAGGCAAGCATCATTCCATGCAGAGTATTTTTTTATTTAAATAATAAATACAAAGCAGCCTACTGGTACATCAGCTGGCGCCCCCTACTGCTGACATATTGTTACAGTGCATCTGAAAACGGACTCATACTGTAAAGTAAATACTTTAAATGTAAATTCAAACCTGGAATTAGTTTGTTTTTTGGTTGTTTGTTTCAGTACTTGTGTTCTCTCCTGTACTGCCACAATTCTTAAACAAATTTACACCTTACATTATATAATGAGCTGAGACAGGGGTGTTAAATCAGTATGACTAGAACTATACACCACATTTAACTGCAGTTACAGTGGCACTGCTAATCACACCTACAGTATATGTTAGCAGATGGCTTAAATTCCCCATAGTTTCACTTCAGTAGCACCCAAACCACAAGAACATTTGTTGACATATGTTGTTGACAATGATTTTAGAGAGCAGTGCCACACTATGAATGACTCTGTGTCAATGACTGTACTCTGAATCATCTATAAATCCTGTGTGGATTCACTTCAGATATTTAAACCCATTCACCACGATAAATAAAAAAAGTGCTCCTATCTCCTCTCATTTCTAATTATCTGTCCCTTGTGATTCACATTTTGTTCATTTGCTGCCACTAACCCACAGGTAAAGCAAAGCAATTGCTTGAGATTGTGAGCGGCAGAGTTGGTGGGATGTCAGATGAAGCGAGCGGTGACAGCTGAGGGAGGAAAGAGAGAGCAGGAGAAAAGACTCTCTGTCAATCAAGTTAGTTGGAGAAATCCACAAGCTCTGCCTCTTAATGAATGAGCCAATGTCCCGTTTGAGAGGACAAACCTGTGAACCACACTTGTCCCATGTTTAGCAGAATGAAAACAAGATGAACATAGATGAGGTAAAAAGGAAAAAAAAAAAAGAGAAGAAACCAAGGGAGAAATAATCCTGCCCTTCAACAATGCAGCTGCTGCTGCTGTGAGAAGAGCCACAGCTGAATGAAGTAAAGAAGATCCAATGGTAAAAAAAGATTACTACTGCTTTGAAGGTGACGCAAGTTCACCAAAAAGCTAATTGCAAATATTGCAAATCTAAGTAAACTGATCCCTGTTAACCACTGAATGTGTAATTACTAAATATGTATGAACAGTGTTCATGTAGAGAAACCTTGGGTTAAAATAATTAAATCTCACAAAGGAAGGACAGTAACAATTCACAATTTCTCCATATATGCGTGTGCAATTGCAGTTCTGCTCACAGCAGTGCTTTGCCATTCTGCGGTGATGACCTCATACAAAAACACAGCACATATACTCCATAATGTATTTACTGTAATAACCTCAAGCTCAAACATAACTCACAGTCACTTTGCCTCCATGCATATAAAGGGATCATGCTTTTGTATTGATTCAAAACATTCCATTTCTTTTCTCCTCACCTTGAGTTGATATATTTTTAATAGTAGATGTTCACTTCACGGAGACTGATGTAAAGTTGTTGACTCATTTGCTATAGGCTCATAACAGACCAGTTCATCCTGTTCTGTCAGGGGTTAGACCACAGTGTCATCTATAATATAAGCAGCAGACACCTTGGCTGCTGATACAGTACATGATTAAGGATTGCTGCATAGCTTTGCAGGATGGAGAATTAAACTGCAAACCAGGTTGCAAAGGATTTTGGTCTTCATTATTGTTATAGTCATTGTTTCTGAATTTAAAGAGGTTTTATTTCTTACTTACCAAGACACTGAGTTGACCAGGTTTTATTATAAAACAGATCAGCAGAGAAGGTTAACAAATGCAAATTGTTTGGAGTTAATGCAGAAACCAGACTGGTAGCACAACTCACTAACAAAAAAGCATTTTGTTCACTTTCTGCTTTAAAATACCTTAGCAATGGTTTCAAATTGTACAGAGCACTTGGTATCAATGGACGATGCAAATGTTATAATGCAGATTCCATTGATTTGTTCTCTTTGTGCTTAAGTAGTTGCCAGTGAATAATTAGTTTATTTTTTTTAACATTAAATAAAATGTGCACGTGCTAATCATCACTGTATCAATCACTGTAGCTACATTTTTGTTTTGTTTTGCTTGAATCATATTACTATACCTGCCACACCAGGTACCTGCACAGTATATTATTCAGTCACTACGAGGAAATACAATACATTGTATTGTACATCATGTTTTGGTAATGTAAAGACCAAAACATGAGAATGCAGCATCTCACACAGCACAATATCCTAGGTCATTGTTTTTCTTCTTACCTAATTCCTTGCCGACTATAGCAATTTCTTTTTCAGAGCAAAGCAAAGAAATTACATCAAATGCATGTTAGATAAAATTCAGTCACTCAGGTTACACAAAGGAGAGTCACAAACCAAATGTGATGTTGACATTTCAATTAAATGGTTAAAAAGACACTCTCTCTCACTCATTTTCTACTCATTTTCTTTATCCACTGAGGGTCGCGGGGGGTGCTGGTGCCTAACTCTAGCTGACATCGGGCGAGAGGCAGGGCACACCCTGGACAGGTCGCCAGTGTTATGACCCTAGGTCACATGCTTTGCCATCATATGTAATTCTCTCCTCTTTTGTGAGTGTGGTGTGGGTGTGTGAGTATGGTGTGGGCATGTGTGTGGGCGTGTGAGTGTGGTGTGGGTGTGTCTGGGTGACTGTCAATCTCCCAGGTGGATGTCAGCAACCAGGTGGCACACTATGACTGGTTCATTTGAAGAGGACTTGGCTCATCGTGAGTGGATGAAGTGATGGGGGCCTGGACTATATAAACCTTTCTCTGACTACACTCAGGGCTTCTTGCTCATTCTCTCCAAAGAAACCCATTTCTAGTAGATTGAATCTGATGTTGGTAGTATTTCTAGTTGTTTCTTGTTATAAGTTAGGTAAGTTATATGTGTTAGGTAAGTGGAATTCATGTTGTTAGCTTTGTTGCTGCTCTTTAGAGTGACTGTTGACTGTTGTAAAATAGGTAATACTCTTTTGTCTAATTTAATGTTACATGGTAACAATTGTAGGAGAGAGAAGCCATTTTTGTTTCACCTTTCTTTACTCCTGTTTTAAGTTAGGAGCTTAGGTAAGTTTTTCTGTCATTTATTTTGCTATTTTCTTTATAGTAGGTAAGATTAGGTTCATTACAGAAGTTTTGTTTATTATTTTGGCATTTCTCTTCTCCGAAGTCAATAAACTGGTATACTTTGACTTGACTTTTGGCTTTCTTTGGAGAGAGGAGTTGGAAGACACACATGTTACCACCCCCCCCTGGTTTCCCCTAGGCCAGGGACGTAACATTTTCTTCTTACCTAATTCCTTGCCGACTATAGCAATTTCTTTTTCAGAGCAAAGCAAAGAAATTACATCAAATGCATGTTAGATAAAATTCAGTCACTCAGGTTACACAAAGGAGAGTCACAAACCAAATGTGATGTTGACATTTCAATTAAATGGTTAAAAAGACACTCTCTCTCACTCATTTTCTAGTCATTTTCTTTATCCACTGAGGGTCGCGGGGGGTGCTGGTGCCTAACTCTAGCTGACATCGGGCGAGAGGCAGGGCACATCCTGGACAGGTCGCCAGTCCATCACAGGGCCACATAGAGACAGACAACCATTCACTCTCACATTCACATCTAGGAGCAATTTAGAGTGTCCAATTAGCCTAACAACTTTTTAGATTTAATTTCAAATGTACTTTTTGTATTAGGATTCAATCCCTCACCATAATTTTAACCAATGGACTTTAAGAGGGGTCACCTTAAATTTAATATAAAGTCAATTCAACATTGTTAAATTTCACACCGATTTTACTCACCCCCTAAAATTGACATGTTCTGATCTAGAAACCACTCACACAAGCAATCTACATAATGAACACGGTTCATGGCTGCAGTAACATCCACCTCTAATGATCCTTCATGGTGTCTCATGATCACTGTCATATATCAGCAGGTGAATTTTTGCACATGCAACGCTGCCTGTGGTGATCAATCATAGCTCCAACCTCCACATATTCTCTAATCATGAAACTGTAGTAAACCTACACTCACTCAAAGATAATGAACAAAGGCCACAGTCTGACAGTACAGTCTGACCCCACTCCCTCACCTTTCCCCTTTAATTGGAGAAGTCACTTCCTGGGGTTTATATTACTCATACTGCCAATTCTGCAAAACCTGTCTTATACTCTTTGGTTCCACAGCACAAAACCTCACATTCTTCATCCTCAGGATTTGCAGTTCTTTTTATTCATATTTACCCTCAAAGTAAATGTTATACAAGGATATACAAGCAGGCAAGGTTTTGTACTATTTGAATTCAAAACACAGTGGACTGTATATCAGTTAAGACATTTCATAATAAACACGATTTGTCACAGGGCCAAGGGAAAATAAAGGTTGGACAGAATAATAAACAAATACTGTGTGAAAAGGGTATGGCAGTGTGGGCTATAAGCATCAGACACATCACATTTTCAATCTCCACCAGTGGGAGGACAAATCGCCTGAGAGAAGGGATTAGGGTTGTGGATCACTGATGGAATAAAAGCCTCCTGTTGTTGCTTTGTAATTGTCTCTGCCATATTTACATGTTAAAAAATGTAAATCTTTTGTTAGGTGCTGGCATGAAAATCATTCTCCTATGAGTCAGCAACAATGTTAAATATTCATGACTTTATGTGGAAAGCAGCATTTACCGTAGGTCCAGGATCCCGATGAGAAGTAAGCAAAGGCGGGGATTAGCAGAGGTGACAGGGTTGACGAATACAAACATTTAGGAGATTATGTTTTTGATTGGAATAGTGCTTTGCAGGCAGCTTTATCCTAAGCATTGAGAGAATGATTAGTTTTCCACCCCCACCTGTATCATCCATAAGAAATTTAGACATGGTGTGTATACACCAGCTCCCCAGAGATGGGGTGGCATTCAGTTTTCTACTGTGGTGGGGGAATTGATCGACAAGGTGACACCCAGTATGAGAACTGTCAATAGAAGGTCAGGAGCTCTCCACTGCCAAGCATACAGAATGTGCACTAAGCCTCCTGTGCAGCCATGCACTGACGATCAATGTTATATGAGAAGGTTGTAAACATTCAACTGAAACACCCCGCAGTTTTACATTGGATTGCAATAGATGCCAAGCTGCATGAGTTTGGGATGAAAGGGAAGCTGTTCCAAGAGTGGATTTAAAATCTTTGACAAGAGTACAAAACAACACTCACAAGAATTGGTGGTAGTTTGATAACTTAGAAAAGAAAAGAAAAGAAAAGAAAAGACATTCAGGGAGATACAATATTTCTTGGCAAAGACTAACAGGTGTGATCATTTTCTTGTGGCAGACAAAACATCTTTGAGCTATATTGTATTTCTTTTTGGTGTTTCCTTGTCAGTCTTGGCGAGATAACAAAAGAAACACTGACAGACACACACACACATTCAGCTGAGAAAAAAAAAGAAACAAATTTCTGTTCTTAATATTTGACTTTGATCTGCTTTATTTGATGTGCACTACTGAAAGAATGAGTTCTCCCTCTCTCTCTGTTTGACCTGTTCCCTGCTTTAATATCAAATATCATCTTGTATAGCAGATGGAAAGGTTGCTAAATAACCCCAAGGTCCGTTTTAGAGAGAATATCCATATCTTGCACATTGATTCATTTGCGAGAAATCCATATTTATGGATCCTGTGCACGCAAACATGATATATTTTTAAAAAATATTTAGAGTGAAAATAAACAAAAAATGCATTAAAAAAGATCAACTTCAGAATACAGCTAATGATGACAAGACAGAGAACAAACACACTCATGAATATATACGTGTGTGTGTGTGTATATACTAGTATTCTGATGAGAAGAGGGAGTTGGATGCAAAGCTTGGATGTACTGTAGAGCAAGATACTCCTGCTGGCTCTAAAAAGACTCAACTACAACCCCAGGACCCCATTTGGAATCAAAATGCACTTAAGGCACAGTTTCATGTTCCTTTCCCTGTTTGCATTACACTGGCAGAGGTACATTTGTATTCTGACAGTAGCAGGGTGCTGTGTTGAGCTGTACAGCGTGTCTTGCAGTCTGACGGATTTCTTTGTATGCAGAACACACACAGCCATCACCTGGGGAGCAGCTTGGCATCGGAACAGAATAGGAAAGTTCAGACTTGCTCAACTACACCTAGATGAACAAACATGGCTTCATAGAAAAGACAGAAAGGGGAACATTTGTACACATGTCCATGCATATGTAGCTCTGCATTTAGTTATGTAGGACAGTAATGACAGCACGGGGGGGTAACGGATATCAATGAATGACTACTGAGAAATTAAAGGGATATGCGTAAAAAACAGAGACAGGACAGGACATTTTGAAAAACACTTCAGGGGTAATGACATTAAAAAGGCTAGATTGATGTGTGAGGAAGGACTAACACGCATGAAGGACACAGGAGTTTGGCCTCAACTTCAAAGACAACGAGGACTCTCATAGCAGCGAAAATGGGAACTAACAGAATTATTTTGGAAAGTGGCTCTTAGGCGCTCAGCCAGCTCTCTGACTACAGACTGAGGAGGCAAAGGGTGACCGTTGCCACTGCTTACAACACTGCCATAACATCTCTACATCCACATCTCCCTGAAGGACCACCTGCCTAAAGTCACATGGGTTCCACTCGAGGAAGAGACATCATGTTTAGAGGACAAAACACTTGGTGTCCTCTGGAGAGACGGCATTTTAGAATGTCTGCTCGGGGGGGTAACACAAGTAGCGCAACGAGAAACTCAGAGGTCATTTGGATAAACGGCAAATTTTTTTTTTTCTGATTGCTTTTCTTTAGATATTAAATTAAAAATAGAGATTTGTTCTCTGATTCTTGATTAAAATGTGTTGTGTTATAAGGTCTCACTGGCATCCCATATCAATCCCCGGCCAACTTTTTGGCCACATGCATGCAACCTGCTAACTGTACATTCTTCAACAGTCACAGCCCTTCTACAATATACTTGCTTGTTGAGAATTATGAGCTTTTTCAAATAGTCCACCACGGTGGGGGAAGGAAATGTGGGAACTGGCAACAGGCTTAACAAACTTGTCCAGATAGGCTTCTAAGGGTAAGATGGCTCCTGCTCAGGAATTGTCTCAAAGGATGAGTTGGCAAAACCACAGTTTTCCAATGCAGAAGGGCAACAATTCACAATCAAACTCAATGACTGCACCATTGCCACAGCAATTTTTCCCTTACTATATATGAGAAAAACTTGCCCGATATGTTAACCACAGGAATCATTTTCTTTTTCATAACATTCTCTATACCATCTTATAATTGTTTGATCACCAATTGTATTTTAATAACTAAAATGTTTAAACATGCATAAAAGAGATAAATTCAGAAAAAAACTCTTACACCAAAGAATACTTCTCAAATGTAAGTGGTCCCTCCTCTCAGTTCATTTAGTGAGAGAGTACATTAGAATGCAAACACTGATCAGCAACAGGATCAAAGTAATTAAATGTGTTTCACATTCAGACAGCAATGTGGGAAACATGGTTTTAATATTTGTACGGCTCCCTGCAGGGTTCTAAGTATATGTGCCTTGATTATTTATTGTAAATGTTGTCATACATATGAGACCTAAGGAGATGACTCCTCTAATCAGATTACTTAGTCACTTTACTTTACAGTGCAAATGATTTTAATTTCACCAGGCAAGCCTGTGAGATAGCTCCAGCCTTGTCTGGCTGATTAGTGAAGTTCATTTTAATTGGTTTAAACTTTGCTCTTACTTCTCAGGGATCTGCACGCTTAATTTCAACAAAAGGTCAATATTAATAAATCAGGATGCAATAGAGAAGAGGAGGGCAAAGGCATGAAAATAAAATGCTCCTCACTATTCTGGCCTGGATTGACCACTGGGAAGGAGAAGCCAGCTGACCCTGGTAACACTGAAAACCAACAGGGTGCTAAGAGAAGATTAGAATTTGAAGCTCTGTCAGCCCACCCTCTTGTCAGGTGTTTATTGCCCATGACCTTTGCGAGATGAGGTCAGATTTTCATATTATAGCAAACCAACTCCTTTGGCTCAGTTGGTTGCAGTATATTCAAATGAATTCCAACAGGAAGAACACCGGCTGTATCAGCAAATGAAGAGAGATGAGCAAGGACAGGTAGTGAGTTTTAAGGAGCAAAGCAGAGGAGACTATGCAGGAGTGTTTACAGTGTAGAGCAGATGCAGAAAGAAGGATACACATAAAGGAAAATCAGATCTGTCTGGGCCTCTTTTTTTTGCATCAGCTCCTCTTCTGTGTGAGCATTACAAGGCTCTACAAAAGCAAGCATGAGAGGCAACAGTGCTGTGGCCCTCAGGGGGTATTCACACTCCAGACCTGCCCCTCAGGATTTCACTCACCCAAATGGAGAGATGTGCAGCCCCGCTGATTACATGTCTAATACTTTCTATGGCTCATTACTCTGATGCCAAAGTGGAGCACTTGCTCAATACACACATGCAGAACCCCCTTCCCCCAACACACACGCACAAACACACGCACACAGGAAAGCCACAATAATCAACATCATGAAACTACCATAACCATTAAGAGATTATGTCACCTATCAATCAGAAGGATGCTAAAAAGTGTTGTCAGCTTGACGGCACACACAAACACACACTTCTAACCAGGTTAGGTTAAAAAAAAAAAAAAAAAAAAAAAAAGACCAAAACACACAATGTTAATCTTTCCACTGATTGAACTATATTGTGATGGCCAAGGCTTCAGCAAAGTAAAGTGCACTCCTGCACAATGGAGGTGAAATTGGGTAGTTATTCTGTCTGGTCACCATGCATCGTTGCTCTGAACTCAGAAGGAAACATGAGCCTGAGGTGAAATAAAACTAGGACTGACAAATAAAAATAAAACAAAGTTGTACAGCACCTGGCCACAAAGTTTTGTTGTCCTATTCAAATCTTATTTTACAGCTACAACAAACTAAATATGCAATATTTTGATTTCCTTGTTGTTTAAAACAGTGTTGTGCATTTGGCAGAGCCCATTTTTAATTTGCTATTAAAGACTTGAATGAGAAGAGAAGCGTGACCAGTGTGAAGAATCGATAAGTGAAATGAACTAAGTAGAAATTTTCCTGGTTTCAACTTTCTGTTGACTCAAAACTAGGGAACCATAAAACACATGCTGCATATTATGCTTCATTATATATTAATGCCAACCTGAAATATTAGGGACCCAAGCTACATAGGTTCTGTATATCAAAGAGCAAAAGATATGAGTTTACTATCTTTCTGATCATCAGGACTGAAACTTATAATCTATGAGATTCAGTCCTGGTGGAGAAATTTCAATCACAATTTTAGCACAATGAAAAACAGGCTGCTTTGTCTGTGGGTGTGTGGTTGTAAATATGTATAAGCAAAAAAATCTGGCATTAAAATAGAGTACAATGCTGACATATTACAATCATTTGATGTTAAATCTATTTCTATTCAGATTTTAAAGAAACGATTACAAAAGCCCATTCATCTTCTTCTACAGTCCATATTGATACACTGTATTGAATATGAGCAGGTCATGTAAAATAGCCAAATGGTAAGTTCTTTTTACAGGTTTACAGTGAAATCTCCAACAATAAGACTCAACTTCCAGAATCAAATCATTCTGTTACTGTACTGAGCCTTTGCACACTAAAATGCACCAAAGCCACGGTAGTCAAATTGCATTTAAGGTTATGTTTTAACAAAACTTCAGGTACAATGGGAGTAAAACATCTTCTGTCACCATCAGTGTCACTGCTTAGTTCAGTGTAGCATTTATTTGGTTAACTGGAGAGCGAAAATTCTTCTTCTACAAACAAAAACATACTGCTACCACACTGGCAGTGCAAATGATGTTATACTGTATATATTTTTTTAAAACTATTTGACTAATTAATACATTTACAGAAAGTAATCTGTTCACTTCAGTAGTTGCATGCAGTTACTTATCTATATAGTCAGCTAACTACAGCACACATACACACGCATGCATACACACACACAGACAAACATCAGACATACTATAAATACTTTAAATGATAAGGCTAACATGCAAAACTTTTTAACATTAGCTCAAACATAGACAAACATAGACACATCATTTCACTAATTCATTCAATCATTTCACTCTGGTCACTTCACTTAGCTCTCTGCTGTAGGACCAAGAGACAGCTGTGTTGTTCATTTGGTTCATTCAGCTGTACTTTTATTTTAAATTCCTTGCTTAATGACTGCTTCACGAAAGATGTGAATTGATTTGATGTATAATGCACAATAGAGTTGGGTTAAACAGTGCACTTCCTCCTTTATCACCACAATGCAACAGAACACGTAGATTGCCAAGGTGCACAGACCTCAGCTGTCATCAGCAGGGACTTTAAAGCAGTAATGATAATCTTTGGCTCCATATCACCAGATGAGAATCTGGAATGACAGGCCCTGATCAACTTGAACCTCAGAAACTGGAGGGCAAATAGCATTCATGTCCAATTAGGTAGCTGATGCTAGAGCACCTCCCTGACACTGCCTTTTTTTTCTGTGATTGGCAGACTCATGATAGCAAGGGAGGGGAATACCTCTGAGTGGGTTGACAGACTGGGTCAACTCTCTCGTAGTTTTAGTACTTCTGACAGTGTCTGTCTGCCTGTGAAACTACACAAGATAAGGTGCACGGGATTATAAAGAAATGGGATATTTATCTTTTAAAACAAAATGGCAAAAGCACAGATTAAATCACCAAAAGCCCATCTTGAAGCTTAAATGACAAGGGTACATTTCCATCCAAGATGAGAGTAGTCCCAGGGGTGATATACCTCCAAGAATACTTTGACAAAATGGGACTTCACCAGTGAGATGTGTGATGCAAATTAAATTCCTCTATGCGAGAATCAGATTGAAGTCAGGGAGAAACTGACCAAGCTGAGCACAGACCTCACAAGCTCATCATCCCAGACTGCAGCTCTTTGGCTTGTAGCAAGAGTGTCCTCGTGTAGCAGAGCAAAGCAGAGCAAACACACTGGTGGTACTCGCATTCAAATGCCTCGCTCAGGAGGCTGCAATACTGACCATGTTTCCCAGCTGGCAATCAAAGGACTGCAAATTTTAGTCTTCAGAGAAATCGCCAGTTTTCTCCTGCCATAGATTCAGTGTGTCGCCAGGCATAAATACTGTATGCTTGAATGAGAGTGAGGACAGTCTTGATTTATTTTTTTTCTTTTCTTTTGCAGGGGCTGGGGGAGGGAGCAGGAAACATCAAGCTCAGCTAAGGCAGAAAAGAAAATCCTTGTGATCCCCAAACTAGGATAAGGTCCCCCCCATTCTCTGTAAGACAAACAATGGTAAAAACAGTAGAGAATATAAATGAAAATACGTGTGCCTCTGCCAGATGGAGCCCTGTTTGGTAGATAATACCCACCACGAAGCCACTGAGGTACATCAGTAATGCTTATTTAAACAGATGGGTTGAATATTGCCCTTTTAAATCGAACGAAACAGTCACATTAGTTGGCCATGCACTCTACTCCTTCCACTTATTGTTTCCAACTGCTGTAAGCCTTCATCAACATTAAAGGGAAGTTGATTAACAGTAAGTGGAGAGGAATGAGTAGTAAGGAAGCAGCAGAACAAAACAATACAGCTGGAATACAAAGTCAAAATATACAGAAGGCATCAACACATCTTCAAATGCCCTTTAAATGCACAATGTACAGTGTGAGCCTTTATCTTATTTCTGTACCCTAGGACTTGCTTATTTTCCTAATCGAGTACTTGTTTGGTCCGTAAAATGTCTGAAAATGTTTAAAAAAATGCTGAATAGTTTTTCTCAAACCTGGAAATGATCAGCAAAGACACTGAAAATATTCACATTTAAGAACCTGAAAAATCAGAAATCTTGTTTTAATTGTTGAAAAAACCAATTAATCCATTACGAGAATAGTGGACAATTCATTTAGTAATCAAATAACTGAATAAATGTTGCAGCCCTGCTGTACTCATTTTAAGGGGAAATGTTTTTAAGTCACATCATATAACATATAACATTTACTATAGGGATGGCACTTTTTTAGATCCGATATCAATATCACAAACTTGAGTATCCACTGATACTTATAGTAGTCCAATACAGTCATTTTCGACCATTTATGAACTACGAAACTGTTAACGACACATTTGTGCTGAGCAGCGATGGGCCGTCAGGGCCAGCAAGGCCTTCTCTGCTGGCCTAACATAACCAGAAATCATTGTCATAATCATAATGCAAGTTCATTTAAGTTCAATATATTTTTGTAAATATCTATATAAAATTCTCTATGTATTCTGTTCTCCTCATGTCATATTACACTCATTTGGTTACACTGGTTCCAGTGTTGTACTTTTAGGATAGAGGTTTTGTCCAATCAGAATTCAGCTAGCTTGTGTTTCCAGGCTGGATGAAATCTGCCTGAGGCCTTCAGAATCAACAGTGCGGGCGTCTGTGCACAGTAAGTGAACGGACACAGATAGTTACTATACTAAAAATAAAAAAAAAATCTTGCTCTTCAATGCATAATGCAATGGCGCGTACTCAAGGAGACTTGTTTCATTGTGTCACTGTGGCATGTATTCTCAAGAACAAATGAAAATGATTATTTAATTTTATTTTCCATGAATGAATGAAATACTGAACATTCAGTTCGGACTAAATAGGTCATCACTGAAGGTGTGAAATGCACGGCCCACCACTGGTGCTGTGCCATTTCAAATACACATTTCTCCAACTGTGTAACAAATATTGCCCCCCCCCCCACCCCCCCCCCCCAAAAAAAAAAAAAAAAGAAATAAATAGCCCAAACATGACTCCGGTAAAATGCTTTTGTTTTACATTTTCATCTGTATGACATCTGATCCAGTGATTTTGACAATTATAGCTGCAGGGAGGTGTAAAGCATAACAGTCTGGATAAGAAAAGTCCTGATGCCATTACTGGGAAAACTGCTGCAACCATGGCTTTTGTGGTATCCGAGTCTCCGTGCTAGAGATATAGTCTGGGTATCACCAGCACTGCACTCTAATGCATCACAGTTAGAAGCACAGAAACAAGGTGAAATGAAACTAACTACCTAATTAGCCAGGTTTGTGGTATTTTTCAATAAAAGTGTCGCAGCACTGTTAAGGCCATGCCAACATGTTACAGGCTGAAAGTGTTAGAGTATTAATGACATACAGCAGTCATCATCACAGTGGGAAGAACACCCATTCTTTATCTAAAATGTAATGAATTACATCCAGTAGCTGTTTGTCAATGCAAACGGCTTAAAATCTGACATTATTTGAGAGAAACACATCTGTCAACTTGATTGGGATCACGTGTGGCTCTCTTTTATTGTCCACTGATGAGAACACAACAGGAGAGCACCAGGCATTGTGTGTTTGTACACAGGTATTTATGAGACAGCTCACCAGTTATACTTGTCTCTCCATGGAAGTGGTCAATGTCTAACATCACTTTGGCTGTGATGTAAGGTTCACTGGTCATTCTGCTCTTTTCTTTCATAACCTTCCCCAGAAACTCACAAACTGGAGTCGCACACAAAACGGTAGACTCTTTGATTTGCTGGTGATGTGCATATTTTTGCCCTGTGTGATCAAGTAAATACGGCCAAATATGCTGATCATCGTAATCGACCTGGATTTTAGCACGATTGATAGTTGCAATCATATAATCACCCAGCCCTACCTGCAAACAGTATTATAATATTTGGAGAATGTGTCTTGCTTGCTTGAAGCAGTGAGGGTTTGAAAGCAGCGCCTTCCCCCAACAGAGGCTGTCAGTCTGTCAGGTGACCTATGCTTTATTGTTGTAGGTCTGGTAACGTTGACAGCTCTTTATCAAATGGACATTTCATGACACAACTGGCAGCATGGCTGCAATCACCATTTTCATACATTTCCAAACATTACTCTAAATGAATCCAGATCTATTCAAGAAGAAAACATTAATCTGCAGTACCAGATTAATGTTACTGTCTTGACAGTGCTGACCTTTGAAGGGATGGAGAGTTACCGTAGCTTGTTAGATGTGTTGCCCCTTTTGCTTTTAATCTCCACTGGTGGAGAAATAACTGTTTCACCAAAGAGCAATGGTTTGCAGGCAGATATCAGACAACAGTCAATTGTATCATTCAAATTTAAGTGGTTTTGTTTCTTTTCCAGTTAGTCACTTAACTAAGTTAACAAGTATTAAACACAAAACCCAACCTTCCAACCCAACATCAGGCCACCACTGTAGGTTGAGGTGGTTAGAGAATTAAACATCATCACTGTTAATATTTAATCTGGTCACAATTGTGGGTAACCATTTCATAATTTTCCATCTTAACTTAAGTCTTCATGTAGTTTTTTTGTTGGCAGTTATCACAAGAAGACAAGCTTTGTTTCAGAGAAGACTGCAGACCAAGAAAAAACATCACAATTTTTGAGAATGGGCTCACAAATCTCTGTATTAGGGCTATACAATGTAAAATCTGAAGAAGTATAAGATTTTTGAATGCTTACATTCTAGAATGTTTTCTTTGAATGTAATAATGATCAACGATTTCAAAATAATGATCATATGTCGTATCATTGCGATGGAAATGGTTAACATGAACCTGCTGCACAATTTTCACAGTACAGGAATGTTCATTACCTCCCTTGAATTGGTAAATTAAATAAATAAACTCATGTGGTCCATTTGGCTTCTTCCTGGACAATATCTGGCTGAAACACTGTAGATAGATAGGTATTTGTGGCATATTCTTATTTGGGCTCATTTTAGGAATTCAGTGAATGACAGGGGACGTGCCAGTGAAAAATGAGCTCCCCCCCACTGAAATATAAAACTTGGCTATTACAGCAATAGTGTTCCACGCTGATTGTGCACATTCATCATTCTTTCTGACGGAGCTTGAATAACATCTAACCAGTTTTAGATACATTTTACTCAAAACTAAAACGGCCTGCATTTTTGTTGAGATCATGTTATATGATATTATATGGACTGATTGATTGAGGCAATAAACAACCCTGTCCTCCAGGTTAAACAATGCTAAAACAAGGATACAAAGTTGCCTAAATGGTACTATGTGATTTTAGCCACATCCCTCAGAGCTCTGTCACTTTGTGTCTAGAGATTTGGCAAAGAAACAGAATGATATAGTCATTTCTCAAAGGCCCAGAGTACTCAGAGACAGATAAAGGGCATCATTGTCTGTTGCTTGGTGTTTCAGCCCTCAAGGCCACAGTTCCTGTGTACCAAGGCCAAAAGATTCTTTTGCCTCCTGCAATCCAGCTTGTGTGAGGAATGATCTGTTTTGTGCTCTAGGGAGTGAGCCAGTGCTGGAGCTCACCAAAGGTTGTGAAGTCATCCCATATTCAATTCTTTCATGTTTTGTCATGCATCTCAACAATATCCCAATATTGCCATCTATACTGTAGAGGGGAAGCCTTCTAAAGTTTGCTGACTTTGATTAACACAAAGGTTAGGGTTATTTTTCCATTAATTTCACCATTCTCCAATGAATGAAAGTGCTGCATTAATGCACATTTCTACAACAGTAAAAATACTGTTCCTTTTATGGAATCTTCCAGACTGCCCACATGGCTCAAATTAAGTATCTCATAAAGCTTCCACTTAAATTGTCCTCCTAAGTCTATGCAAAGGTATTGCATTAAAATCTGCTTCAGCAATTTGCCTGGCTTTTCAATTTTGTGCTGGCTTTTAGGGAGTGCCATTTCACCACCGGAAATAAAAGTATACATCCATTATTAATTTATGATTTTACAAAATTTTGCTCACAATGCTGTCACCTTGTTTTTTGCAATAAATTGAAATCAACAAATAACTTTAATATGATCTGTGTTGTTGTTTTTTAAGTAACAACTAATTTGGCATTTCAACAATCCATCATGCTTCAATGTAGGAGAGGTTCATTTTAGTGATAAAATTTTAATAAAAGCAGCCTTGCTGGTGAAGGACCCATAACTCGGTCTCATTATGAATAAGATGTAGATTCATTCGCTTCACTTCGGCACCTGGAAGACTTGCAAGATTCATCTCACCCCATGTTTTGGCCTAAAGTAATGGGAGAGATGCATTTGATCAATAATGCATCATCAAGATAAATGCAGCTCCCCCATTGTTTATTCCACAGCATACTAATCCTTTCACTTTTAAAAGCACTTTAGTGTCCACTTCAAAAATTATAACTACATAGCTCACCAAGAGTCCAGCCACTTCTTTGGATACATCTGTTCAACTACCCATTAATACAATATCTAATTTGCCAATCACATGGCAGCAAATCAACACATTTAGGCAGGTAGTCATGTTCCAGAAAAACTGATGAGGTTCACACAGAGCATGAGAATGGGAAAAAGGTGATTTAAGTGATATGGTTACTGGTAGCTGCATGGGGTGGAAAAGAAGAAAATATCCATTAAGCAGCAGTTCTCTGGGCTATGCATTGTTGATGCCAGAGGTCAGAGGAAAATGACCAGACCAGGGTTTAAGGTCAGAGAAATTCAACAGTAACTCAAATAACTACTCCTTACAATCAAGGCATGCACAGGACAATCTCTGAATGCAAAACAAGCAGAACCTTGAAGCAAATAGACTGACACAACATTAAAAAATAGTTAAATGTTATTCTTTAACTATTTACATTAATAAAACAGTAAAATGTCTGTCATTGCTGGGTTGATTTGGGGTACATATTAGGAATGATTGATGCCCTTATTAAAAACACTAAGTGGACAAGTTATCACAAAAAATTATATTACAGTTACATTAGCAACAGATTGTCCCTACATAACTAGACCATTGAACAATGCCTTTTTTCCTGGAAAAGTATTGGGATATGAGATGTAGCAACATGTTAACATGTTACTTTAGGGAATTTATTGTTAACTAACATTAACATTACTTTGACATTTTGGTGGGGCAGATTTTCTGCTTAACCAGAACTCTAATGGACCATGATATTCATTTTGCCTCTGTGCTTTCAGAGTGACCTTGGATGAGTTAACCTGAGGAGACTGTACTAAAAATTGTAAAACATTTTTTACTGATATTCAATCAGTAACTGTTCACTGTATTTAAGGTAAGCAGCTCAACAGTGTACTTAAAACACAAACAGCCTCTGTAGATATAGTGATGCAGTTTTTACTGTCACTATAAATCCTGTATAACACAGACATTAAAAACAGACATTCACAACATGGATGCCCAAACCAATGTTTGAATGATTACATGAATTATTTATTTCATAATATTTTATAATATTTATTTTGAACATGTGAAATAAAACCATATATATATATATATATATATGAAAATATGTGTATGAAAAAAATATACTAAAAGGACCAAAGAAACAAAATAACAATGTTTTGTTTAAATGCACAGGTCTGCATGGATAATTGGAGATAGCTGTCTCAGTGTGTGTGTTTGTGGATGTGCTGCTACTTTGCATGGCGACTCAATTCCGAGGCTTTGGGTGAGCACAGAGCTGTCTTTGGCTGTCACTTCTCATCATTTGCCAGTCAGGGAGACAGCTGAACAGAGAACAACATATGAACAGTGAAGAGATGGAAGAAGTCCTTGTGTTAAGTGACAGACTGGCATTAAGTGGTGTGCCCTGTTAGGACCTTTTCCTTTTCATGGAAATTCTGACACTCAAGTGGTATGTAAAATATAAATAATAACACACCGTATCCACAATGTACATCTACACGCCCACATTTCCAACAGATATAGAGGCATTGGAATACATGCATGTAAATGGGTCTGCACGCATGCAGTCCTATACAGCCACATGTGTGCAAAACAGGGTATCAATGAATGCATTCATTTTGCATTCAGCTTGATGAAAAAAAGACACACACACACACACTCACCAACAATCACAACGTTGTCTCTGTGCTACTGATATTCCTCACAGCTGTGGTCTATGTGCACTTATAAGTCATCATCGGCTGCCTTCATTCAGGATATATAATGAAACTCTTGATTTCTGTGTTTCTTTTTTCCCTCTGAGGAGAGACTGTGATTGCATACAGCAATTAATTTAGAACACACGCACGCACACAACTGTGAATTCAGTGATACAGCACCAAAGACATACATTCCCAGAAACCCAGCGTTGCAGCAACACAATAAACCATCTTTAAACTAAGAGCACCTTCAGCCATAGAGGTCTGTGATTAATGCAAAGCACAGAGTCTATGAAATTCATAGGGCGCTTTAATAAATGGGGCTTCCTTGGGATTATTACACACAAGAAAAAAGGGGCTTTACCCAGTGTGTCAGCAAGATCCCCTTATAGAACTACTTCTCTCCACAGAAAAAACATCAGCATCATCTCTGAGCAAAACGCTGTATACCATGGACTGTGAACAGGAAAGGCATCAGTGCCCGTCGGAGATTCAGCCGTTAGTAAATTAGACTGACAGCTAAAGAACATGGAGCCTTTCATATTCAGAGCTGGATCCAGCTTCAGATAACCATAGCCCTCTTAAAATTTAATGATGATAAGACAGGTAAGCATTTATGTGTAGGAGAAGTTTAGTGGGAGAAGATGATAGATTTACTGACATAGGAATATTTTGACACACAAATCAGTATATTCACATTCTGTGCTTGTTTTTGTAGCAATCTCCAACACTGAGACATGAGAGTTAAAAGTTCAGTGCAGTGTAATTTAAACACAATCAAAAGGAAATTATTGTACAGCATTCACAATGGCAGGGCAATGACAGCAGGAAACACTGCAATGCTTTTGAAAGATGTAATAGTTTTTCCTCCTTCTCTATAAAACATAATTAAATATTGTAAGAGGGATTCGTCACCAAGTATGAGACATTTTTGAGTAAATGAGCATACTGGCAGCGGTTTAAAATAAAGTCACCTTTTTCCCAGCTTTGTTGTAGTGAGAGTGCTACAGAAAAATATTCCTTTGAAAATATATTAAGACTACAAAATAACACAGAACAGTGAGTCACCAAGGTGCGTTTTATTCTGCCTTTATTGTGGCACCAATATTTTTTAATTAGTAGGAATTTCTCCATTTCCTTAATTTCTCTGATTTCTTTTGATATGTACTTAAACAAATAAATAAATAAATAAATAAATAAATGCAACACATTTGTTTTTGCTCCGATTTTCTATTAATCAACATAAAAGATGTAAGATTTCTTAATGGCAGACAAAAGGCTTGTTTCTCTTAAATTTGGCTCACAAATGTGTTAAAGCCTGTCTTCATGAGCACTTCACCTCTTCTACATAGCAAGGTGCTGATTAAAGAGCATGATTATTGCACAGGTGTTCCTTGGACTAGTCACAATAAAAGAATGTGCAGTTTATCTTAAAGAAACATCTTTATTAGGCAGCAAACTAAAGCTTGATGCAGGGCATTTTAAAGGGGGCAGAAGACTGTGAGTTACTTGTATGACCACCATTTGACAGACAGTGATATGAATTTGAATCTGCTGTTGTACTAGTCGTGTCAAAGCATCCCAAATGTCCTCAATATAGGTGACATGTCTAATGAGTAAGTATACAAGCCATGCAAGAACTGAAAATGTTCAGTTCTTGGGATTCAGTGTTCAGTTTCTAGGAATATTGCATACATCCCTGCAACATAGGGCAACATATTATTATTATGCAACACAACGTAATGACAGCAGACTCTGTGCTTGATATCCATATCTTATGTCTGCCCATACCATAACCACCACCACCACCACAGGCCACTCTTCTCAAGGTCAAGGGCTGGGGTGCCCCTGAGCAACGTACCCAATTCCCATTGCTCATTGTTAAGTGGACACATTAAACTGACCACAGTAAGTTGCGTCAGGAAAGGCATCCGGTGTGAGAATCACTACTAAAACATTTGTGTGGACCATCTGCTGTGGCGACCCATAAACAGGGAGAGGCCATAAGCCAAAAATAAAACACATAAATAAATAAAATCCAACTAGACAATTCCAATTGTAGGCACAGATTAATCAAACTATGATACATTGTCCTCAAGAGGAGACCTCACTTAACGTTTTTACCTTAACTCAGGTCATGGCAGAAAAGTACCCAAATTAATGAAATTTACTTTATCATAAGAAACATGATCACTCTTCTTCTCCTTCTTTATAGTAGCACTTCAGAGAAAATATAAAGAGATATAAACATATACATATAAACAGCACCTGAATCTACACAAAATCAATTACTCTCCTTATCTGCTGTGATTCCACTTCAGGTTGTGGATCACTTTTGGTGGATAAAGTGGTCTGCTACAAATTTAGCAACTCATAGGTAAACTCATTCCTTACATATCTTAAATGAGGAAAAGTACCCATGCATGGATCATCATTGCTGTTCAACCGTTTCCACAGCCACCCACTTGCCCTTTTCTCCTCATCTTTGCCCACATTATTCACACTGTTGTTAGCACCATGGATGGAGACATGACTGTTTGCTCTATGCATTTAGTTATCTTACATATCTAATCCTAAAAGACAACACACAGTGGGTACTAAACTTTTTGTTGTTTCTTGCTCTGGTTACCTGCTGAGATACTGTGTGTGAGGTTTTTGTGTGTGACAGAGAGACAGAGAGAGAGAGAGAGAGAGAGAGAGAGGAAAAAAAAAAAACATTAAAAACTGTGTTGCATAGCATGACAGCTCTTTATTTTACAAAACTGCCAGCTGTGAGTTTGCTCAATGCACGTTGAAGAAAAACATACAGTTGTCTAGATTTAATTTGTCTGCCATGTTTGCCAAGTAAGTTGAATTTTCAACTGTGAGTTTGGGTTGTTACCAGAGTTTCAAAATGACCCCTATGTGATATTTGCTAAAAATCACATTGGAGTCCGAGACTCTGAGAAGTCAGAAAGTGTCGTTGTCCAGTGTCAACAGCTGTGGATTTTTAAAAATTCACGTTACATCAGGAGACTTTCAACCTACTTATAATGTGAGTTATTTAAAGATGGTGCAGACAAAAACACCCAAAATAGAACTAAAACCTGCAGGTGGCCTTCAAGTGGGGACAATGTGTTCTATTTAGGGAACATGCACACACACACAATACAAAATAAAACTGTTACTATTGTCAGTATGGTGCAGGTCTGTTATACTTGTACCATCTGTACTCATTTGAGCTTGGTGTGTTTGTTCTTCTACATTAAAGATGCCCAACATGCCATCCAGGGCCATGTCTCTCAGCCTCTCTGACACAAAAGTAAGAGGCTCCCCAAATGGAGTTCTCATTTTCAAGGGGAATGGCTGCATGGCATAATGCACTTTGTCTTGGGAATTACTTTTTCTCAGCCTGTGTGGTTCATTGGGATGGACATGGCTGGCTGGCTCTGGAGGAGACAGATGGAGGCTGCTGGCTGGCCTGACACATGTTTAGAGGCTGTGATGAGTCAGTGACGATGGGGTGGGTGGTGGAATTGGAGGACGGAGGCCCTTCTTTGCCCGAAATCTGCTGTAGCAAGAAAGGAAACTGGAGCTGCTCTAACCTGTACAGTCTATGTGATTTGTATATAAATAAGCTCTGGTATCTTTACTACTGGGGCACGCAACAGGTACTTACAAAAACATAAACATATACAACTTTAAGATAAAAAAGTACGTACAGTTATAAATGTGGAACATCATCAACAAAACATAAAGTCAGAAGGATTGATCCTGTGGCCCATGACTGTCTGTGCCTAATTATAAAGGTAATCATCATAGATAAATATATGTGAGAGTGAGGAAACCACCAGCTTTACTGTTTTACTGTCCGTCTGCAATCATTGGCATGTGGATCAGAATGTTGTGACTGATAGTTGGTCTTATACTGAATATTAAGCTGTCAGCTCATATAACATGTGTATGTAATGCTCAAGCATGTCTCGAAAAAAAGTAAAAGACCTTTTGACATCATTAACATAAAATACCAATACCAATACCAGGACAAAAAGGCTGCAGGATCCAGATCCAGTTTGGATGATGTTATTATTATTATTATCGGTAACAATAATACTGCTGTCATTGTTACTATGCTCTGATTAAAGTTCATCAGTATAATTTCTTATCAATAATCTCTGCTGCTGCTTGTATAAATGACACTGTAGTTCTATAAACATGACATAACTGACTCTAAACTTGATACAACTGTTGTATATTTGCTCCTGGTCTCTCTCTTCTGTCTCTCCCTCACCTCTTTTTCTTTCTCTCCCCCCTTTCTGTCCCCCACCTCTCCTCTGCCCCCCATTTTCCTCTCACCCCAACCGGTCGAGGCAGATGACCGCACATCTTTGAGCCTGGTTCTGTCAGAGATTTCTTCCTGTTAAAAGGGAGTTAATTTTTTGGTAAGTCTCCCTTGCAAATTAAACCTCTTGTTTTAATATACACTAGCTTAAAAAATAACATTAAAAGTAAAGACACAGGAAGCTACAAGAGGGTGGAGAGAAGTCAGTTCAGGCACACTCTAAATGGAGGTTAACATGGTAAAATACACCAGAGGACCTCTTCCTCATGTCATCATTCCATGTTAAAAGTAAAGCTGTTCTACTGCATCTGGTCTCCTTTGCAGTACAAATGTGTTGCTCGCAGATAACCCCTGATACTTTTGGTACATCCACATTTGTTTTTGTAATATTATAGTTTTAGGAAAGCTAAGTACAGTATCAGTGCAAGTTTGATTTCTGGCCCCACACATCCTGAACACAAAACTGATGAATAATGGATAACAGTCTAACTCGACTGCTCAGTTATGTAGAAATCAGTGTTTTCCACATGATTTCAGGATTTTAAAACATCTATATTGTATGAAAAAAATATATTCATACAGACTTCAATTTATTATAAGCAGGGAATGAAAACTAATACATTGGGATGGGTGGTATATGCTTGTATTGCAGAAAAGTAATTTTTTCAGGAGTTGATCATCTTTAGTTTCTTCAAACGCGACCCATAAATTTGAATGTATGAACTTTCCTTACAAAATAGAGCTTTCTGTTCAAAGGGCTTTACTTTGAAGAAGATCATAAGGCCCTGCTCCACTAATAACTGTCTGCATCCTTTCAGCAGATCTTAACCAGTTCTGTGCAAATAAGTAGAGGATAGCAGCCTTCCTCTCAGGGGACCCGTCAACAATGCAGAGAAAAGAACTTCTGTTAAACATAAATAACACTGTTGGTTGTATTTGGTTAATTATTAGTTAGATATATTCTTTGCCAAACAAAAGAGTGTGTACGTATGTCCTTCCACTTTTGGTAGGCAGGTGACCTAGGGCTGCTTTCTCATTGGTTTGGTCCAGATTTTCCCTGTGGCCAATCAAATGACACTGTCAGTGCTGTCATTCAAATCACTCCACTGGTGGCCAATCCTGAAGCAAGCGGACATACTTGAGTGACTGCATTCACATGCACGTGAGGTATTTCAATAACACTAGCCTGCAACACGTTAATAGCTTATCCCTGTAAGCATTACCCGAATAAACTCTTATTTTGGCAATGAATAATCCGAAAAAGAGAGCTGAGTTTTGCCCGTATTACCCATAGTGTTCAGAAATGTAAACATTTTACTGTGGTAACCAGTGGGGCATGCTCTTGTACGCTGCTACAAATCTGGCAGCGATGGCACACGGCTTCTCCACAACAGGCAAAGCGGGTAATGACTTAGTTAATCATGTCTTGATAGAGCAGGTACACAAACTTCTTTAAAGTACATGTGTACATCAAACTGGTTTGAAAGAACATGATACTCGCCAAAGCTCCATAGTTTGTAAAAAACAATGGTATATTGCACAGCAAGAGGCAACGGACTGAGGGCTATAGGATCACGAAGCTCTCGCTGCCACTTTGATCTGCGTCAGCTGCTTTTTCTTTTTTGTCTTTTGATTCATAAACAACTTTTCCAGATGCAGCTGCAGATCAAAATCAGTAGGATCACAATAAGGCTTCATTACACCACATGACTTGTAGAAAGACTTTCATCATGTTCAAGTAGTGCTTTTTTTCTTTTTTGTGTGTGTGTGTGTTTTCCCTTTTTTCTTTTTGTATAAAATGCTGCCCCCAAACATTTTTTTTAATCACCAGCCACCAACACTCCCTCTTTAGGGTTTTCTGTGAGATGCCAGACCATGGCGTTGAGAAGGGGAAACTTGGGCTGCCTTAGGCAGTGACATGAAACAAGAAGGCACTAGGCATTCGGGGCTGAGCTGAATAATTCAGCCCCTCGATCACAGTACATTTTCATATTCATATTATCACTAGCACATTTATTTAAGCAATCCTCCCATTCTCTGCTTGAATGCATCTTCTCTTTCAGACCCCCATACATATCTGAGTTAACTAATGACTCCTCTTGAGGAATTAAAAAGGCATCATTAGCCAGTACCTGAAGGTTGGGTCTGATGTACTGTGAGGACTTTGTCAATGCTGACTAGGGAAAAGTGTTTCAGGGGTTAGTCTGTATCACAGCAGAGGCTCTTAAGTTTGGAACGTGTGCGTGTGTGTATGTGTGTGTATGTATAAATAAACCAAATAAATTGCTTTATTTTTGCCTTTCAGAACAAAAAGGACAAATGGATCAAAGAGACACAATTGGCCCAAAACTGGCCCCTTAAACAGCGTTGGTCATTGTTAGTCCAGAATGAAAGAATATTTTTCTGCTTCTTAACAATGACATCATTAAATGTAATACATGACAAAAACAGTAAAACAAAGCAAGTAAGTGTTAAGTTCATACTCTACACTTACACTTTAATAAGAAGCTATCATAATAAATTAAGTGTGAAATTGAAGTGATTACCTGACCGTGCTCTTTGACTTCCATCTCGTCTGAAACCTATGCATGCCTTCACGGCATTCGTGCGCATTTGTGGAACGAGTGCTTGCAGCGGAAACCTATTTGACAGCTGTATGAATGGACTACGCAGAGTAATATGCCTTCGCATCATCCATTCATAGATTACTAATTTATGTGCAGTGACTTTTATCACTTCTCAGCATGAGAAATATCATGTGTGGGTGTGTGTGCGTGTGAAATTATTGAAATGCCTGTGTCTCACGCTGAACGCGTGCGACTTGAGAGTTCTGCATACGTAATGAGGATACAAGGAGTATATTTTATATACAAGATATTTGTGCAGAATTCAATTGGGATAAACAATGCATATTTGTTGCAATGTTTGTTGCATATTTGTTGTGTGGCACTTACACTAACACTATCAGCAAAGACAAGTATAAATAGCTATACGTCTTATATACTTTTGAAGTCAATTGTGCAAATAGCATTACAAAAATAACCAATAAAAATATTATACAATATATAATAGATACAACCATACTTTCTCTGTATTCCTGGTCATTTCATTTCAGCCCTCTTTACATTGTCAACATTGAGAGAACAGGTTTGTCACAACAGCAGCGCAACAGCAAATGTCTAAATTCCCAGAGGAAGAACAAATCAAACTGATTTGACACGTGAAGAAATGGCAGCAGTTCTCAAAAGCTTGCTTTTTAAAATCTTTCTTCCAGCATATTCAACTCTTGAGTGCTCTCTTTAACTGATCCCTGGCTTGTAGATGTGACAGGTACATTAGTGACGAGTTTACTGTACCACTGAATGAGTTATGTGCAAGAGGAAAAAAAATATACTAGTCTTTATTTCTGCTAAGACAAATAATGTTTGGGATATAGACAAACAGGTGAAAGGAAACGTACATTGAGGAAAAGGTGGACTAGGAGGAGCAATGAGAAAGATATAGCAGCGGCAGAGATGACCCACATTGGTTTGACTCTTTATGAATTTGCAATGATACTGCTGGGCTTGTTAGCACACAACGAGGGAGCCAGCACTGATGGGAGATGCACAAGCAGCTATCTCAGCTCACCACTCTGCAATTCTATAACATTTTTATCGCTTTTGGCAAACACCACACCAAAGATACTTTAGCATCTGAGAGAAGGGCAGGGTTAAAGGGGAATGACTACTTAGCATTTCACATGGAGGGAGAGAGAGAGTGAGAGAGAGAAAATTCTGAGCATTATGAACATGCACAGGAAGTGAAGAAAGAACAGCCTGAAAGAGATATGTACAGCCAGGGTGTATACATTGTAAAAACAGTATGGGATTAAATGTTGACATGGATTCGTTTCGTCTGATCTATGTGTGAATTTGAAACGGTATGTCTTATTCCAAGCATAACTCAAAAATGATTTGGAAAATTCATCCTGGACTGGAAGAATACTGAGAATAATTCTGAGTGGCATTCATTCCATCATGCAGTCTCAAGTGTTGTGCCAGTTTGCCAACTGTCACAGCCAATGTAAAGGTTGCTCTACTTCTCCTTCAGCAGAGTGAGAATAATAGGAACACCTGCAAATTAGCAAGTCTTGTATCGAACAGTAAACAAACAAACACATGCACACAGAGATATACCCATCATCTGTGTCTGTGCATGGGAGAAACAGAGATGATGCTCTAGGTCCTCAAATATGATTAGTTTAGTTGTTTTGAAAATGGCAGAACATATTCAGTTTCTTTTTTCCCAGATGTGCCTGACCTGCAGGTGTGTTGAAATGCCTTTTTTTCAATATAAACAACTAAATACTTCTATGAACTACAAAGCTGTAATGGTGAAAATTCAGTTGCATAACCTTATGATAGATAGGTCTTGTATGACCATAGCTTTGAACAACCCAGCTGACCTTATTTATCTTCCAGATCAAAGACTGGATTGAGTTGGCATAATGTTTATTTGATAATGCACATTTTCTTTCCCACTGCTGCTATGAATTTAACATTTCAAAGCAGCTCATACAGAACTGTAATCATGGTGAATGTGCAACCAAAGCTAATCCCTTAACCCACTATATGTCATGGTTTCTGTTTACTAAATTGTTATTTTAACCTGACTGACAAAGCCAGCACAGAATTATTGAGCACTCTCTCTTTTAGATATAGCAATTAATATATTAACAAGCAATACATCAACCACTGGCTGTTATTGATTCAGAGTTCTCACTCCACTGGGCTTTCCACCCTCAAGGCGGCAAACGCATGTACAATTGTAAGTATTCCATGTCTTGTATATCTGAATCCAGATCAGGCCCTTGTCATAACAGCAGACCAGTCAGACAAATGCAATGGCAATGACCTGAACTTTATGGTGAGCATAAATGTGTCATCATGTTCGGGAGGGGCTTCACATGAGATGGCTGTGTTAATGTATCTTCATACTTTGCCCCAAGATGGGTGGACAGGTGGAGACTGTGGTGGCTTGCTCTGGAACAGCGGAGTTGTTTCTTACTTTGTAAGTTTTTTTTTTTTTTTCATAAGACCCACAAGGAGTTCTCTGGCTTAGCCATTGGCCAATGCAATTGTCAAAGTTGATGGTGGTGCCATTGGGATAACTGAGGACTCGTCTACACTGAGGCAATGGATGGTGTCTGGACACTGAGTGGAGGTCACTCATTTGGTTTCTCATGCGTCTCTGATCAAAGTAGACAGTAAAGATTTCAGACACCATGAGAAGACTAACCAATCTCAGAAATTCTTCACTAACAAGGTCCAGAAGGTATTTGGGGTGATGAAGTCCCTGGGCAAACCTTTTCAAAAGTACAGAAATCTTCTCACGTCAGACACAAAAGTGCTGCAGAGCTTGTCAGAACTCATCTTGAGAAAGTTAAGGTTGCCTTCACAGACTTTTCAATGGTTTGGGTGATGATGCTTCCTTCAACCCAATTAAAAAGAACAAGGCCGACTTCAGGCAGAGTCAGGTACAAGTGCTTAAAGATGACTGCCACCTGTTCTCAAAGCGCTTCATATTCTGCCAATCATATCATTGTGATCTGCTTGAGTTCTTTTAGCTTTTAGTTCTTTCCCTGCAGCATTAACCAACTCTGGAAAACTCCTCATTTGTCAGAAGTCTGTTTGTCAGCATTCTGGAAACTCTTATTTCTCATCCAGACACAGAACCAAAATGGGATGCCGTCATCAGTGATGGGTATTTTCTTATTTATTCATGGCCTTGAAAGGCATCAGCAACATTTCAAGAATATACTGTCCAAGTTCCAAAGGTACAGACTTACTCATCTGAGTATGCTATGAAAGATTTGACGTCTAATGGAATTGGAATCAAATCAATCAAAAAACATCACCTTGTTTCATGTTGAGCAAGAATATACTGTCCAAGTTCCAAAGGTACAGACTTACTCATCTGAGTATGCTATGAAAGATTTGACGTCTAATGGAATTGGAATCAAATCAATCAAAAAACATCACCTTGTTTCACTTGTAGTGCAGAGAGACACATGCAAACCCCTCCCCTCCTCTGTCCTGCCGTGTCAAACTCTAAATGACTGAGGTCTGTATTGATCCATAATAAAAAGACAAGACTGCTTAGCATGTCCTTTATAGGAAATAGGACCACTCTTCAAAATTGAACCACATGGACCCTCTCACAACAGGGGCCCTGGTACAGTTGCATGCTCTGTCCACATTTCCACCACTGGTGAGGAAAGTAAATGAGAAATCAATCAAACACTTGAGCTTCATTTCACTGTGTAAGGGCACTGATCCATCACGAGAGGGGTGTTATGGTCTGAGACAGCTCCTGCTCCTCTGCATGACTGCTGAAAAAAACAAACACACACAGGCACACTAGACTGAAATATCAAAAGGTCAAGAGACAGGCAAGAGGAGAGATGGGTGTCGATGTTAGACAGACTGGGTCTCTAAGGTCGCTGTTCCTCAGTGTTTGTGTGGAATCAAGTGCACAACTGGAAATTGTAAATGGAGCACAATGTCAGTGTTTGGCTATATATGTTGTAGATGCCAAATGTGCCCTCAAATATTCTTGGTTCATGGATCATTATTCAGCCTCAGTCATCATAGAGTCCACAAACACAGAGTAATGGAGGCAGATTTCATAAGGAGGAGTGGATGTTATGTGAATAATCAGAGTTTTAAATAATCAGTGCTCAACATGAAATGACTTCCAAGTATACAATTTATTCATGGATATGTGTTAAATTTGTATTAAAACAGCAATTAATCATCCTTTGGTTGTGTAACATGTTATCATGTGACTTCTTCACATAGTTACCTTGCCATGTAGCAATGAATATTTTCCTGTCTTATTTAAACATCAGAACAATGCAACTTTTCTTTCTGTTCATTTACCATTTTGGTTCTCACTTTGGATTTTATTATCTCTGATCTTGTAACTTTGATATTCCCCTAACAGTTTGTCAGGCTTTAAACCAACAATAAATATTATAACAGACACTGTCTTTTATGTAATCATCAACAGGTTTTTCTATTACCCATTAATTGGCACTTGTGTGAACCTGCTTAAAAACTAGCCAAAATGCTCCAAGGTTGGTCCTATATGTAATCATACATACTTTATGCATGAGATACAAACACATCAAGAAGTATCTGTATTGATCGCTGTTGTTATTCTCTACCTAATAATAGAAAATAAATCCTGTGCACATCTTGTTTCAGTGGCCATGAACCCAGAAACTATAGGAAACTACTGCTTATTTGTGTATCAGATAAGTGAGAGTATGATAGCTTATAGGGTGGTAAACAATGCAAGCCAAATAAAATCTATCCCATCCCTTATTCTTGTGGTACCAAATTACCAATATAGTTTTCTCTGGATCAAAATGCCCAGCCTGCTGTTTATTTGTGTCTTTGTGTGGGTTTTTGCCTGTGTGCCTCAGTGTATTAGTGTGTTTATGCATATTTGGGTTTATTTGTGAGCCTGTGCCCAACTAGTAAAAAAGAAAAGAAAAAATATGTTGTGTAAAATGTCTCCATAAATGGCAAGGCACAATAAATCCAAGGCAGAAATGTGAGGTGGAACCAATATTTTGCTGGACCCACTCCAGGTGCCTAGTAAAATTCACAAGTCAAGATGACCTTAGGATTAAAAAAAATGTATTTTACAGGGGAAGATATTCAAATTCCCTACCATCAAAGGCATCACTGACTTAGAGCTATCTATGTTGTGCACCTGTGCCTCCTTAAGGAAGATGTCATAAGAGCATACATTCCCTCTTTTAGGGATTGTTTTATTTAATATGCCATGCATACCCAGGCAAGAAGGTATTCTGCAATGTCAAGGAAAACAGAAAATAATGAAGAGGGAAAAAGTGCTGCAAACTGTTGCTGTGTTCTGAGATGGAAGCCTCCCTCCCATATGTGCAGAGAGACAAAAGTAAAGTGAGGCTGCAAAAGAAACATGGTCAAGGACACCTGTTTCTCTCAGGAAACAATTTGTGAGCAGTGTCTTGAAGGCGTGATGCTGCATGAGCCACATGCATGTGGACAGGCAAGCACATTGCAGTTCCCATTTTGTATATGCCATTTTACATCAGAAGGTGATATGTAAAACTTGAAGTACTATGATAATACAATGTGATTGTGCACAAATAACATGAACTAACATGCACAAATAACTTTTTTGTTGAAAAAACCAAAGTAGTCAAACTTTATGTATGCAAAAAAGAATTTATTATAAAGCAGAGTATTCCCCAAATTAGCCTTAAAGCATCAGAAGAGTATGTGCGATTCTGGAAGAAGAAACCACAGAGGACTGCATAGACGGCCTATCTAACTTTAATCCACTCTGCTTTTCTCTTTACAATTATGCAAAAAAATGCACTGACCCGCTGGCTGTTCACTACAGTAATCTGCCAAGCCCCTCTGGTAACTGTGTGCTCTGCTCAAGAAATTGTCATTATGAATTTGTTCCACTGTTCCATTATCTCCTTTAGAAAACTAATATCATAATATTAGGGTAAATATCTCTGCTTGTCTGATGCAGGGCTATGTCTTGTCCTGAAAAACAAAATCCTGACAAAGAGGAGTGGAAAAGTCACTCTGGCCGTGCCTTCCTATTTCTGTCTCCCAGTCAGATGAGGTCATCAAGCACCAACCTGCTTTGTATATTAATGATGTAACAACCCAGGAATTTTGATAATTTACCCAGACTCTAGAGGGTTGGCTGGCAGTAGAGAAAGACTTCACCTTGATTTAAGAGCGAGATAACACCCTTGATAGAACTGTGACAAAGGCGAGATACTGTAGGTAGTGTGACATGCATATAGGCACCGGCAGAGAGAAGATGGGAGAGGAGCTAGGCACAGGAGGGACCTGTGCAATTCACTGCGCCTTTAAAACACAAAGCCCCTCCTCCACAGAGCTGAGCAGAGCAGTCGAGTGGTGCTGGCAGGAACCTGAGCCCCACGATAAACTCTGGCATCAGCTTCCCTTCATCCGGCAGTCAGAGAGGACACAGTGAGGGCGCAGGGGCAGAGACAGAGAGATAGTGAGAGAGGGGAGTAGTGAGATCAAAACAGGAAGATTGAGAGAAAAGACGAGGCTGTCATTAGAATCATAAAGCTTCTTTTTTTACAGCAGCAGATCAGCCGCTCTGTTTGCTGCCTCCCAATGCAGGCGAATGCTGGCAATGATGACGGGTGGCATGTTTTCGGCAGCACAGTGATCTGAGTGATGGTACCGGCTGCAGCAGCATCACAATCCAAGACAGGAGCTCTCCTCACTGCTCTGGCTCTTAGTCATCCTCAGCCTCCTCTCTCCTTTCTCACAGTGCTATCAGGGCCATTCATTGCTCCCATCTCCTGCTGCCTGCCTCCTCCTCCTCCTCCACAGCTTCGTCCTCCAAATCTACTCCTCCTCTGATGAGCCACAGCCTCAAAGTGAAATATCCCTGCTGATAGAAGCTTCTCTCTCTGTCAAAACAGTAAGTAGAGTGTGTGTGTGTCTGTGTGTGTAAGCGAGAGAGAGACACTGGAGGGCTGTTAAAGATTCAGTTGTGTGTAGCTTCAACAATCCTAGTGCATGGACAGTGAGCTCAGGGCATAGCAACAGCAAAATGATGCACAGGAAAGGGGTGTGTGTGTGTGTGTGTGTGTGTGTGTGTGTCTGTGTGTAAGTAGTTCATTCCTGTCCATCTGTGGTTCTCCCTTACTCTTTTCCTGCTTCTGTGAAGTAGAGAAAAGGGTAGGAATAGAAAGGACAGATTAAGTGATTGTGTTTTTTCCATCTGTTCAGGTGCCATGTGTGACTGGCCAAAACACCCTGTGGCAGTGGCATCGCCCTGGATTTGGCAAGTAGCTCTCCCCCCTGCTTGTTCTCTGGGGCTTCTCTGGGAAGCTTTCAGGGGATTTTTCTTGTCCGACTGGATGGCACAGAGCTCTCTGCCTCTCTGAAAAGAGTCCAGAGGAAAACCATATACTACATGGATAAGAAATAAAATAATTATCCAATCACAGCACAAAGAGGGAGACCGGGTTCCCTTAGCAACAACTGAAGAAGAGAAGAGAATCCTTTTCTCTTTCTGCTCTCTTGGTTTTTGGGCACACCCCTGTGGACTGCCGGGGGTCAGTGTTTTCTGAGAGGACTTGAAAAGCACTGTTGCTTAAGAAGAGCTGCCACCCAAATTCCAAAAGAAGGTCCTTGTTTGCCTTCCAGCCCCCTTTGGAACTGTGGCTCATTGATACATGCTCGTTTTGTTATCCCTCCACAAATTCTCATCACTAGTCACGTTCTGCTAGCTTAGAAATCAATTGATTCTGATCCCACACCTCCTGGAATAAGCCTTGCTTTTGGGAGATAATGGACATGCCATGCAGAAGCCCACACCTACCTTTCTCACTTTCATGGGAGAGAAATGAAGGACAACATGATAAAGTCATCCTTTTCAAAGAAAACGGATGTGAGGCAAAGTTTATCTTGACATAAGTTTGTACTGAGAATCCTTTTTTTATGATTGTTATTTTTCCTGGAGGAAAAAAAAAGTCACATTGCACAGAGGAATATCCCCCTTTTCCAAAAAGGATCTTTCCTTTTGCTCTATAAAAACAGTGGCCCTTACTAAAAGACTATAGTAAAACAGCAAATTGTGTCCCCCTCTAGCCACCGATGATGTAGAACAGGATAATTTCGAATTTGAGCCACTGCTGGGAGTTCTATTTTTCTATCTATTCTATATAGCTCATTAGTCTGCCATTATGTTCGCTTTGTTTCACAAGTAAAAGAGATTCTATGGGACATATTGAAGAGGAAAGAAGTCTCATCCCTGTTTGACAGGTGCTTTAAATAACTTCTCCTCAAGAACAATTTTAAACATACACAATGACACATGAGATGAGCTGGCTCAACATGATTATGTAGAGTTTCATACCAGCTTCAGCCTGCACATTTTGTCTCATCCCCTTTTCCATGGATTTACTGCATTTGACTATTCCCATGCTCATTTTCTCTTCATTCTTGGAAGTGTCTAGGCATGAGTGTCAGAGTGTGACCCGGTGCCGAGTGAGTGGGCCAGGCAAGGCGTTTTGGCTGCCCAGGTGCTTTTAAAATGTTGAGGTATCCCTGCGTGTCCGGGGCCCCTGTTCGGATCAGTAGCACTGAGGCTCTTTGTAGCCAAAGACATGGACCCCGACTCGGCTCCCCCACGCCCTCAGCCTGTTGGCCACTGGCCCCACGTCACCCTGTAAAGGATGTCCCTCAGCAGAGCTCCAGCCCGGGACACCTCTGAGACCCCCTGCCCGAGAGAACGTATCCGCAGCCACATGAAGATGGTAATCGACCAACTGGAAGGAATTCTCAAAGAGCTCAAGGATGTGGCCAAGGAACTTCGGGAGGTGAGGTTAAAAATCAGCTCACAAATATGAGGCTGATTGGGGAGGGGATTAGTGAGGAATGGAAGGGGGGAGGGGTAAATTGAGGAAGGGAGAGAATGAGGGTGCTGAGTGTGTGCTTTCCAAGTAGGGTACATTTAACTAGGTATGAATTTTTTTTCACAGCATGGAGATTTTGATTAAGATTTGAAAGTGGCGAGATATCAATTATATTCTATTTTGAAACAGATGGATATTGTTGATTACAACTGCCACAAATTTTTCACTCTTGTTATTCCATCAAAAATGGCTAATCAGCAATGACATATGTTCTTCGTGTGTTCAGTAGTGTTTTGTCAGTAAATGTGAAGTGCATCTACAAAGCAGCAAAACCAGGCTGAAAGCAAACAGACATGCTTAGATAAGATACAAGATTTAGCACTGCGGCAGTTATATAACAAATTTGTTAAGGATCACATGGATTTCTAATGTATTTTTCAGGCTGCCATGGTAACACTGAAGAATGTTTGTGTTTGTGCAAGGGTCAGAAAAGACATATTGCGTGTGTGCAATGGTGAATAACACTCCATCACCGGGACCCCACAAGAACCTTTGCCCTCCCTTCTCCCTGAGTCCCAGCTCTGTCCAACTCACCACGCTTTACTTTATGTACTTGCACAGTTGGAGGTGCAAGGCCACAACTAACAGCACACCTTCTCTCTGGTGAACAGAAGCTGGCCTGTGCATGGGGGTGATTGATGATTATGGGACAAGTGCAAGTGGAATAAAGCTGGCTGGAGCTATTTATAAACAAAAACACAGCCTGTGCCTCTGCTAGCTCCAACACATTTTACCATTCTTATCCCAGACCCCATTAGAGGGGGTTCTGCACAGTGGCTCAAATGCCTTATCTTTTTTTTTTTTTTTTTTTTTTTTTTTTTTTTTTTACACTGGGAGAGCAGAATGTGAGAGCATCACATTAGCTGCAGTGGTGGACACAATATTATTATCAATATCCTACAATAAACCGAACGGTGAAATTGCATACTGCATTGATAGATATAGCGCCATCAGATGCATGGAAGCTTGATGTTCCATTAAATCTTTCATTCTTGGCCACATGAAAGCAACAATGCGATAGATAACAAACGTCACATAAATAAATGATGAATTGTCACGTGAATGTGGTGAAATAAATTACCCAGCAGAGGAGCATTAATGACTGATTATCACCCACAAGGGCTTTGGGAAAGTGGAGACACTGCAGTGCTCTGAGGAGTTAAAGCTGACACTACAGAGCACAGAGCTGCCCAGAAATTAAGAAGTTACTGGTGAGTCACTACTTCACAGCACTGCTTTAATAGCTCAAGATCACATACCTACAGCGTCCTTGTTCACTTCAAGGTGCACAAAGACTGTTGAGTCACAAAGTAAATCCAAAAAGAGAATCCAATCACACATTTGAGTTAGGAATAGACACACTGGAAAATGATTTGTTTTCTACATTCAATTTTCTGATTGTCCATCAAATCAAACCTGCACATAGTATATAGTGCAGTGTTCATTTAAAATGTGGGGTTTCAAGAGGTTTACTAGTCAAATTATGATCTTTGTGGTCTAATGCACCAGCCATTAAAATCAGTGCTCTCTTAGTGTGAGGAACGTAATGCAATTTTTTTAAAAGTAATTTTTACACAAGATCCAAATTGAACAACTCTTAACAAGCACCGTTAACCTGATGAGAAAACGATGAATACAGCCAATGTGATAGCACAAACAAGAAGAACATCAAGACACAGGTTTTAAATGGAACATGTCTTTTGAGAAAAACCTTCACCTCAATTTAAAGGACCTTTAAAGAGAGAGAGAAAAAAAGGGTCACCCATGACTCTTACTTTCTTGCCTGCCAGAATTCATCATCCTCATTGCTAAATATCTCTTCCCTGAAGGACCGGCTTAACTCACATCTTAAATAATGGCAAAAATAGGTTCATCATTTTCACCAGAGAGCTAAAATTGTTGCAAGCAACACTGAGCACAGTTTAATCCAACCCTGTGGTGGAGCAACCATTAAACTTTAACCACATAAATAAAGATGTTTTCCTGAGTGTACAGCACATGGTATTCAAAGGTATTTCTGTTGACAATTCACTGTATGGTCATTATGCAATAAGCTATTTAAGAGAACCAGAGAAATGAGCAGAAATTGATCTCAGAAGCTAATTCCTACTCAAATATTTGAACACCCATGTTGCATATGGTACTTTTTGTCCATCTGACACTTATCCCTGACTAGATGTCGTGTTGAGGACAAGTGGATTTAAAAAAAAAAAAAAAAACTAGCTGTTTTTGTTCACAACTCAAATCATTAGATCATGACATATGGATACATACAGTACATCCAAGCTGGCAGATAAAAGCCATCTTAAATGATAAGTGTTCAAAAAATGGGAGGTCATTAATTTGACCTCCCATTTTTAAATTGACATTAAATCCATTAGGCAGAGACCATTAAAATGAATCATGTATAGTCATGACATTTTCATGTCATTCTGCAGGACAGCCGTAACAGTAGTACATCTACTTTAAGTGTAAAAAAATAAATAAATAAAAAAAATAAAAACAACAGGGTTTGGGTTTTTAAAGAACAATCTCTTTAAAATTCTCTACCCAGATGGCATAATGGTTTGAGCAGTTGTCTCTACTTAACACTCAGCATGAGGGGAAGTGTAAGGGGAGGTACTCTGCAATGGACAAGCATCCCATTCAGGGGATGCTAGTCCATCGCTGTGTGCAATGAAGACCAGAGATAAGCACCAGTCAGAGGTTCTTTAATGGAGCATATGACACAGTCATGCATTCTTCCTTTACTTCTCCTCAAAATGTCTTACTGTTGAATCCCATTACAAGATTTATGGCAAGTAAAATAAGTGTGATGTAAAGGAAGGACAGTGGAATGTAATATTCTGATAAACTACTCCATTTGCAATAACAATAGCAACTCTAGAGGAAATATTTCATTTAGGTATCATGTTAACCTTGGACTTGGAAGTCTGAGGATGAACAAGAGGAAATAAATGACACTAAGAAATTTCAGTAGTTCCTTCTTTAGAAATTATATAACACTGAAACAAGGGCAACTCAGGCAACTAAAATGGAGGAGTGCTGTAATGGTGTTTATGAGACATGGCTTAGTAAATTCAAATAATTTAACAAATTATGTGTGGCAGTGAGGTGCACTTCCTTATATGGAAACAAACAAGAGGATTGGGGTATTGTTTTGTGGATGTAGTTGTAATGCAAAATCATAATAACAATAATCATAATAGACAACATTGTATGTCTGTACTCATCTCAAGGCAAATGAACACAGGAAAGCTTAAATCTCCAAATGAGAGGAGTGAATATAAGCTGGACAAACAGCAATTAGCAGTAGCAGAGAACAGCATGTTCAGGACATCTGCCTCTATCAGTAAGCCTTGGTGTAGTTTTCTGCACATCCTTGTGCTAAAGCTGGAGACTGTTTTCTTCTCAGCTGCCGGCAGCCTTAGGACAAGAGATGAGAGGCAGCGGGAAAACGCTGGCGTCGGATGAAAAATCCATCCTCCACATGTCAGCTTTTTGGGTACCAAGTATTGAGTAATAGCTTTGTTAATGACAATACCAACCATGCAGTTACATGACTGGTTAAAAGTCTGGTTGCTCCACTGGCTCACAGGTAAAAACATGGTGACTGTCATTTTTTGGTAGATAAAAAATGACAGTCACCATGTTTTTACCTGTGAGCCAGTGGAGCAAGATGCATCCTTCACTTTCAGATTTGGCTTGTTTTTTTGGAAAACAGTCCATTATACAGTATGTAGTAAACTTTCATTCAGGATGCAGAAATATATTAGTAATACTGATAAACCCAAACTCTTTCCATGATTACATACTTTCACTATGGAACAGTTGGGACTTCCAAACAATATTAGGAAATTTATTGACTGATGAGTCACTGCAGAGGCACATATTATAATACTAACAGGTAATTATGACATTCCAGATATAACCCTAAATTATGAGATTGATTTACTTTTCAAACCATTAAATTTGTGAAAAAACAAATACGGGGAAAACTCAATTAAAATGTGTATCTGCTCTGCATGTGCCAGCATGTAATTTTGCCATTGAAACAAGAAATTCAAATCAAGTCACAAAGTTGTGTCATGGCGGATCACTCCCCACAAAACAACCACTTTGGTTCCCAGTGTTTTGTGTTTACTGCTCAGTTGATCACAGCCCAGTGAGCTCAACTGGAGAATTTGTTTACATCTGATTAAGGCAGGGAATTTGCCCAGTTTCTGACCTGTGAACATGCAGACCAGCTGTCCTTGCAGGGCAAATGCCCTCAGTGGGCAATTCCGAAAGTTTAATCACACGTAGAAGAAGGTACCCTTCAACCTGGGCCAGAGGGTTTCTTCTCATTAAAAGTCATTAGGAAGAAATGACAAGTCCCCACCTACTATGTCTGTCAATTTGTTCCTCGCTGCCTGACCTCTTTTGTGTGTGGAAATTAAATTCCTAAATTAAACTTGGTGACGTGCCTGTAGCAGCGCTCTCTTTGCTCAGGAAAACAACAAGAACAAGGCCCCTCAAGCCTTATCTATTCTTCATTGAATACAAAACACCCTGCCATCTCCACGCCTGTGTTTTGCTATCTCAGCTGAGCTCCACATGAATATGTCTGTTCTTGGCATGAAAAGAGGCTAAATTATTTTCTGGACTGATGGAACACTGCGTCATGATTTCAAGTAGAATGTCAGATTTGACCTGGTGGAATCCATACTGATACAAATATAAAATACTGAATAGCCACTTCATAGAAAAGAATATTACAACCACATATCCAAAAAAGTTGGGACACTATTTAAAATGTAAATAAAACTAGAATGCAATGATCTGCACATGTCATAAACCTATATTTTATTCCTAATAGGACATAAACATGTCAAATGTTGAAACTGAGACATTGAACTACTTTATGAAAAATATTAGCTATTTTTATAATTTGATGGCAACAACACATCTCAAAAAAGTTGTAACATGGTGATGTTTACATTGAGTAGCATCCCTTCTTCTTTTAACAAACATTTGGGAAGTGAGGAGACCAGTTGCTGGTGTTTAAGGAAAGGAATGTTGTCCCGTTCCTGTCAGATGCAAGATTCTAGCAGCTGGGCTACCAGTCCTGGTTCTTTGTAGGTAGATATTTCCTTTCATGATGCACCAAATGTTTCCTATTGGTGAACGGTCTGGACTGCAGGCAGGCCAGTTCAGCACCAGGACTCCTGTCTCGTGAAGCCATGCTGTTGTGATGGATGCAGTATGTGGTTTAGCTTGCTGAAATATATTATTCTGACGTGTGCCAATCATTATGTTCAACTAGTAATAATTGATATTTGTATGTGGTACATGGGTGTGAATTTCTAATTTCCCAGTGTTTTTGGGATCAATAAAGGAAAATGATGATGATGATATGCAAAGCCTTCACTGAAAGCCTTCACTGAAATGGGAGTATACAGTATGTTGCTCTAAAACCTCTATGTACTTTTCAGCATTGATGGTGCCTTACCAGATGTGTAAGCTGCCCATGCCATAGGCACTAATGCCTATGGCAATGCCTAACCCCATACCATTGAGATGCAAGCTTTTGAACTGTTCACTGATAACAAGCTGGCTGGTCCCTCTCTTTAATCCGCATGACATGACATTCATGACTTCCAAAGCAAATTTAAAATTTTGATTATTCTGACCCATGAACAGTTTTTCTTTTTTTTTTTTTTAACTTGCATTGGTAGATTGCACAGTTAACTATATTCACAGACAGTGATTTATGGAAGTGTTCCTGAGCCCATGAAGGGATTTCCAGTAGTTTTTGATGCAGTGCAAACTCAGGGCCCAGATCACGAGCATCCACTTTTGACCTCCAGTCTTGTCCCTCATGCACAGAGATTCCTCCTGATTCTCTGAATCTTTTGATGATATTATACACTGTAGATGGTAGTATCTTGGTGGGGGATGGTGGGGTCTTCACAATTTTACGTTGAGGAGCATTATCTGACATCCCTGCACAACATTTAGATGCAGTTCGTCACAGACTGGTGAACTTCTGCCCATCTTTACAGAAATGCTCCTTTTATACCCAGTCATATTACTGACCTGTTGCCAATTCATTTAATTAATTGCCAGGTCCTCCTCCATTTTTGTTTGACATGTGACATTTACTTTTCCAGCATTTTGTTGCCTTTGTTCCAACCTTTTTTGAGATGTATTGCTGCCATCAAATTCAAAATGAGCTACTATTTTTCATGAAAAGGTAAAATGGCTTAGTTTCAGTGTCTGATATGTTGTTTATGTTCCTAGTGGGAATGAAATAAGGGTTTATGAGATGTGCAAATCATTGCATTCTGTTTTTTATTTACATTGTACACAGTGTCCCAACTTTTTTGCAATGGTTGTAAAAATCTTGCTAATTAAGCTGTTGCTTTTACAAAACCATTGTAGAATTCCAAAGAAAGCTGCATTGACTGAAAGGAGAGCAGAATCAAAGAAAGCAGATGCAGTAAACAATGGGTTAAGACTTTAGTGGCGTCTAACCTTGAGAGCTGTTGAGACAATAAAACTGCTCTATGCAAAGCATTCCCCTGAGTCTCTTTTACCTAGCATGGCTGTGGAGCTCCAGCTTCTTTAAGATGCAGGCCCAGGATATTGACTAGCCCATCATACCTTCAAGACCCACTGGATTAGCCGGCCCTTTCGCTGTGCCTCCCTCTGTGAACTCTGCACTCAGCATAGACTGAAATGAGGGCTTTTGGTCAGACCTCTGCTGAGGTAAACAGTCCAAAAATTGCACTGGTTGTGCTCATTGATTTTTATCAGCATGTACGCCTACTGTGGTTGACGTATAGATAAAGCAGTGATTTATATATTTATTCAATGTTGCATGTTTGTACTTTTCAACCAAGTGCCCTTTTGCATGTCCATCCGCAATGGTACCACTGTAGAGGAGGAGAAGGGGTCTTACAAAAAAAGCAAGAGAATAAGAAACATGGAGAGAGAGAGTGAGAGAAAGAAAAGGAGACAAGGAGAAGAAAGGCGGATGGAGATAATGGTTTCTTCTGGTGCAAAGAATTGTGACCGACTTGGTAGAACAGCTCAGATCAATTGTTGCAATTGTGCTGGTTCGTGGGCGTGTTTAGGATTGTTTTGGCCCATCTTTGTGCTGTGAATAAAACCAGTAGGATGTAGTTAATGGTGTGAAAAATGGCATCCATCGTAGTGCACAAGCAGGCTCCAAGAATAGCTACATCATCTCATTGTGTAAAAGTGTACTGTACGCAGAGGGGCAGCTTCCTCCCTTTTAGGCCATCAGACTGTTTCTTCTAACATTTGTGGTTACTATGTTTTACTGATGCAAATAAGACATACAAGAAATGCCTATAAGCATCATCTGATTTTGGAGGTGTGTTATATTTTTGTAGCCTGCCAAAGCTGTGAGATACACTTGGGCCAACCCACTCACCAGTGTAGCAGCCCAATCCAGCTATGATCTTTGGAAATGTGCTGTAGTGATGATCATCAGGAGGATTTTTTTTTTTTTGGTTGCTCTTATTTTTAGCCAGAATCTGTGATGCATCACAAAACAACCTAATGTTGTTATGGTTCTGTCTTCTTAACCTCTAGAAATGGCTGAACGGAAATGATACCTTCACCTGCAACTTATATTACAATTCTTTACAATAAACAGGAAGAACAAAATGTTTAGGTTAAAGGCCACATACAGTATAAAACACATGTCAAAGATAAACAGTACTATAGAATACTAGAGGAAGATGCTTCAAGACAGTCAGGCAGCAAAAATGTATAGGCAGTTGTCGTTTGACACATTAAAAAACTATGTGGTTCATTAGGAAGCCTCATTCTTAAATTTATGATGGAGGCAAACTCATTGACACATAAACATTTTCTTCATGTTTAGGAAAACATAATGTGAAGAACAATGTCCTCTTTTACAAAAAACCTTTGTGTTAAGTTCTTATCTTGTTATATTAAAACACAGAGTTCTGATAATTCTATAAGGAAGTTGTTAGTTATACGTTAGACTCTAGTCTTTTGTCATTAAGTTCATTTTCCCAGTTATTTCTTTATGTAGAGGTAAAACAATTTGCACAGACAGAGGACAAAAGGCCTATACATTTCTAGGGTCTACTGTATATACACTTGATTTGTTCCTGAATATAAACAGCAAAACTGCAAAGTGAATATATCTATACAAAAATGTCTAATGTGAGATGCATATTTGTAGAATGTTATCAGCCATGTCAATATTTAAGGTGTGTTTTAAGTTAGAATTCAGATTTAGATATATGTGTTTTCACATGTCTTTACTTTCCATGAAGACCAGACCTGTGGTGACGTCAGTCTACAAGATATTTTTATCTGTTAAGATGGTGAATTGTCCAAAAATATAATTCTTCCTGAGATGTGCCAGGCTACACATTTTTTTTCTCTTAGAGACTGCATAACACAGCTCATTAGTAAGACACTTTGGTTTTAGGCTTTGGCTTGTACAGTGTAAAAGATAGCTTGCTGGTGCATTTCAACTTTGGGCAACATGGCCCAGATTAAAGTCAGTATTAAAGTTCCAGTACAGAACTTCTATTCAACCCTGTGGACTTCTGCCATTTTCAGCCACAGTGCATCTGTATACAGCTGCCTTGCTTCACCAGTGCTATGTAGCTGTTGTGCTTGCACCTTGCCTCCATCAGCCATGAAGAAAAAAAATTGTCAGACCGTGTGCAGCCCAGGAAAATCTCGACAGAAACTAACTGCTATCCTGACAGACACTGAGAGTCATGGGAAGTCATGATAGGCTTCATCAAGATTGTGTTAACTCATTTGGCAATGTATGAATGTAGCAGATATTTGTTGCTATATAAAAATTACACACTGCAGCTTTAAATATTTTGTTTGTTTTTTTTTGATTGACATTTAACTTTTCAGCTTAGGCTTAGGCTGGAATGAATATGAATTTGTTTTGTCCTCATGTGGAAATGTAAAATGTAGACACATCTGACAGTTCTAGTCAGGTGATCACACATCTTAGAGTCTGGTTCTGTCAGAGATTTCTTCCTGTTAAAAGGGAGTTTTTTCTCTCCACTGATGCCTAGTGCTTGCTCATTGTGTGAACTCTTGGGTTTCTTTTCTCTCTGTAATACTGTAAACATTTTGGCCTTACTATGTACAGTGCCTTGACATAATGTATGCTAATAATAGTAAGTATTAGAGGGCCTGATGTAATTTTCATTCATTTCTCTGAAAATAAAATTGCACAGTACTAGAGGGAATATAAGGGGCTAATATGGAGGTAATTCACCTTGTCCTGGGAGCGTCAGAACTCTGGAAATGGCAAAACATTAGATTCTCTTTCTGGGATTCATTTCTAATCCACCTAATTAATGCCAATGAGACAGAGATCCATTTAACATTTAAATGTCATTAATTACTTCACCTTGTGAGGCGACTGTCTGTCTGAATATCTGACCCAAGTGTCTTAGCAGTGTCATAACTAATGCGTGTTGTCGACCTGAGTAGAATCTGTCCTCCTGAATTCTTCATTTTTATATTCCTCTTATTGCATGAATGATCATTTGATTTCATATAGAGAACAAGACCAAGAGCGTTTACAAAAATTCAACTAACTTTATGCAATGTACAGCTTAAGGACACAGCTTCTGACTGCACACATAAATCACACTATTTTAAAATTACCTGAAAAATCACCGAAATAAAAACAGAGAGTGACACGCTGCACTGCAGAGCTGCATTATAGCACGACAGTTGTTCACTCAGGAAATCTGCCTGGTGCTTAAACAGAGAATTAGAGCCTGGAACCACTGGTTATAAATTCCTTTATTTCTTTGTTTATTCTTTCTTTCTTTAAAATGTGCTCAATGCTCTTCTCAATTACTTTGGCTATGTGGCTCAGTTCATTCCTGTCAATTTGACTGCTAGTGTTAAATTGTGTTAAGGACTGACGTACAGTACAAGAAAAAGTTGTACCCTATATCCGACACAAGCAGCAAGCATTGTCAAAGCTGTTTTTAAGGCTGCAGGTGAATAAACTGGCGGTGGTATACAGTTATATTTAAAGTGAATTCATTTGAAAAAAAATTTTAAATCATTTTTCTAGCTCATTTAATAATAAGAGTCTATTGTTGATATACAGTTTAATGAATGATATACTTCACCAGTCTCTGCAACCTGTAAAATTCTGTTTGTCTCCGATGTAAATCAAGCACTTTACAAGTACTTTCAATGTCCATTTCAAGCTTTCTCAGTAAATTGTATGTTTTATATGAATGCATACATAATATGCTAAAAGGGGCAATTTCCCTTTACCATATTAACAGATATGGTATCACACTATTAACAACCTAAAGTACACCAGTTTGCTGGAAAGTGTAACCTCATCACATGCTGGTATGGAAATCTAGGAGACAGGAGCAAAAATAAGCTCACAAAAATTATCAGTACAGTCAGTAAAATCAAACTGGACCCCCGATGCTGCTGGTGGAACTGTACAAAACCTATTCTAGCAGGAAATTTTTGGTTTGAAGTGGGAAGACACTCATTTAAGCATCTTGAAGTTACATCAAACATGTAAACTATCTGGCAGATCAGTTACACACGCAGAGGCGCATGCAACACATATTCTATTCAATTTGTTTTATTTTTCCATTAAATATGTGATTATCTATTCAATCAGATAGTGGGTTCTTGTGAGATACATACTGTAACGATTTTAAGCATTTACAAACACTTCATCCAAAATTCAAGCATTTTTCTCTGTCTCTCGCTCTCTCTATAATCACCTTGCACAGGCAGCTCACACCCTGCCAGTGGCATGGATGGCTGCCACCACTGTCACTGTCAATCGCATGACAACACACCATCTAATGCAGGGCACAAGAAGATGAAAGAGGCACAGCAGAGAGGAAGGGCTAATTATTCAGACACACAGCTAAGAGCAGACGAGGACAGAATATGTCAACAAACTGCGTGGGTGATTAATATTTTTTGTCACTGGCATCGAAAGCTAAGCAGTTAATAAGATGAAGACTGAGATTTGCACTTTTATGCAAAGTAGAAGATACAGAAAGTGTAAGAGTAAAAAAAAAATAATTAGACATTTTGGTCTTCTATTATTTTCAAGGATATCAACTGGGGATGGGACTGCGGGTTGATGTGGGCTGTAGCAGAATAAATGCCTTAGGTGCTGATGGGAGAGAAAAATCCTAATTATGATTATGCAAAAGGCAGATTGGAAAAAAAAAATATCATTCATCGATGCATTTACTGATGAGCATATATTAATAAATTCTCAAGGTTAATAACCTTCTTGTTTTCTCCATTTCCATTCAAACTGCATTCTACATTTGATGCTTTCAGTTTTAATATAATCTGCCATCATGGGGAGTGTGTGTGTAAGATGTTTTTCATTTCAGTGAATAATATTTTCTTGTGCGCAATGAAACATGGATACACTAACTAGTTACAATAGATCAGTTATTTTTAATTTAATTCATTTGGAGGGAATTATTAGTCGATTAGTCAATTAGCCAATCAGCAGAAAATTATTCTGCTGATTTTGTCTTTTTTTTAAATATATATCATCAATCACACAGCACTAGTCACAAACTATAGTCTATATGTTTGCTGATTATTCAATTCAATTTTATTTTCCCCAAAGACTTGATTAATGTTAAGTGCACTAAAACATTATTTGTTGATCTAAAATTTTGTTTGATCCTCTTTTGATTACCTAACATAATTTTAATTTTCAATATATGTTTAATAAAGTGACACATTCAGACACAAAGATTGGAGAGACAAATTATAAATAAATTATGAGTGATGGAAATATTGTGATTGAGAAAAAAAAAGGCATCATACTTCACCATTGACTTCATTTCTAAAGTTAAGAATTGGATATAAAAAAAAAACCCACACTGGCTGACTTCTATTAAGATTTTGTTAGTTTGGAGTCTAATGTTTGACCATGTTGACCAGTGGTTGGTTTGTTAATTTAATGTTAAATGGTGTATAGACCACACAAAAATCTGATTTACTTTAATGTTATCCAAAGACTATTCTTCATTAAGAAGAAAAAAATTCTGCATAAAATGCAGCAATCTTTTGTGGGCCTCCCAAAAAGAGAAATCGGATAAGTTAGTTTTAAAGGTTTATTAAAAGGGCACGTATTTAAGATCAACTGTAAAAAACACTTTAAAAGGGTCACATGAATGACTATTTGTATTTATTCAACAGTAAAGAGTAACACATAAAGGCTATTTCAGTGACAGATACCATTGATTTCAGCGGTGCGCACATGACCCTGCTCATTGACGCTTGCATGAAGGACCATACAGTATAATTATCTCTCAATCACTTCACTGAACCAGAAAATACAACAAAGTATATGCAGTTTTTGAAAGAAATACTTACAGGTTAAAGTATCAAGTATTTAGTGTAACCTTCCCCTACATGTGAACAACACCATGACTCTAGCTCTCTTCAAACTAATGGTGAGACATGTTTGATCATTACACACAGATGTTGCCTGAGTTAAACTCATTGACGGCTAGTGCTAATATCTAAGAACAACTTTCAGTCACGTCATTTCAATCAAAATGTCAATGATCACAGAACTTCACAGACAAAAACAACAAAGCTGGTGGTGCCCTGAGACTAAGTAAAGCTTCTCCACTGTCCTCAACTCACCTATGACTCACAATGGTGTGACTCCTCATGAGTGAGCACAGATAATTCAGTTGAAGTGAGATGGATACTATGATATCCATCTCACTATACTATGATAATATAAGGATTTTTCTTTGGACAGAATAAGCCTCCTTTTCAATGTATTTCTTTGTTGATGAACATATATTCTAATCCATTCTGTTCTTTATTCTAATATATTTCACTGCTATGGCCAAATACTGCATAGTAATCAATACAAAATGTTATTTAGTGTGAAAAAGTTAGTGTTGTAATGTGTGTGTGGGCATTGATAAATTGTGACTGTGCCTTGACCCCGACAAGCTAAATTTTCAGCCACTACCCCATAAATCATAGAGCCCAGGTCTGAAGCTTGAGGTTGATTACCAATTCTTTGTGCATCTGTGACTTTGCAAAAGGCAAACCATGTGACTAATTGACCTGATGTTTAGACTCCTTGTTGGGTTTAAAGTCACTGGCATGGATTAATAAAAAAGAGGAGAGGGGAGGTGAAGCAGACTAGGCGTGAAATGATGACCTCTGCATTGCTTTTCAAGGTCATAGCAGGAATTAGAACTAGAATCAGCTGTTTGTGTTGGCAAAGAGGGCAGCTTGATGGAATGGTTTGCCCATGCACAGTCAGGACTTTGATTCAAGTAAGGGTGAAGACACACAGGTCATCCATTGTTGGAATAGGGAGATTTTCATCAGCACAAAAAAAATGGGACAAGGGTATAAAGCACAGGAGTATATTTGATGTCTATCGCAATTTATACGTGTGCATGAGTATGAGGGGAACCTTTATGAAAAGAACCTTTTTCAGAGCTGGGGTCCTGTGCCCAGGGCAGGGAGGAGGAATGTTGTTCCTCTCTGTAGTGCATAAGAGTTGCACATTCAAAACAATGAAAAATGGATCTACCTATTTAACACCTGTCAGTCCTGCATTTGCAGTGAGAGCTGAGGAGAGCAGTTGTCAGCCAAAGCATATTGTGAGAGCTCACAAAGGAATAGGAAAGATTTCTGTGTATCCTTCTGTGTTTGTTATTTGTGTGCCAAAGAAACATCAGATCTATCCATCTTTCATCACCATTGCTCTGCAGTCATTTGTATAAACCAAAAAAAAAAAAAAACAGCTTTGGTCTACATTTAGTAAATGTCATTTGCCATAACCTAAATGAAGGGAATTCAACATCTGTTGTAAGTACATAAACTTGTTGTGGCACAACTTTTCACTATAGCTTTAAGTGTAAATTTTGAAGAGAGAGAGAAAAGCAAACGAAGAAAAATGGAGAAATTAAAAAATTCTAAATGCCTTTAAAGTTGCATAACACCATCTGGAAAGCCGTATGGTTCCTTTAGGTAATGTTTTGAGTTAACAGATTATACAGCATATTAGATTAGGGCAAAACGTTGGGCAACATCACTCGGCAACCTAATCGAATACAATATCTGTAGTAATATTTTTATGTGATGGGTAGCTAAAGTGAAGATATGCTTTCCAGAAAGTACAACTAAATTAGAATTCAAATTGGATTTTGATTTAAAACTATGATAGCATCTTGAAAGGGCATTGGGGTGGGGGCTTTAAGGCATTTGGAAAGAATGTTACCTGAATCCATACAATCAATGAAAAAAGCACAGTTGCTGTTGTCTTCTGATTATTATTTTGCATATGTATATTGTGAGATTATACATATGCAAAATAATTGTTGTCATAAGTAACTTAAGCTACAGTATACACACTTGTAAACAAATGGTAGCTCAACTAGAAAGTCTAATCAATGGCTATTGTATATACAGGCAAATCTAAAATGCTTATTTTAAAACTTAACTACTGTGTGATTTTGCAAAATATACAAGTTCTTTTAAAGTCATTGGCCATTGCAATTTGGATTAAGACTTAGAAACATGACATCACAACAGGAACACACAGTTTTAGCCTTTATTGAAAACCCAACACACACAATAGAAACCTCATTTAGCTACTTAGCAAAAGACTACACTCAGACAAGTGCACCATCTCTTTCTTCTTTTTCTACAATGAACTCTATTCACCGCCATGTGTTGCCATTGTGATGCCCCACTTTGTTTCTTCCACAAAAGGGATCCTAAATTTGCAAATGCTTTATTTCTTTGTTGATGCTGATCCTGCTGACTATTTTATTATGTCAGACGAAGTGTTGAATAGAAACTAAGTAAACTTTTGACTTTTTTGTTCTAGTTTCTACTGTCATTGAAGTCCAGGAAAATAGTGTTCTTGTCATATGTTTCAAGAGGATTGAAATAAAAGAGCAAAGAAACAGGCGGCGAAAAAGTCAAATCTTCTAATTGATATGAGCAGGATACTGCATGACCTTTGCACAAAACATGAGGTTTCACGAAGCTGTCCAGGTCCACTAAATGACGCCTACAGCAGGTGCTGTACAGGTGCTTCAACACCTATATTACAGGGATGGATAATTAATTGTTTTCAATTTGAAAATCGCAGTTTGTGTATATGCCGGAAAGAATCAATATCTTTAGTTTCTGATATGTCCATTAGAGTATAGTAGATAACATTATTGGTGTTAATTAAGCAATATCACACAAGAGGGAGCATGTAACCCAAGAGCATAGCAGGTACCACAACCATGCTGATATTCAGTGCAACAGAACAACAGTGTGATACTGCCTTTGAACAAAAGTTCTACAATTGCAGTTTTACAGTTACAATTTAACAAGTAGTGAAAAAAGAGACTGACTTCACTGTTGCCTAGCAACACAAACAATCAACATATCCTGGGCACTTTTGATTCATTTATATTTATTTACAGTTTATGTTTTCCATTAACTGTGCAACAAGTGGGAAAAAAGTGTCTGTAGAGAGTTGTATGAATCTGGCAAGTAAAAAATGTCATCTGACAAGTAAAAAATGTGATCTGACAGCACACTGCTGCATTGTTTCCTGCTCTCAGTAGATGGTCTCCAACAACGGTTTAATAAACTGCACATCTGCTTTTGTGTTCTGGGCACAATATAAGTCATCATGCTTATATTAAGCACCTCACCAGTGCCCAATCACTTCCATGATCTCCCTCGCAGACGTCATATGAGCACACCAGTTGGTTTGCACAATAATTCTGCACCCTCTCCTCATCCCCTTTAGACAACCACTTAAAATTAAATGCAAATGTTATTTCCAAAATGTTTTCCTCTCAGTGCTGTTTAACTCAGTATCGGCACTCAAGGGATGCCTCTTGTCCAGTCACATTACTTGTTTGCAACTGGTCAGAACTAATTGTTGTATAATAGGTAATGCTCCATCATTCAAACAAGAGTTTGACAACAATAAGACAGTTAATAGTAAATGAAACTTTACTTCACCTTGACGCTTTACAAAAAGTATTTAGCAAATTATATTACAATGGCTTTCATTAAAATGGCGATTAGGTATTACATCCTAATTGTCCTAATCATCCTAATCATCCTAATTAAATATTGGTGTATGTGCATTGTATAAACACAGATACATTAAAGATCCACCTACTCAGCTAATGTTCTCTGACATACCTTGACTTATAGGTGGCTACTGATAAAATATTAACACTGACCAACAAGTATATCTCTCCAACAAACAATGCATGCAAAAAAAAAACTGACAGACACAAACATCTTTGTATTTTCAGCCTAGCTGATTTGCTAGAATAGCTATTTGGTCTCAGCAAACACAATTAATGTACCTGTTTATGTACATGTAATGAGATCTGAAGTGGTTACTCTTCACGTGGAAGTATGAAGGTATGAAGTGACTTACCTAGAGCTGTCCACTTGTGATGGGATTGAAGAAGATGATATCAGGGCTAAATTGTAGTGCCTCTTCTCTCCTTGACCAGATGTAGCCCACATTGATACCTGAAAAAGAGTGACACCATGAGCCCCAGCCAATACCAGACACAAGAGAAGTGCAAATTACTTCCACCCATTAAAACGTCCATGGGTGTCCTGCACTTAAAACGAGGTGTGGGTTGGCACATCGGTATCTTGAGGCAGTGAAAAGCAATTGTGTTTTGACCAACACAAACCTGGTCTGAAGTCAACGGTGCACAAAGAGAGAGAGACTGCTTCCTCTAGGGAAGCATTCTTTCTCAAACCTGGAAAATCTGCCCTTTTAATAGCAATCTAACCAGATGCAAGCATATCTGACTGTGCTTTATATTATGCGTTCCGGGCTCCATTACTCTTTTGTATGTGTTTGTATGGGTAGATGGGAAACTGTTCTACAGCCAAATCTTGCAGGAAAGATAGCAAGGGCTTGACACTCTAAAATTCATGATGAGGGCCCATGCCTGATTGATAGATCGACAAAGGTTGACTGTGGCCCCCACACACTGCAGGTGGACGAGCCCCATGAAGGCGAGGCAAACGGCTCCACAGGGCTCCAGGGAGATTGGCTTTGGGGCTGTAAAGTGGAGAACAGCTCAGGAAACATTTAGTGCTGGATCTGAATCCGGCTATAGCTGTTGGTGGTCAGGCAATTAGATAAACACAGTGCAAAACACAGCCTCATGCTGTTCTCAGCCCACTCCTGCCTATCTGCCTCAGCACTATACATATGTATGAGCGTAAGCTCCAGAAGACCGTAGAAAGCAGCAAACCACCTATATTTCTTTTCATTCCAATACAGTTTTGTCTTCATGGATACAGTTTTATTGGCCAGTGTATTCCTTTACCACTATACCCTCATATATTATGGGTTTTATTTTCTTGAAGGCTGAATCTGTTGCTTCTCTTCCCATTTATTTGCAAATACAACCATGTAGCTCCAAAAGCAGCTGATCTGCCATGTGGTTTGCTTCTAAAGGTGGTAGTCTATGTAAATTAATTTAAACTCCTTCATGCACATAAACCACCAAAAGGCATATAAGAAAGATCAATATCTACTTCTTTCACTTCATAGCTTTGTTGCAGAGCCAGAAGTTAAACATAACATCTGATTGTGTTTCAAACCCTCTTTTGTACCTACAGCTTTGCACACAAGATCTGATGCAACCAAGCTGTACATCCCGGGAAAAAGCAAACAAAATAAAATGATTCTCTCTTTGAGTCCTTTGTCTTGGGTTTACAAATAGTGTGAAAGAAGTTCAGTTATTTTTTTTTTTTTAAAGAAAAGGATGAGAAAACAAACAACTGTAGGTCGCCTTGGGTATTGTCTCTTTGAGGGGCATTGAGCCATTAAAGGCAAACACAGTCTTCAAAGAAGGAAGGAAGGAAGGAAGGAAGGGAAAATGTACACTGGCACTGCTAACAACATCATCACTCAGCCCATCCGCCCACTTCTTAGCCTCCTCTCATACCAAATTGTCAAAATAACTGTAAGAAGTGTTTCATGCCTCTGAACTGCTGCAGAAATTGTTGGACTTTGTGGGTGGTGCAGTGTGCTCTAAATATTGAGGACAATAGAGGAAGAAACAATGTGGGATACAGTAGCAGTTCAATTTAGAGAAAAATAATTTATTTGATGAAAGGTGCACCACAATGGAGGGACTTCAATATAGAGCCAAATTTTTCTGACATTAAAACCACTGTGAACTTTTGTGACATTATTTTCTTTCCATTTTATACTTTACTAGAATTATTTACCATATCTGCTATTGTTGTATATAGTGTTTTCCAAAGAGAGAGGAAAAAAGGTCACTGGATTATCTAAATTCACTACACTCACTCATTTAACTAACAGATGTGCACTCACTCTATGTTTGGTATTTCCTTGTCCCTGCAAAACTATCAATTTATTGTCACTTTTATTACTTGAAGCAGAACGGTGAGCTTTTGACATCAATGCTGGGTATCTGGTGGACTACACTGTTAGCCCAAGTGTCTGTCTTTGCAATCCGAGGACACTGAGGTGCCATGTTCAAAGTGACAAAAAAAATAACAAGGGACTAATAAAGATACTGCGGCATTCACATGTTACATAGCAGCCGCATTATGCTGTTATTATATGTTACTCCATATTCCTATAAAGCCAGTACATTCTCCATTGCAAATTAGTGCTTTTGCCTTCATGTTTAGTCATATCAATGATTAAAGTATCTTTTGCAACTTGAGAGAATAAATATTTCTTGATGTGTCATCTTTGAGGTGGATACCAGCAACACCATGGCAGAGCTATGCTGGTGTTGTGTGAGCCTAAAGCACCCTGTCAGCAGCATTGAGGCATGTCATTAGAAGCACCCAATCAAGGCCAGACACTGGAGTGTTGCTTAAGTGCCAGAATTGAGGCTAAAAACACACACAAAAACATTGGTCTTCCAGCAGATATCAGAGCAGTCCAGGCTGGGCAGCTATGTTCTGTCCGAGTTGGAAAGGTCCTGGTTTCTTATTTTTTACTGGTTAAATTTAGATCACTGTCCTACACTGCAGATAGAATACTAATCAGGCCAGTACTCAAAGATGGAGCCAAAGCCAGAGCAGCAAGAGACTCCACTCCACATTTCTACTGCATTAAAGCTTTCGGGCTTCAGGGACACTGGACCACTGAAGTAACCCCAACAATAATAACTGTAACCAAAAGATACAGTATATCAACTGCCTCACACACAGCTATAAGTCATATTTGAAACAACTAAGGCATTATAGTGACACATTAAAGCCACTTAATGGGACAATCAAAATAAAGTGTGATCCATTAAATGAATATTTTCTATGCATTTTGATGGGATTTTTGAGAGACTCTGCTGTATCATCTGATTTTCCTCCATTTTGTATTAAAGGTCAAAAATACTTTTGTCATTTGTTTGACTGTAAATTATTGAGCAGGTACAGTACACATTCTCATACATAATTTACGAGTTGGACCTGTAGATGGAAAATCAGCATTTTGTGTTTTTCCATCGATCATAGTTCATCAGAATGTATGGCTGTACGACTAAAGTTGCTGATGATTACATTTCTGCTGCATTATAAAACAAACTTAACTTGTGATATGAAGGCCCATCATGAATTAAGTCAATCAAAATAATGCTGCAGTCTTTGATTTTTTTAATACTCTTTTTGAATATTGATTTTTTAAACATGAACACATGGATAATTCATGCAACCTTAAGTGCTGCCATAGAAAGCTTTCCTTTCTTCAGGTCAAAGCACATCACGTCTGTTGTTTTTTTTTTTGAAAGCACACTGATATAAAAGTATAGTAGTGGATAGCCACGTACTGTATAATGTTACGTGTTATTTTTCAGCGATGAGGCACAGGGTCCCTGCCGTCTCTTTCATTCTGTTCTATCATGCTTGCTTAGTCCTTGAACTGCCCAGACTCAATAGAGACACTCCACTCTGGGGGACACAAGTCCAGGAGCCAAGGAGAAGGTACTCACATGTCAGCACTATGCTTGCATTGGCCTTGTAGAGAGAAAAAGGGATTGTGAAGGTTAGAATTATGGGAGATGTGGGAGCTGAAGACGGAGAAGAAGGTACATTCAGGGTGCTTCATCATTTCCAGTGACAACTGCACACAGAGGGAAGCAGAGTACATGTCCACTTACAATCTGCAGCCTTATTCAGCAGGCTGCCAGCTTGCGGTCACCTCGCAGACATCTGGCCAAGCCCATCTATTAACCCAGGAAAACTGGCCACTTTCCAGCCTGAACAACTGCACTTTTAATTGTGCTGTGAAAAACATGGTGGGGCTTCTTACGATTACATTTACATTTTGATCTTTTCTAAAGACTCTTGTCTGTCAAGACCACCACTGGAAAGACAACCATAGTGGCAACAACCATGTTAAGACAGTCGTCTGAAAATGTAGGCCGGGAAATAATGGACAAATATACAGTATAACGTAAATGTACTTGCAGCTTTTTTCGGTTTTCATAACCTTGACCAAAGCTGACATACACACACATCCTCGCGATGCTGCAGAATGCACCAGCATCTACATAATAACAATAATAATAATAATAACAAATCTAATTTACCTGTCTCCTACTGGACTTGAGTCATGAAGATGAAAATATTCATTGTTGTTGTTCTGAGCACAGCACAATCATCCAGGATTTATGTCTCTAGTCTGAGCAAAATTAATTGAGTCAAGAGAATAAAGGTCAAGAGAATATCTCATAGTACTGGATTTCACATGTCATCATATAATTGCATGATCTAAAATTGTATCTTGTTTCCTTCTCTTTCATCCCAGCAAACACCACACAACTGCTGTCTCCACTATGCAGCGGAGAGATATGATGTGGCATCATGTAGTTAATTTCCAAGCTCGTCAGCATGGTGTACAGAGGGATGTAAATGCATGGCACTTCTATTGAAATGGCAATGCGAGCCAACATGTGATGAGACTACAGCCTTGGGATTATCTCAGAGCTTTGAAGTTTTCTCTTACTGTGGTGGTTACTTGCGACTAGTGAAAAGTAATTACTTCTCAGGCTCACAAATAGGATAATGGCTTAAGCTTGAGGAAGAGTGTGGACATATTTGTGATGTTGCTCATGCTGTTTCCCAGTAGATGTGAAGCTTTTGTAGTATTCAAAATACAGCTATGATACTGGTCATTTGAGCAAATCATTTCAAACAGTTGCTGCCATCACTGGATATTATTATCACCTTATTTTAAAAAATTACCCAGTTCTTTCAGATTCATATACTTACATAAAATTAGAGGCTCATTATATGTGTGATGAAGCTGACAGTAATTTACTACATCACTGGAGCACAATTACAGCAAAAAGCTAACAATGAACGATGTCATAACACAGTTCAAAAGGTACATAACTTATTGCTTTGACAGGTTTGTGAAGTGCACGGTGTTCCACAATTTAGCTGCTCTTTGCATTATAATTAAGGTTTAATTTCCATTGTGAGTCAGTGATTGAGCTACTATTGTGAAGCTGCAGGTCTGCAGGTAAACAATAGGATTTCAAAGAAGTGGTGTCAAAGGTCCATTGTGTAAGAATTAGAGACATCTAAGGCCTGAGTCAAACGATCCACCATTTATGTCCTCAAAGAGCAGCAAGCATTTTCATTTGCAAAGACAGCTGTGGGTCTATGTAAAAATCATTGTGTTCCAGGTATTCATACTTGATCTCACATTTCATTCCAGAAGCAGCCACCTCTCACAAGGAGCTCACCCCTGTTTGTAAGTCTTTGTATTCATTGATTATGGACACAAGCGAAAATATGTCAATATGTATTTGTAGGCAGGGCAGTCTCATAATGTAATATGTCTCAGTCTTACTCATGTACATACTGGAATGCAGTGAGGGTTAAAGGTTCAAATTACACTGATTTGTTGTCTGTCTTTGAAAATGGATGTGAATGCCTCATAAACTTGCAATATACAGATTTAGCCTCAGATTGTAGTATGGTACACAGGTCAATATGTAGTGTATGTATATTTTGACATCATATGTGAAAGGAATTCATTGAGAAAGTTAAGCCTGTGCCGCAACAGCAGGGGTGTATTATGAAAGGACGGGTCAAGTTATCATGAAGGGATGAAGCATGTGGAAATAAAACAGTGGAAATGAAAAGTAGTGCCACATTCATAAGGCCACAAAAAGGGAGGGATTGACAGTAAACCCTGTAAATCCATTTGGTTCTTCAGACATAGAAGGAGAACGGAACTGACAATAGCTTGAGGGGCCAGTGCTCCATGGAGTGAATACTAGAGCGGAGGAGAGAGAAAAAAAATAAATAATGTGTCACCTAGAGGGAGGAGGCACTGTGGCAGGATCTGTCAGAACTCTGCTGCTGTCTGCAGATTAGATCTGGGGCTATTTAAAGAGGGAGAGCCCGTCAAACCCCCCAGCACTAGTGTCCACACTATACCCGCAACCATCACCTTGTGACAAAAAATAAGCGGTCTTTGATGACATTCTTTTTCAGCACACAAAGGGGTTTTGGTGGTGGTGGGGGGGGGGACTTTTTCAGCGCCATGACTAACTCAATCATGTTGCACGTTCTCTGCATCCATGTAGATTTATCATATTAAAGCCAAGGTCACACAGAAGGGAACTCCTCTGATGATGTCATGGATGCAGTCAGAGCTGCGGTACACATCTTAGGGCTTATTGTTGGCCCATAAATATAACTACCAGCTGCCATCAGAATAATCACTGATTATCAGAATTAAAGTAGCATGAGCCAGCCTGGCAGTCAGACTGATTTGGTTTGTGCTGTATATGTATGGCTTGCATGTGCACAGGAGCACGTTTTTATTTGAAAGGGGAAAAAAGGGAGCAGTGTTTGATACATGTGTGTAGGTACATGAGTATCTGCCACAATGTGTGAGACTCAGTGTGTTTACAGGATCCTGCACTGTAGTTTTGCCGGTACCTATTGTAAAGCAATGTCCTCCCACAGTAGACTGATTAGATAAAGTGCAGTTGGCAAGGCCCCACTCATTCTGACTGTCAGCTATGCTTCTCTTCATATATAATGTAAAATAACCTTGTCATGTTTGCCTCAGAAATGTGCCGGTAGGATGATACCAGCATGTGCACTACCAAACTGCTCAGCCTCATTTACCCATTGATATCTTCTGCCTTCCCCTCTCCCCCTTGCTCTTGCACTATGTCTCACTCTCTTCCTCCAGCCTGCAGCGGACTGACTCTGCTCTAGACTGAGTCATTCTCAACTGGTCAGTTATCTCTCCGTCCAGCCTTTAGATTTCTCCACTCCTAGTGGTGTCATCAATCAAAGCTCAACTGCCAGAGAGAGAGAGGTAGAAAGCCTGGAAGTTGTGAAAAGAGCGGCCAACTAAGGACTTGCCCTTGTAGGCAGGTGCTGCATTCACGCATCGATGCAGAAGCCATGGATTATTAATGCAGCCCTTTTCAAATGTTTTCTAGGAATCTTGTAGAATAGTGTGTGAAAAGGAAGGAGCTTGCATCAGACAGTGACTTGGTGAATGCTGGTTATTGCATCATGTTGACTTGCAAACAGGCACTGTAGCAGGTTTGTAGGAGGTGATTCACTGGCAGGCTACAAATATAGAGGCAAAGGTCACTGAGCAATGCAGGTGAAGACAAAGAAGTGAGGGAAGACCAGTTGCAGAGACTCTCACAAATGTTCCACACAGATGGTTCGATGAAGCATCCATACTATACCACACTACCTGCTAATGACATGCTACGCTTGACTTCACACTTTTCCTTACGTTTCACTGCCAACTTCATTGAAAAGATGAATATGCCTTACATGGAACAATACATCTCCGTTCTTCACACCTTCCAATTTGTGTCAAAACCACAATGCAATGGGACTACTACGTATTTATGGACTGGCAATATAAAGCATGAAAGCAAAAGATGAACAGAGAATAGCAAAGATAGAAAATTGCTTCTGCTGTCCTTAACCTTCACTGTATGTTGCTTATTTGTCTGTGGTAATTGGCCCTTTTAATATTCCTCGAGAATGTGGGTGGAGAATTCTACTGTGCTATGTGTTTTTCACACACAGTAGCAGAGCAGCATTTGGCAGATGGATGGATGATGCATATTACAATGGACTTTATTCCTAGTTGGCCACCTTACACTTCTAATTTACAGTACATCAACTATACAGTATGTGATCCTTATAATCCACATTCTTCCATTCCGAAGTCTGTCTTATTTTCTGTTTTTTCAATGAGCATTTGAAATGCAAGCGACCTGAGTCCTCCCTGATATAAACAGCAGAATGTCTTCATCTTATAATTATCTGGACAATCACAATCCCTTTCATGCCTGTAAGGGGGAAGAACTATGACAAAAGGTGTCTACAAAATAGCAGGAAAATGTTATTAATTCAATGAAGTACGGCTCTAGCAGTAACACATTTCTCCCTTACTTAAGATCTGTTTAATGGCTCCTCTTGCTGGAAGGGCTTGTGAAAGCAAGGCAGAACATCTTCACATACCACAATGCTTCCCTGCCAATTCTCCAGCCTATAATTATCACCACACACACACAAACATGTTAAAAGACAAATTAAAAGTTTGGAGGAAAAAATATTATTGCTTGGGGGTGGGTGTTTATATTTATGTATATGTATATACACACACCATATGTATTCTCTGCATATTTCAAGCAAACAATCAATATGTTTTTGGGTTTATGGAAATGTGTAATTAAAAGAGTTCATACACACCCAGTGACTGATCTCACAAAATCAGAGGCCTATAAAATCGACATAACTTGCGGGGGTATAACTTCCGTTATACCTTGTTAACGGAAAAATTCAGGTTTTGGTCTGAGCAGAAATGGTACATTAAAAATATATATACACTACATACAGTAAATATTCACATAGCAGGGGATGCTAGAGCTTTAAAAATATTGTCACTAAGGGCTTTAACAAAATGAAGAAAATGACTAGCATGCCTGTGCACATCTGCATGCTGTGTTAGGCCTCTCAATATCATTCCCCCCCACTAGGGAATGCTTGTTCAATAACATAATACCCGTGATGAGAAATCTGCCTCCTCCCCTCAGATATGAAACACTAATTGCTTTATTGATAACTCTTATCATGCAGTGGTGGTTGACAACCGATATATCACATCATCACAAATTTAGTACTATTCAACCTGGAATACATGAAGATTAGATCACACCCTGCTCTCACTATCTGGCCTCACCAGACACTGCAGTAAGTTTTTCCCCCCTCACACTCAGGTGCTTCTTTCTATTTCATAGCTCATCTCACTACCTTAACACAGCGCAGCTAAAAATAGGATTAGAGTTAAGATAATGACAAAGAAGGTCATTGTCGGCCTTGCTATCTCCATAAGGTCTGACAAGGAGCCGGCTGATTGTTCATTTCTATTGTAAGCAACAAGGAACTGTTACAAAGACAGTGTCCACAGATTACAGCGAGATGTGGTGACATATCTGTCACTCTGATGATCGATTGCCTGCAGGAGATTCTTCAGTTTGTTAGATTATGGTTGGTGTTTTTACAAGATGCAATGTGCAAGTGGGTGGGTGGACAGGAGAGTGTGTATAAATAGAAAAACTGGTGATAGAGGCAGGTATGTGTGGCAGCCAGATGGTGCCTTGTGGGAAATGTCTCCCAGTGATTTTGTTTGCAAATAGGTCTCTATAAAGTCACCAGCTCCTCTCCTCAAACTCGCCTGCTGTTGCAGAGCTTTAGGAACTGCCATATCTGATAAAGGTGCTGCAGACTCAAAGATGTCCTGCCGCTTGCCAGAGAGAGAGAGTGAAAGTGACGCACTGTGACAGGTTTTGTCACTCTCTGAGGTGACCGCCCTACAGATTGTCACAGATAGAAATGGCAGAACCCTGGCAGCAATGACAAATTGTTTTGAGAGAAAGAAGTAGGAGAGCGAGTCATGCCAATATCTGTGACCTACTTCAGCAAGATCTCTGTTTTCACTTCCCATCAATGTAAGTGTATAGGTGTCATGACCCTTTTCCAAATGAGGTTCTCTGGGGAGAAAGAAATGGCTGAATACTTGTAAAAGAAAAGGAAAAGGGGGGTTTCAACACCCTGCATAATCTATTGTGTAAACAATGAACATAGTTTGATTCTCTTTAGCAGATGAAATTGTACACATTTTAAAAAATATTTTCCCTACTAATGTTTCGATAATCATGACTACAAGTCAATTTTATTTATATAGCCCAACATCACAAACACAATTGGCTTCAAAGGGCTCTACAGTCTAAACAGCAAGTGACATCCTCGATCCTTAGACCCTCACATCGATTGGGGGAAAAACTCCATAAAATACCCTTGTACAGGGAAAAAAAGGGAGAAACCTCAGGAATAGCCACAGAGGAGGGATCCCTCTTCCAGGATGGACAGACGTGCAGTAGGTGTCGCATGTACACAAGTTCGGCAGATTACAAACAAAACATCAAATATTACAGAGAGAGGAAAAATAAGAAGATAGAGACCAGATGATTCAAAAATCAGTAACATTTATAACAATCATCATCGTCTTCTAATTAATTCAGGGTGTGACATGTGCTGTCGCCATCTGGGGTTGGTTCCCGCTCGTCATGTGACCCTTAAAAAAGGACAAGCCGTTGGTGAACAATTCCATTATTTAAAAAACAAATACTGAAAGTCCTGACTCTTGTTATACCTTTAAGAGAACAACTGATGTGCTCCACTGAGTGAGCGCAAAAATGACACTGTGAACACAGTAACAGAAGCCAGGGTGATTTCACAGAGATATGGGCACATTTTCTGGTTCGTATAACAGCTAGCACCGCACCAAATAAAGCTCATTTGGGTGTAGAAGCTCAAACAAACATTTTACGAGTACACAAATTCAATCTCCAATTATCTTTTAATACAGCAGCTGAAGGTCTTTATCTCTTGAAGTCTTTACTATAAGAGTTAGTTTTTTCTTCTGCTTCTATCACAGGGAAATGATACAATATAATCTTATGTTCAGTTCACAGGATAATAATTAAGTGATATTTTTTGTGGATAACAGTATAGATTATACTGTTATTTACTTGATAAATAAAAGATCTTCATGAGGCAGGATAATTTCTTGTTGATATTTTATTCGTTTTATGCTGAGTACAACTTGAAAAGTAAATACACCTTGGTCATTGTAAATGGACTATTATGGTGTATCCATTTCAACATCAAGGGAAAATAGAGTGCTCATTTCAAACAGCACACTCCTCTAGATACTGAATCACACAGTCACAGGCCCGAGGGTGAAAAAGCTTTGTAAAAGAGAGGTCAGAGGAAACCTGTTCAAGCTGACAGAGTGGCCACAAGTAAGAGCTTAGTGCAACAACAGAGTGAAAAGAGGCATCCAAGAATAGATATATCACTGAGCCTTGAAAGTGTCACGACTGTGGTAAATCATGCCAAGTTCAATTCATGCAAGTGAAGTGTTTGATTCGGCCTCTCCAGGCTCATGATCACCAGTTTATGATGCAAAGGAACCACAGAATTTGAAGGTTACTGTCACTGTCAGTAAAGGACAGATGCATGTTTTCTTGGTACATTGTGTATTAGCTATTTTACTTACAGTGCACTATGCAATTCAATTACTCCATTTGCTTTTCAAGGTGAGCAGGAATGAGAGCAATTGAGTATTTTCTGCCCATATATCAAGTTTTTGATTTACAGTGAATCATCCTGTGCTTAGATTTTGTGGTGGCTCATGAGAAATGAAGCTGCTTGGCTGACTAGAAATCACCACAGAGAACCAAAACATATGCAATAGATATGGAGCAAAATTGATTATACAAATCTACAAATGCATTCCTGTGGTTTAACAACAGAAGCCATAAAACAGCAGAAAGAAAGTAACAACAATAAGGGAAAGGTGGAAAGGTTTTTCCCTCTCTGTTTTTGTTTCACCATAGTGGATCCAGCTATATTTGGGTGAAAATGATATATGGGTTCACACAGTAAAAGAAAATGGGAGCACACTCCCATTAAGATAAGCACTGCAGCCCAGGGAAACCTAGAAATGCCAGTGGTGTATTGATTGCATGCCCTGTATTAATAGTACGGTTAGCTTCTGCTTTCTCAGCCTGGACATTTCATCCAAATCCGTGGCCCAAGAACAATGAGCAGCAATGAAAGCTAACCCCACGTTTAAGTCAAATGAATAATGGTGCAACTGCTGTAACGCTGAAAGGAGATTTGTGGTGCACTGAAATGCACAGCAAAGCAAAGTCAATAGTTCAATAGTTTGTTTAGGAGTATTTTAGCTCAATGTTTGTTCCAGGACCAATAGTGGATTTTAAATTCCTTTAAACAGCTATGTAGCCACAGATAACATATAAAACAACTATTATATCCACTGAAATGACTCTGTTTTAAATCCATATGTTATCAAACATGATGAATAATTGATGACTGATCAAAAACCAGCTTATCAATGTCATTATTAGATACATATTAATACAGAGAATATTGACAATAGCTCTTTAACTTTTCTCCCATGTGTGAGTCCAAACATATTTTTTTCCATACAAAGACAGTTCACTTACATTTTACTGCATAATTTATTGGTTTCGTTGTTGACACTGTATGTCTTAATACATCAGGGAATGCAACTTCTGTGAGTGAGAATACAGATGCTTTTGCAAAAAAAAATAAAACAGAAAAAAAAAACACAAACAGGGACATATTCCTCCTTGAACCTTATTCATTATACTTATGTGTAATGCACATGGAGCTGCAGTCCCTGCTTGAATGATAAATGATTTTGGTGACATATCATACCATGTAAATAGCCATCTCAATATCCATGCATTTTACTTGCTTTGAATATTTATTCAAAAAAGTTTCGAAAATGGCACAGCACAGCACTTTTTTTTCCCCATTTTTAACAGTGATGTGAACTTGTGACACCGTGGAAAAGAGCTTAAAGGAAGCTGACTGTGACTATGTGATTATGACACTATGATTGTGAGATATGCAGCTCTGGTCCATTATATCGTGATGTCCTAAGATTGTTATTATTAATTTATATATTTATGCCCGCCTTAACTCATGTTACAGCCACACTAATACACATTTCATTTCATTTGAAAATGTATCGCATCTTCTACTACCTGCTGTTTGGAAAACCAACTGGCTCCATTTCACTTTGAACACGTCAGTGCTACATTTCAGACTGGACAGACAAAAATAGAGAGCTTTTATAGAAAATTATAGCATTTATAGCAATTACTTGCATTTGCTTCCCGACTAATTCTTATCAGGTCCAACTCTACAATCAGTTGTGAAGGAAAATGTTGTTACTTGTTAGCAGTTATTTTTGAAAGTAAGTAAACAACTGCACTGGTGACAATCTGCTACCTGTTTAAATTGGCTTGCTAATGCACAGTGTACATGAATGATATTTGACATTAATTCCAAGGTATGTTAGTATGGATACATTTTACTCCTGATACAGATTCTTTCATTACAGTATAAAAATATAGATGTTACCTACTTTTTTGCAAAGGTCTGTTTCATCGGGGCATTTGAAGCAAAGACATACAAGGAGTATGTCTTTGCAGGTCGGACCAGTAGATAAAGTGGCAGAGTGAATGTGAAGTGTCAAGGTGAAGGATTTACTGCTCGACTGGGCTAGTTGTGTTCTCCCTTTTGAGAAATTAATAAAAGGAGATTAAATCTCACTTATTTGAGGGTTACCATCATCTTAAGAACAGTCAGGGTTTTTATTCCTTGCAGTTATCGTAACTCAAAGAGTTAAAGCTTAACGCACTTTTTGTACTGAATACAGAAAGATGTCATGGATGATACACAAGTTAAAAATTAGACTTTTTTTTTTTGCCCAGTTTTACACATATCAGATCCTCCACTTGTTTTTCCCTCACTACCAACAGCTGATAAATCTGCCAGGAAAACAGTAAAAATATGTTCTCGTGATAAAAAAAAAAAAAAAAAAAAAAAAAAAAAAGAGTTTACCCGTTTACCCTTGGGATAGTTGTTGGCAGCTTGGTATGTTATTCAAGATGTTGGAGGGGTGTGGAAATCCATTTACACCCGCAAAAATGTGAAATAACATCCAGTACTGCTGCATGAAAACTGTCATTAGCCAATATCATCTATCCCCAGCCCAGGAAGACAAACCATGATAGGAGCCATAACACAAATCCGAAAAGAAGGATTTTTAATTAGAAACAGAGAGCAGGTGGTATCATCTGCATGGTAATTAGACATGGATCTGTCTTTACACAACCATGAAAAGTACTTGTTGGCTGAAGGGAATGGCTATAACTAAATATTTTTCTGAGGAGGATATTAAAATTTTCTTTTTCTTATTTATGATGAAGGTAGTAGTGGCTTTGTGTAACTATGTATGTGGGACACTGTGCTGTTCATACCTGATATTATCATGCTCCTTAGTTCATGTGATGACAAGTGGGAAGCTGCATCAAGTCCACACCTGTCATTGGAATATTTGGACATTTTTGGACAATGTTTGGACAAATGAACATATCATGAGAAAAGTCATCTTATAATAAGTGAGACTGAATTGCATCAGTATATTCTTCCATTATATGGAGGATATCAGCTGAGTTGGTTGTCCCTGGTGAACACATTTTTTTCTACTTTCCACTTTTTACCACCTTTATTTTATATTAATCCTGAATACATTCTTTATTATTTGAATTATATGTTATTAAACAGCCCAAGTGATGGCATCAAAATAACCAAGCCAGTGATTAGACCATTACACGACATTACACTTTTGATGTTAAGTTGATCTTTTTATTAAACAGCTGGAGAATATTGTTATCACATTACACTGTGATATGCAATTTAATGTACAACAGGTTAAAATCAGCTTCAATTACAGTAAAATAAAATAAAATAAAATAAGTGACTGCTTATCTATTGCTGGTCTAGATCAAATGGCAGTGTGATTGCGAAGTGTCTGGGTGAGGGATTTACTGCTTCACTGGTCTGACCAGGATTCTGCAGTTGGGTTCTCCCTGCCATAGTGATTCTCCTATACAGGCCGCACATTTGACGCCTTCACTGGCCTTCCACACCAAAACATCTTGTTAATGGAAAACTAAACTACCAAGTCATTAAAACTGGTCAGTGGGGTCTGGCTGCACCAACAAGCACACTTTTTTTTTTTTTTTTTCCTAAAATTTTAACAGCGTGACCTGAGAGTACTCAAGCCTAATCCCAGTGCTATCTCAGGGAAGCAGGCAGACTGAGGAGCCCTGTAGCGTGACACTACCATCTTTTTCTACTCATTACCAGCCCTAGGCTTCTCAACACAGATAGAAGCAATGAAGGAGAACCTCAATAAATGATCAGTGTGCTCTGCCAGAACCAGCGCACGCGGCTTCTGCTGAGCTGTTGCTGTTCCCATCTTGCACCCTCAAAGACTATACCTCCCGGATTTCCCATACATTTGGAGGACTAGGCCAGTGACTTAAATTTGGCTAAGGAAATGGTTGTTATCCCAGGTCTCAAGGACTCCCACCTCTGCCAGGGAAAAAACAGAGCCCATATGTGGTTAAGTTTGAAATAATGGCTCTGATTAGTGAGTTAGGACGTATTTAACCTATGCTCATCACAAGGACTATTCAGCACTTGTATAGAAATGTGTTGTTGTTTTGTTTTTCTTTTGAAAAAGCAGGAGGCATGTGCCTAATGAAGTCTCGGGCTTATAGCACCTCTCATGACAGGATAATTACACAAAATGCTTCCAATAAACACAAAAGGCATTTCGTGTCTGTGCCATGCAACACCATGCAACAAATTTCACCAATCAAGATGGCCTGACCTAAATCCAGTCCTCCTGGCTTGCCTGCATAGCTGCCTGCTCACAGCCTCACTGAAGCACTCCGCGAAGTCAATTGCATTAGAATACACTCAATACACCTACACAATAAATATACGGGAATTAATCTTGCTGACTTTTCTGCAGAAGCATATTGACAGGTTAGTCCCATAGTGTGTAGCAGGATGTCACATGCAGTGTTAATGAAGAGAGCAAAACACATGAATACTTAGTCCACCTTAAGTAGCCAAACATGATGATCGAGCATAAACATATTGGTTGGGTGATGCAAGAATCAAATGTCCTAAAACATGTATGGAACACATTTCACATTTTATTTCATGTAGCACTTTTTAAGCCACATTTTCTTGCACTTCTGGTGCTTTGGGGGGGGTTATGTTATAGATGAAAAAGAAACACCAGTCAATAAAGGGTCATCACTATCATGTGATTCAAAATCTTGCTGTGTCATAAAGAAAGGAGTCTTTGAGCCTTTGTGAACGAACTTTTATGCTTTCATGCTGATGGACACATCAATGTACAGATGGGATTTTTCCTGAGCTGCGCTAAGTGGACTTGATACAATCACGTCTATCACTCAAGTTGAAATTTCCCAACTTTGTTGAAAAATCGTGCTGACGCGATACCCAATCTGCATTATCTGCATTGAGATTTTCCAGATGATGTAACGTACTTGCCAGCGGCCAGAGTCACTCATAATGGAGCGGAAGCATAATTTGTGCAGGGAACCTGGAGCTCTACGACACAAGTTGTTATATTCTGAAATACACTGAAAAAAAAGAAGAAACCTAAGACTTACATTGAAAAACATTTTTTAATGGCTGTTAAATTGTTCAGTGGACAAATTTTCAGTTCCAATACTTATTTTGGTTCAACACAATTTTTTTCTTCAAAGCCAAATTTAATTTTCAATGCCAAAATTTAATATAAATAAATCCATATAAAAATGGCAATGGAAAAGACTCAAAACATTTCATCTCTTTGCTGTCCATCCATGTGTTCAGTGCACCCTAATGACACATATTCTGCTTCTGTCCAAATCTTCATACACAACCCAGTCGAGAATGCGAGCAAGCATGTGCATTATTTTGAGCGTTTCACACGTGGCATTCTCCTTCTGCTCTGTAAACCTGCCTCAAGCTTTTAAGTCAACACTGCTGGCCAGATATGCGCCATTGTGCATGATGAACACACAGCACATTCAGCTGTGTAATATTACATACAGAGCCACAAATACAAAGTGAATGCAAAGTGAATACGCAGAATGCTGTTTCATCCAATTGTAAACAAGCTGCTAGGAAAAGAGTGCACAGTGGACATTTTCTTCTGGTGAATCCCATAATTATGTTCTTCCAGAGTACGTCAGGGATGATAAATTGGCTTCTGGGGAATGAGATGAACCATATCACCACAATGTGAGTAGCTTGGATGCTCCCCTTTTAACATCTCGTATCAAATTAAACAGGGGAAATAAGCATGTAAGGTGCAACTGCGAAATCTGCAGGATTAAAAAAATATTTGTGTGTTTTTACAAAGCCAGCATGTAAGGCCATTTTGATAATTGCTAAGACTTTTTAATTGGCACACACTGCTTGCAGTGCTCAAAATGCCGTGCAGGGTCAAGCTGGGACTTTATAGTGACATGTTGGGAAAGAAATAATACTTTGATGTGTTTAAATGGCGCCACTGAACATGTTTCAGATTTTTCCCATGAAGTAAATGCAAAACCATGCTAGCTGCTGGATGATGCATAATTAACAAACATGCACACCAAACATTTCTCAGTCTACTCTGAAAATGACTCCTGGTAGAGTGGGTGGCACAGGAACAGATGGAGAGAGGCCACTTGAACACAGCATAATGAGGCAATCCACAGAAAATTCAGTCATACAGTGTGTATTTCAAATGAAGTGAGTGAAGTGAGGATAAATCTTATTTTGTTAACTCACCTGTTTTTTGTGTTTTTTTTTTCATGTAACTGAAACAAAATGAATGATGTCCTGTCTCGCAGCTATTTTTTTTTTTTTTTTGCTGAAAAATTATAGAATAATACAGCTGAGCGACTGAAAAAGAAGACCCTTTCATTTAGGATCATTAGAAACACATTTAAGAAGTTATTTCACATAAGTAACTAATATGAGACTTGTAAAGGAAGGCACTTCCATCTGTTTACTAGACAGTTCTCTTTTCATATTAAAAGCAACAAATGCACATGAAAACCCGCTTTTCCCACTGAACATCTGCTTAAAGATCAACAGAGTGATTAGACCATGTGGTAAATATACCCATCCACACCAGATGTAATTTCACACCCAAAGTTTCATGTTTGCAGATTTTGACCTCAATCTGCCTTCGCAACACCCCGTTAAACATTCACATTGCAATAAATTATTCCTCAAATAATGTACCAGTACATTTTCAATTAGCATTAACAGAGGACAGGCAGTCACTCCGGGAGAAACCGGTACCGTTACCCACTCACAATATATAAATCATGATACCAAGTGGAGCTGAGTATTAGAGAGGACGACTCTTGTAATGATGGTGGACAGTATACTGAAACTATTTCCCACCATTTCCCTCATTTACCACTCCACCTGAGAATAGCTTTTTACACTACTGACCATCACTCTGTTCTTGATTATCCTTGCCTGTCTTTTCCATCACTGTACCCTTCTGTCACAGACAAGACTCCAAGTGCCCATCTTTCACTCTGACCCTCAATTACACAGCCCAATCATTTCAGACAGGTGTTGAGGTAAGTAATAAACTCTTGCCTGATGCTGCCAAGGCAGCCTGTCTGTAAAAGCAACTACAAGAACACTAACATGACTGAACCTGGGGTTGATCAGATGCTGTGACCAACACTTGACTTATGGCTGGCAGCTGATGTGTAGTGGAAAAAAAAATCATTATTTAGTGAGGAAGCATACAAAGAAGCACTAATGTAAAAGCACAGATTAATGGGAAAAAAAATGAAAAGATGAAATATAGAGTTGCAAGGTTTCCTCACAACACGCCTAATGTTTTAAATTGTCACTGAAAAAAGCTTTCATTTATGTGCTAATCATCAGTTATTGCTTTAGCCATCGGGAGTTTTAGTAGCTTCCATTTACAGTTAAGAATATAGTTGAAGTTGTCAGAACAGGCATTGAGATATAAATTAAAAGCTTAACTTAAACTCAAATCCCCTGCACTTATATGCACACTTATACATTACAGCTTAACTGTGTTGCAAATGGAGTCTTCTCAGTCACAAGGATGTGCCATTACTGCATCATAAACTTTGTAGAGTGATAGCACCATAAAGTCTATGGGGGATACAAAGTCTGACTATAGAGGTTTATCACAGCTTCAAGCTGCATATCCACCATTCAACATTTTAAACAGAACAAAACAAAGGAGATGTCATATACACCTGCTACATACTGTATAATACCAATATCAGAATTGAATCTATAGGTCTGTATATCAAACATACCTAAAAATGCTTTATCCACACACACAAGCATTTACAATTACTCTGGCTCATAAGTAAAGTAACTCATGTGACCAGGATTAATTATTGCCAATGTAAACACAGACTGTTTACTTCATAAGGAAAGAGCATTGGAATAATTATATTTACTCTGAGAATGTTTGTTCATTTTCCTAATTGTGCTTATAACCACACACTAACACCTACTACAGATATGTTTTCTTCACTAATGCAAATATAATGATGCTCCCCAGCAAGATGTTTAGTTGTCAAGTCTAGCAACTTGGTTCTGACTTTGATGTAGATTTTTATAATAATGGTATATACAACCATATAATATAATGGTTTCCGTTTCAGACACACAGTGCACATTGCTCATGACTGGTTCCCAACGTGTTCATTTGTCTTTGGTGCTAAACCAATCTGCTCTTCCAGTTTACTCCTCAGCCCCTACATCACATATTCTCAGATGGGGAGAAAAAGCATTGAGCTTGTCCTGCACTGTGACCTAGAAAGGCCCAGTAGACCCTTAGAGCTGAGATGATTATCTAATGAGATTAGCTCACACACTGCAGCAGGGGTCACACTACTCAGTAGTGGCAGCTTGTGCAGCTTAGCAAGTACACTCAGAATGCGTCCTAAAATGGAATATAGTAAGAAAAAAAAATAAATCAACATGGGTGATATTAAGAAACTTTATTTTTACTATTTCATTCACCCTTCTTTCTACATATTACTGTCTAGTGTCAGATTTGGACCATTCAAATACTAATAGTTATTTGCTCATTACAATAACTAAACTGTTAAAATGGCAGGCTTGTGGAACACATATGACCAATTTGTCCAACATTCAAGTCATGCAAAGCTGTTCTGGCTCCTGTGGGTCTGAAAAACATTAAAAGTCTGCAAATCATGATGCAAACAGGTTAAGTAATTCCACTACTAGCGGACTCACACAGACCCATTCTCACAGGAAAGTCTGCCAACTGAGCCGAGTGCTCATGAGATGTACGACGCCACGGCCAACAAGATTTGCAAAAAAGCTCAATGATGAATGAGGGAATGCCATGAAAGTAGATGTACTTATTTAGATATAAATGCAGGTGGTTTGACTAAACAGCATAGAATATCACTTTAAAGAGATGAGGAGCTACAAACAGCATCTAATGATCCTTTACACCTTTTTTTAAAGATCTATTCTTTCCTATATGTGTTGCTGCTAATATAAGTCATTTTCATTCAAGGATTTATTGAGTAAATTTATGTTAGATTTAGAACATTGTCCTGATATATTTGCATAAGATCATTGGGCTCAAGAATGTCAACGGCCTCATTTGCTTTGCCGATCACCAGCTTTCAGCGAGTAGAGCGGTGCTCCTCCTTTGCATTTTCATTTTCTTCAGACTCATAACTTTGCTTTTAAAGTTAGGCAGGAAATGAAAAAGGATTTTTACCCCAAATGCAGTGATAGGACTTTTTGTGCTGCTGATATAACCATTCTCATTTGTAGTCATAAGAGGCTGAAGGAGGCAAGCACTGCATATAATTATGGAGACAAAAAAGGGATCATGTTCCACAAATCTCAGGGTAAAACCACACGCTCTCTGCTACTTGGCAGCAATTATGTTGCAAGCCCATATATTCATGTTCTAAAAAACAATTTTAAAGTTTTCAGAGTTCAGCCCACAAGGCTTAATTGCTGAATGGGTTGAGGAAATGTATAATTTACAAGCTTCAGTACATGCATCCCGAGTGTTTCCATTTTACAATAGGCTGTTATTGAAAGCAGACCATGCTGATTGAAAATGCAAAAATGTCGAGTATAGTGGGCATGGATTTTGAGTGTTGTCTGCAAAACAGGACAATTCCAGCTGCAGTGTTTTCCGTTCATCTGACACTCAACACGGAGGCTAGTGCGGCGGAAATGTATGTGGTACTAAATGAAATGCTTTAAAAGTGATACATTAAATGAAGCGAACAAACATTGTTTGACATGGACATACTGATAGTACTGGACTTAAAATATACAAAAATGTACAACTATTAAAGTCACAGATTTACATGTTTCACAATGATGCTGCATGTGTGTGGGTTCATCTCATTCATCCTGGTATCTATACAGTGTAATATGAAGACAAAATTAATCTCATCACTTATCTAAGAGACTCCTTCAGTTCATCTCACTCCACTCTCAGAGGTGAAGATGCCTCTGTGATGAGCTGTGACACATCTTCAGTGATGCAGCCTAATTCCAGTAGATGCTTAATCTTATCATCATATAGCATGAAGCTAATTTGCAACAGTTACAAAAAAATATATATATTAAAAAAATATATATTTTTAAAACTAAAATGTATGAAACACAATATTTACTGTATAGATGAAAGAGTAAAGGTGAATAAAGATCATTGTCTAAAAGTTTCCTCTAGTGGAGTATTGTGTAAGTTCTCACCAAAATTACACAGTCAAAATGAATAGTTCTGGTTAAGTTTCTTTCATACTTTTGTCATTAGAGTGAGTGTATTCATGTGTGTGAAGACAAATATCAGTTTTTGCATTTGTACACAATAATGAACCCCCTGTGTACTGTACATTAAGTAATGCAACTGTGATGCAAAAAGCCATTTGTTTTGCTGTGCCACTAATGATGTTATCAAGAAAAAAAGTGGGTGCATATGAAAATCCAGCTGGAACTACGGAGGATGGGATCAAATCAGCTGTGACACCTGCTACACATTGATGTTCAGGAACTTGCAAGTTCATTATAACTTAATTACTAAATACTCATGGGTCATTCCTTTCTTTAAAAATTGTTAGTATGACAGTATGTCTGTGAAGGTTCTCAGTCATCCAGGTCATAGTAGTCCTTTAGGTACTAAAAACAAAGGCAACTGGACTTCTGTTCTTGAAGACATTTTGCCTCTCATCCAAAAGGCCCCTTCAGTTCTGAAGAAGTTGAAGGAGCCTTTTCATCTTCAAGAACCTAAAAGAAGAAGAGTTGCCCTTGTTTTTTAGCAGTTAAAGGACTTTATTAACATTGAGGCTTGCATTAGCAAATTCATAGCATACCGTAGAGTAGACAGAATAAACTAAACTAAACTAAAATATAATTATATAGTAAAAACAAGGAACTGATAGTGAAAGCAAACATCCCAACTTAATATCTGATATTATTTGCCAGAAATACATGTCTTTCAACTTTATGATGAACTCCCTTTTTATTTACAATATTACACATGGATGGAAACATGCTTTCAGAGTGCACATATGTCCCTGGAACACACAGATATTTATGAGCCAGCTTTGAGATTTGTGGATATTTGGTGGAGCCCACGTCTTTCCACCAAAGCAGCAGGATGATAGCTGCAAATTGAGGAGCCTCCCTCACTGCCTTTCCCAAAATCACTTGATTAGTGCAGGTCCTGAAACTGGATCTCTATGGTATGAAACCTTAAGAGCCCCCTTTTGTGGATCCAAAGTGGTACTATTTCAGATGGTCTATGAGACTGCATTACAGGTCATTAAAGCCTGAATGTGAACTTGGTGTTGATTTTTCAGTGGCCTTTTGTTTTCTGTTTGTTGGCTTTTGTTGGCTTTATATCTGATCAGTTTTTCTTAATCATGCTCTCCCTTTTCTATTGCAGGTGGTGGGTCAGATTGATAAACTAACGTCCGACTTTGACTTTGACCTGGAGCAAGATGACTGGACAGTGGCAACAGCCAGCAGCACATCCAGCAGTGAACGAGGTTTGGGAGAGGCCTTCAGGCTGGACTTCCTCAATGCAGATGTGCTTTCTGATAGCTGGGAATTTTGCGGCTACCTGGAGGCTGCTGGTGCCACCTCCCGCAGAGCCGGAGAGCAACTGGGAGATCTACGACCGGAGATTGGTCGTGGGACCATCCCAACCCAGACCCCAACCCCACCCCCTTCCACTGCCTCCGTCTACTCCCAGATGAATGGTGGACTGCCCATTCCTAACGGGCCCCGCATTATTACTCCAGATTCCTCCAGCGAGGAGGCAAGCAGCTCCACACACAGCCACAAGACTTCCCGTACCTCTGGCACAAGAGAAAGAGTGCGATTCAGTGACAAAATTCTGTACCACGCATTGTGCTGCGATGATGATGAGGAGGAGGAGCAAGATGAATTACAGGACAAGAGTGGCTCTGCTACACCAGACAGTGATACTGAGTCCAGTCTCCTGGCCAGCTCAGTTACACCCAAACGTTCTTCCTCTGAGCACTCACTTCTCCATAACTGTCTGGACCCTTCCTACATCTCTTCACCAATGAAGGGGACTGCAGGAGCTTACACACTACCCAGGAAAAGTCTGTTGAATCCCGGCTGCCGCAAAAAACTTTTACGAAACAGCAGCACACAAACTGTCTCTGACAAGAGCACCCAAACTGTACTGCCCTATGTTCCAAACAAACAGAAAACAAAGGACCACTGAAAAAGCCCTAAGTTTATCATAAATCTCAAGAGGAGGACTGTGGATTATTTAATATTAAATACATAGCTCATAGATTATTACACAAATAATTAATTACTAAATAAATAAATGATATATGGGAAAACACTCGACTACCTAAAGTCATTCTGAGGCTCAGGGAAAACACAATGAAATGAAGTAGTGAAGTGAATATAGTTGAAATCATTATGATGAAATTTACTGATGGACCAAAAGGTTAGTGCCTGCTCTAATGTTTAAAGATAGACTGAATGAATTCCCTGTGTGTAATAATCTGAAACAATGATGGAGATTACAAAAGCAATCATTTTTAATAGATAATTTTGGTGTGGAAAACTCAAGGTGAAGTATGAAGAGTATGCATACAAAAGACACATACAAAAGCATAATTCACAAAAAGAAAAAAATGCTTGTTCCTATAATGTGGTTACAAAACGCTGCACATTCTGTATTCTAAATATGTAAAGGCATCTTTTTTTTCCATGTTCAAGTTTTTTTCTCAAATGTCAAGGGGATTATTGTTTTCAGCAGGGAAATGTATCTAGATGCACATGTCATCCCTCTTTTTGATGTCAACAAACACTTTAAGTGGAGAGCCAGAAAAAATATTCACCTGCCCTTGATTTCATAAATCATCTGAATGTGATCTCTTCTTGGTCTGCTGAAAAGGGTCAAAACATATGAACATACAGTATGTGTGGTGATGGGGAAAACGGAAATATAAAGTAATTTGAAGATTTACAGTCCACAAAGGCAACATTTCCCATTTCTTCCTTTTCCTCTATGCATGCTGGTGATGCTATTAGGCTTCAGATCTCTGCTTAATGGCAGTCGACAAAAAAAAGTTGTTAAAGGTTTTGTCTCTCAATGCAGTCACTCAGTGAGGAAGTGAACTCGGTCGAGCAGCATTCACAGGACTTACACCAATAGCCATTCCTGATCAATATGTTAGAGGGAGGCTGCAGTAAAAGGGCTTGCTGCGGAGCATGCAAGCCTCTCCCCTGGGTCCTGTGAACAAAAACTCACAGTCAGACCTATTTACTGACATTGAGTGGAAGGAAAAATTAGAACTGGGCCATAAAGAACTGACATTTAAAAAAAAAAAAGGTGTCCAAGAGTGCGAGATGACGCTACTGTTTAAAGATTTCTTCTCTAACCAAGCAATAATCTATCCTGGGGGACAGCTTTGTGAGGCTCCCATCTTGATGCACTTAAACTTTCCCAATGTTGTGTTTTCAGTTTGAAAAGTAAAATGCCATAGCCTCAAAGAGGAAAATCCTTGTTTTCTCCTGCAAAGCTGACCTTTGTGCCTCCGATCACCTAATGTGGACTTTCTGCAGTAGAGAGAAAAGGTCAAAGCTTTTGTAATTATCACACCAGAAAAAAAAGCAATCCCTACTCTATTAACATGTTTAATGCCTCCTCCTCTTAATGCTAAAGGATTTTGGTGAATTACTATTCACACCAAAGCTCAACAAGGTGTGAATATTCGAATCATTATGCAGAAAACGTGAGTGTGCCATTTTATTTCAAAATCAAAATCACAAGCTTTTATGTGTGAGACTTTCCAAAAGTGTATTTTTCTTTTTAATTCATGGAATTCATGTAGAAAGTTGTCAAAAATTATCTCACATGATTTGGTCACAGCAATACATGTTATATCCTGTCAGGCATTAGGAATGGGGATGGTAAATGGTTTGTACTTACAGATTATATAGCACTTTTCTAGTCTTGATGACCACTCAAAGCTGCTTTATACTACAATTTTTGCCATTCATACCCATTCACACACTGCCAGCACAGCTGTGAGGAGCAATGTGGGGTTAAGTGTCTTGCCCAAGGACACATCGACATATGGACTAGAGGAGCCAGGACTCGAACCCACAAGTTGAAAGATGACTTACTCTGGGTTAGATTTTGAAATATTAAAAATGGAAATTGGATTTTAAAAAAAATCCATAATATCTTATATAATAAAATAGTCATATAGTATATGCAGAGCGCAGAACAGTGCACGTTAGATAATTCTGACAAAATAACAGAACAACAAGGAAAGTGATTTTAGAGTTCACCATTTGTCTGATGTGGCTGACACTGTGCCCAATCTTTTTCAGCTGGCCAATGCAGCTTTACAAATTATTAGATCTGAGAGGTACATATCCATTACCAGCATGTTCATGTATAACAGTTGCTTAGCATACTTCTCAGGGGAATCTCAGCTGTTTGTAACATCAAGCCCTGACAGCAAGTTATACAAGAAGCAGAGTGAGCATCTCTACCCCCTGACAGCTTGGTAGAAGCTGCATAAGCACCAGTTATGGTGAAGCTGATGTACAATACATGCATATTGCAGGAATATATAGTGATTTACATTTTTTCCCCCCTCATTTATTGATATTTTCTTTGTCATGCTGTGGCTCAATTAATCCAAAGTACCTGTGAAGAAAGAAGCACTGAAGGGAGATCAATAGCTTACTCCCCAAAGCATTGGCTGCCATTTTCCTTGCAAGATTGGGGACCAACAGGTCATCACAGCCATTAACATAAACAAACAAAGCTATGTCACGGGCAAATCGTCAGCCGTAGAAAAGCCAACTCAGCTTTTAGTGTGATCCAAATACACCCACAAGATATTTCAAAGAGTGAGTTATTTTTTTCCCTTTATGTCCAGTCTAAAGGTTTTATAAATCATGACTACAATGACATCATTTCTACATATGTGGAGTTGTTTGACACTGAAGCAGAATATGTTATCATCAGGGACAGATTTGAGACATACGGACAAAACATTAGTGTTGTCTCTTTTGCCAACAAGCTTACTATTCATTTATACTAGGGCAGAGCTTTGTCCTCTGCTTTCTGTAGGACAAGGATGACAGTCATCCAAAGGTTATGAAAACCTGAGTAGACTGATGGCAAGATGTCTGCCAACATAAACGATCTTTTAGTGACGCCACTGCATTAACAGATATGCATCTCTTTATGTGAGCAAATATGTGTGTTTCTTGTCTGTTTGTCCACAGTCACATTGTGTGAAGAGATTAAGAATATTTTTCAGACCAACACCATCGCCTTGAGTTGAATTTCATATTTCAATGTCAACGCAATTAATGATGATCAATACAAACTAGAGATTTGTCCAGACTTGTCCATAAGACAAGATTAAACTAAATCTCTTTGAGAAGGCTGCAAAATGAGTCATGCCATTTGTATTCCGACATGAGCAGTGGGTGTGCATTAGTTCATATTGCTGATCAATCCTCTAATCACAGCCAGCGGGACACTCTGTAGAATGAGTGACGACAAACTGTGGAGCAAAACCACAATTTAAATATATGCATCTCAGCCTGGGCTTTAACTACCCTTACATTTAATTACCACATCTCACTCTCACTGCCTTTTACCTCCATCACTAAGCAGAGGAAAAGAGATGGCAGCCCTGTGTTTTCTCTGCTGACTGGTAAGGGTCTGTGAAGCTGAGATTTCAATGCAGTCTTACTGATTACTATGGATTGGCCAAAGGCTGCGGCTACCTAAGGTTTATTTGCTTCATCTTTGTGCCATTTATACCCTGCAGCTACAATAACGATGTTTATTTTCCACCCCCCCCCCCCCTTTCAAACCTGCAAAGCTCTTTTCACATTTCTTTCCATTCATGATATTGCTCATCATGTACTGCACATAGTCAACTGAGCTCACCAAGAAATGGCACGAAGTACAGATATAGAAGTACAAATATGTCAGATATCACATTTTACCAAATCACAGTTGAGCTTATATCTGCTAAAGAAACCAGGATGTTGACAAACCATAGTGACCGTCAGGTACTTTGGACAGAAGGCACATAGTTGTAATTGTTCCTAGTAGACAATATTATGTTTACACACACACAGAGACACCAGTGAACACATGATCTATACCACAAGGTGGCCTGTCCAACCAAAAGACCAGAGACAAAGCCACGACAATCATCAGTCACCATTTGATTGGGCTGGGGGGATGATTAATGAAGAGCCATGCAACAACCACAGATAAGATTAGACCTTCACAGGTGATGAAGGACAGGGCCTGTGGGTGTAAGTGGGGGCTGGGCGGTTCCTGAGACAAAACACTGCCTTGAGATGATTTGGCACACAGTAATTAAAGTTAATGGGAATCCTGCCACTTTCACTTACACTGTGGCTTTGTGATTGAACAGTATGTGGAGCAAAACAAAGAAAGGTAATAGGAGGCAATAATTATTCCATGATAGGTCAAAGAAAAGGCAACCAAAAGACCTTGATCAAATGAAACTACACAATCATTTTTCATGTTTGTGCTGGACATTGGTCGGGGAATGGTTATTAGAGCAGGGCAGGTAATGGTACAAATATTTCACATTTAAGTATTTGCACCACTGACTTTACTGAGGCAAACTAAACCCCATTTACCTAGGACAGGTATATTTAATTGTACAAATGAAATGGATATCGCTGGAGATGGAAATATATTGTCAGCTTCATGTCACAATAATAACAATGTCATAAAATTGAACAATGAAGCTATCAAACTATAGGTCTTAAAAAATTGCAAAACTAAACTAAGTAAGAAATGAGAACTACAGAGACCATTGTTCCATGCCTGCCCATCATCCTGTCCAGTGTTTGTAGTGATGGAGACCATAGCAGGGATGTAAGAGAGAGAGAGAGACTAAGATTTTGAAATTGGGGATGCTACAGCAGCTCTCCACTCTTGACATGTGGAAGCATTTTGGATTCCCAGTGTCAAGAAATGAGAAAGGAGAGAAGGTGACGGGCAATCAAAATAGCAATATGCAGACACTGCATGACTGCAGTGGCCAACACAATAGGGAATATGAGTAAATTGAGGGGCCTCTTGGCAAATCATCACTATAAAATTATTTGAAAAGTTGAAGGGGAAAAACAATTTCACCCCGCCAAAAGACTGTAAAGGCAGCAGAGTGTGAGAGCTCAAGAGATCACAAGATATATTGGTTCATACCCAAAGAACTACATTTTTGTAGTGGAAAAGAAAGGATTCAAAAAATTAGTTAACACACTGAAGCCGAAGTATTGAATCATTTTGCACGTTAGCACTATTACCATCTCTCTACAAAAATACAAAAGCTAAAGTTACACAGAATCTCACTCTCAGAATCATAAGACACCACACTCACCATGGTTGAGATATATTGCAATGTCAATAGTGGAAAAAGAATGCTATCACAATATGGCCATTAATAACAGTCAACTTATTATTGCAGTAGTATTGTAAGATTTTAATGTCATGTCCCATTTGTTAGCAAAGCACAACAGAAGCTTGAAACCAGTAATCATCTTTCAAGATTATATTGGTAACAACAGTGAAACTGCTGCATCCAATGAAAAAGACAAAGCGACAGATGGATATAATTTCATGATGCAGTGCACTTGGGGAGAACTGATCAGCACACCCCGGCTAAATTTACCATATTCATCACATTACCTGACTGATAATTGGAATATTAATGTAAACTCAAAATGTGGCATGACCGAGCAGGTGCAGAATCATTGCCAAGGCAATTTCTGGGTGCAAGTGAAAAGGAGAAACAGAGACAGAAATGATTGCATCTGAAATGCTTCCAGTCTTCAAATTGAACTACCACAGAAATATAACCTTGTTGCATACCGCATTAAATTGCACACAAATGATGTGTGTAATGACATGCTCAGCTGAGCGAGGAATACATCAAGAGACAATTGAATCGATCCAGAAAAAGAGACAATTACTGAAGAGATCACTGACACAGGCTACAGGAATGGGTGAAACGTGTTTTGGAGAAGAGGATGATTGGAAGATATATACGGTACTAAGTTATCAGTGGATTGTGAAAGGAAAAAGTCAATTAGTATTTGTATTTCAATTTGTATTGGAAGACTAGGTAAACTATGGAATACGAATGCGCGTGAGTGGAGCTCAATGTGTGTGAATGTCTACTTTTGACAGTACACGGTGCTTGTCAAAGAAAAAGCAGCTGCAGTCGCTTCCAGACAGCTCCAGTTTGGCAGCCTGTCAGCATTCCTATGGTATTTTACAGGTAAAGGCCAAGAAGGCAGGGAATTGCTGACAGTTTAGTAAGACCAACAAATAAGAGTTAAATGGTGATAAGACAGGTGCAATGTACAAAGCTAGTCCCCAAATGCCCCTTATTTCACCTAACTACGGGCTTTTCCTATTGCTCATATTTACTACTCACTCACTCTCTCTTTCTCTCCATGTCTTTCTCACTCATTCACACTCTACTCTTTTTGTTTTTTGTTTTTTTCCCCAATGTGCCTGTCTCCTCTGGCTGTAATGAGCTCTCCACTCTAGCCTGGGAGGCTGTGACTGAGGTCTCCATCAAACACACAGCAATCCACAAAGTGCCAAGGACAGGTAAGAGTCATTCTTATGAGGCTGCACTACGAAGCAGAAGGGAGGGAATATAATTGGAATTTTGGTAATGCCACGGAGCTGGAAGATTAATTGTGCCATGTATTGGTTCCTTCTCTTTACCACTTCTCTGCCTAGACCTTGGAAATACAGCAAGGCTGTTGTTTCAGTTATTAATGTTATACTTACCTCGCTCCATTTAGTAAACTTTTTTAATGGTTTCCTCTTTACCCTGAATGCAAAGTGGGTCACAAGAAGGAGAGGGGTATATGAATGTTGTGTTACACTGCTGTACATTTCCCATAAATTATGGCAGTGATCATTCTCAAATGACTGCAATTAGTCAAATGTCAGGCTTGGTTTATGCTCTCACTGTGGCTTGCTGACCAAGTAGCTTAAAAGGTATGTCAAAAGATTAATAGCGGTGGGAATTCATTAAGTCAGGTGCTTGAAAGGCAGGAGGAATAAACACAAATTAATTAAAACTTTACTGCTTTCCCCAAAGTTCATGGTGTCTGATTAAACTGCATCAGACATTGATATGAGCATGTTATACATTACAGCCACTGCTGGAAAAGGTTTTAACACTTATCGTATACTAATTTCAAAACTACTGTTGTAGCCTATTTAATGTCTCTTAATGTCTCGGTATCTTTGACAGCAAACTGCTTCAAATTTTCTACTTCAATCAGCAAGTCAGGTCTGTCGATAGATGAAGACTGAAATATGTAGTAGGTTCAGATAAAAGATTGAAATAAACCAAGTAAGAGTCATTTTTTTTTAATTATTTGTGCTAATGTCTAATGATGCAGAAGACCTGAATGAACCTTGAGAGCTTAAATTAATTACTAAAAAAAACTGAGCACTGTCAGACTCCGGTTGAATGAACGAGAGGATAATTGGGTCCAATGCAAAATGCAGTTGACCCAAAAAGATCCCAATAAACAGCAAACTGAAACTCAGACAGCAGCATGGGTCACTTACAAATAAGAAGCATGATACTGTTCTGAGAACTAAATGTTTACTTGTGCTGAATTAAACACCATAAGCAATAGTCATTGAATTGCATAAAGAATTTACATGGGCCACTGATTCACTGATAGACTTTCCGTTGCTGCGATTGCAATGTTCTAAAGATACAGAGTACTCATACCCGTTCACATCCACCTTAGTAATTTTCACAATGAGCAATGGACAATGAACAGAGTTGGTAGATCCATTAAGTAGAGACCTCACCAAATTTGGGTAGAGTGGATATAATTATGACTGGCTCAGACTATGGTTAAGTATCAGATGGACCAGTAAATACCTCTAATGCATTGTGGCGTCACTGTGCAGAAACAGTTGTGATATTTTCTCCTAGTGACAATATGTTACAAGTGTTCATTTTCCTGTTTATTCTTTTAACAGAGGTATTAAGTAGAGGTTAGCATGAGATATTGTATGCTTGGTGGAATGCCAAGTTACATTACAAATAAACATCAGTGCTTTTCGATTAAAATTGATCCAAAGGCAGCAAAAGGCCTGTAATGTAGCTTGGATAAAGGCAATCAGGCAGCAGTTTTAAGTTATGGCATCTTGGCCTTGTCCAAGTGGTCAATAAATGCTCTCTTTTGCTTGTGTCCTCAGTGCATCAGTGTGGACTATAAAGTCTAGAATGCATAGCTGTTAAATTGCTGTGTGGGCCTTTTGATGGCCTAGTGTCTGGCAATCTGGCAGAGGTTTCTGGCACCTGCGGTGTCCGACCAGGACTTTAAGAGCATGTAAAGTGTAAATCTCCCTGCTGACAGACTGATCTCTGTGGTCTTCAAAATGGATTTACTACTTTGCACAGAGCTATAAGAATTGAGCTAAAGGAATATGCTATTATTAGGAAGAGCAGTGACAATTTACAATCTTCAGTGAATATAAAGTATAACGAAGAATATATTCAATTATGGTGAAACTTTTTTTTTTTTTTTTTTTTTTTTTTTTTTGTGGAAATTACATTTTGAAAATTAACAATAATAACCAGTACCTCCATGTAGAACCCAGACTTTCTGGGAAACAGTGTATTCCATGTGTATGCACTAGATATCTGACGTATAATTTACATGTTGAATTATACACATCAAGCATTTCATGTATGACCATTTTAAAATTACCAAGTAGTAGATTGTCAGCCAACTGTTACCCATAGCTTGTCCGACATTTAAATATGGGGCGCAGTGGAAAGGCAAACTACACAGTTTACCAGGAACTGATTTACCCGGGTAAATAAGTTTTACATAGGTCTCTATAAGCCTTATTCTCTTGGCTGTTGGTACAGAGTTTTCTTGGAAAATGCATGATTGATTCAAAATGCAAAGGAATATGTTAGAATATAATCAAAACAAGAACAAGTTCTTGCACAACAAAGTTCACAGCATGCTTGTTATGTCACAACACAACCAGCTATTAAGAGAGGTACCTATGACCTCACAGATATCTTGATACCGTTGTGTCTTTATGACAGTAACAAACAGGTGACTGTTGCCACTTTAATTTCATCTAGAGAAACGTCATTTTAAAGCCATAGTGAGAACAAACGGCTCATGTGACTCCAAATAGGCTGCAAGTGGTTGTTGTTTTTTTATAACCTGTTGGATGAGTGAAAGTGGTTGTGTCATTTGTCCCTCCTTTTAGTCTCCTCACACCTGTTCACCATCATCAATCAAGAACACCTGGATGTCTGCCAAGTGACTTTACTTAAGAAACCTGTTCATGCTGCCAGTCTCTGCCAGATTGTTGTACTACATATGGTAGTCTATGCACAGCTCCTGTGCACAGACCTACCTCACCTGTGAGGCATTCTGTCCAGCACCAAGCCGTGAAGTCAACTGCTAGCTCCATTAAAGTGACAAATCATTATTAAAGAAATTTGATCTCTCTTTACCTTGCTTTTGGGGTTTGGCTCGATCATGCCAGGAACTGGTTTTCAAAAGGAGGTGATGTGATTGGTCCCCACCAAAATCAGTCCTAAACACACCAGACAGTCAAAATTCTCTCTAGAAGTGTACGGTGTGTGTACAGAATAGTTATTAATTCAGACTTTAATTAGTGTGGTTCAGTATTGCATGCCAGCAGCGCTTAGTGAACGACAAGGCACACTGGACATGGTGGCCCTGTTGGTGCCAGAGAAAGGCGCACACGATTAGCAATACAGATCAGTAAGAAACGGTTACAAATGCATTGTGATTGGGTGTGTTCGAGGCTGACATACACATCCTGCCTGCTCTAAAACCTGTAAGCAACACTGGCACACTGTACACAGCTGAAAGTGTTCTAGTCTTATTCCTTAAGGTGAATGAGGGACATTTTCACTTGTCAAATGCAGGTGTAACTAATAACTCTGATGAGGTCTGCATCTGCCTTATGTGTACCAGCTGCTAGAGTCCTACTTGAGTATGATTGCTTTCTGGCATTAATCTCAAAGAGAGTAGACATAATTGATGTCATTTCTTCATGTGATTTTCCTGCAATGACAGGTCAGAATGTTTGATGTGAAAAGACCTATGGTTAACGTTCAGTCTCTGTATACTGTATATCTACTACAGTATACACAACAGGTAAATCTATATGTAAATCAGTGGTGTGAAGCCCTGGCTATTATCAACCACTTGTGATCAACTGTACACATTAGAAAACAGAACATTAAGGGGAGTACATATTGTCTCTCATATTAATGACATTAAGAATGTGGACTGTGTAGCCATTTTGTAAAATATTCCAACACATCATGCCACAGTGAGGGGCTGCAATTAAAAATAAAATGCTGCAAAAAAACACAAAGAAAATTGTCAAATTGGGACGGTTGTTGCCGCTTAGGTTTTACTAAATTTTAATGAAGGGCAGAAAAATTACTCACAGCATGATGCATGCATAAACAGTCTTTGTTTTGATCACAAACAAACACGTGCACACACAGGACTGACATACAATACATACAGTGTTGCTATGGTTGCCCCATGCATCATCCTGGTATGCTTTACATTGTGTCAGCCTCTTAAGCAGAAATGATTTTGGGGGAAACTGAGGCAAGACATGCATGTGTTTACATTACAATGGGACATTAACGGGAGAAAGTCATTATATCATGATATTTACTTACAAATGTATACGTCTACTACTTGGTAATTTCAAATGGTCATACATGAAATGCTTGATGTGTATACTTCAACATGTGAATTCCACATGTCAGAGAGCCAGTGCATACACATGGAATACACCGTTTGCCACAAAGTCTGGGTTCTACATGGATCCACTGGCTACAGTCAGCTGTAATGGGCGGAAATCTTGATGAAATGTCTTAAAAAATATTTTCTTGTTTTGGCTTCTTCCTTCAGCATTTGCCACAGCAGATCATCTGCCTCTATTTTTGCCCTTGTGTCCCTTGTGTCCCCTTCTGTTACACTAACTGTCTTCATGTCCTCCTTCACAACATCCATGAACCTTCTCTTCCTGTTTTCCTCCTGCCTCGCAGCTCCATCTTTAACATCCTATGTCCAATATAATCACTATCCCTCCTCTGCATATGACCAAATCATCCCAACCTTTCCTCCCTAACTTTATTTCCAAACTGTTCAACCTGAGCTGTCCTTTCAATCTGCTCATTACTAATCCTGTCCATCCTGGTCACTCTGTACAGAAATCTCAGCATTTTCAGCTCTGCCACCTCCAGCTCTGCCTCCTGCCTTTCAGACAGTGCTGTCTTTAAGCCATACATCATGACGGGCTTCACTAGCATCCTGTAGACCTTCCTTTTCACTTTTGCTGATATCCTTCTGTTACACATCACCTCTGACACTCATCTCCACTCCACCTACTCCACCTTGCCTGCACACTCTTCTTCACGTCTCATGTACACCATCCATTGCTTTGGATTGTAAACCCCAGGTATTTAAACGCATCCACTTTTGCTACCTCTACTCATTGCTTCACCGTACCACCCGTCTCACTGCCCCTACTAACCTTTATTGCTCTTCTCTCCAGTGCATAACCACTTCTCAAGGCTCTCTTCCACCTGTCCGCTATACTCTCACTACAGATGACAATATCATCTGCAAAAAACATACTCCGAGGAGACTCCTGCCTGATAATATATATCTATTCCCATTAATAAATAATGATTAAATCTTCAATTCATTCATGTTTTCATAATTCATAAAACAAGAGAGATGTGGCATCTAATACTATGTTTGTGAGCTTATTTCACCTGTCCACTCATGTTGTGCAGTGTAAATGTCACTGGCTGATGGAAGTGGTTACTGAAGTGATGAAATTAGACAGCTCTGGTATTGTCACCCAGAGGGTCACTGAACAAATAAAATAAGTTTTATATATATTTAGTGGTTCACCAGTCATTTCTGATATATTTACTTACGCATTTCAACTACTGATTTCTGACAGACCTTTTGTGTCTTCATGAATCATTGGTCTTTTAAATTCAATTCTCTGTGCCATCCATTTTACTGAGAAAACTACTCACATACTTATACATACATTCATTCAACCAAAAAGAAATATTAGGTTGAGAAAAGGAGATCCCTTTCTGAGGACATTACAAACTTTCTCCCCGAGGTGAGAACCCCATTACAGTGTTTTTTAGAGACTGTGAGAAAGAGACTTGGCATAGAAGAATACATTTCTGCTTAATTAATCCCATTCCTTACTTTGGGTATTAAAAAGCAATGGTCTGTTTAACAACTTTCGGGGACACTAAATGGATAATTAGTCACAGCCTAATCATTTTTCATACATTTTATGGGTATGTCTAGGGTCAGGTATGATCCCCAGAGAGTCATGCCAACTAGCTACCTCACTTATTCCACACCTATTTCACAGCTCCAGACGTCTACAATAAAATGTCCTTTCCTCATTTCCTTTCTTCCTAGTCAGTTTGTCTTTGAACATGACACGCACAGTTATCAGATACTAACACCTCAGTACATCCAGGTGCAAACATCTGCTCATGATAGCGAAATCAGATTTTAATAATGCTTTCTGTTCCATGAATACGCTCACCATCAGGATTACTGATGACAAAACTACTGAGTTTTAATCTTGCCTTGCTAATAAGCCCTACCTGCCCACAGAAGCAAAGACCTAATTCAAAATTAAAGAAACATAAATGCACATCTTTATCTCCAACATTAGAATTCAATTCAGCTAAGTTGCCTTTCAGAGAATACTGTGTCACACAAACAAGACTGTTGTCACCAGCTACAGGTTATAATATAGCCTTCATTGGTTAGCCCAGGTGCTCAACCTTTGGGTGCCAGGAGGTGAACAAACTTTGCTACTTCCCTTAAATATTCATTCATTTCATACTGTCAGTAACCAAAACACCAAATCATCATTTCCACTGGGCTCTTTCATTATGCATATGAAAGTGTAAATCAATTTAACGTATCAATTTCTCTGAGCAAGCTAAAGCTGTAACCTAGATTTGGGGCTATTAACCCCTGAAATGCTGAGGTCATCTCTGAGCTGCTCATACAACGCAGCCTCATGCATCAAGCAAGCTAAACAACGCTAAGCACATGTCACTAGTGGTAATGTCACATTGCTAAGTGCCATCTGCAGGGCCTGCAGCCATTACACCAACATTGTTTCATTGCTCACAGCTCTGTCTATTCCACCCAATCTGTATTGTAAATTTGTGTGCAAATCAATGATCGTGACCAGCAGTGTGTAGCAGTAAAAGCCACAGGTGCTGTGACTACAGTCAACATTAACCTTTAAACACCCAAAGACCTTTTGCCATGGCAGACATGTTGGCCTGCAGTAAAAACATAGCTGTAACAATATTAATGTTTGCTCTGGCACATTAGGGCTTTAAATATGAAATGCCACCAAGCCAAGAATAACCAAGGTATTTAGAATACCAACTGTAAATGTTATCATTTTACTAACTGTCAAAACTGACTGCAATTGACAGTTCATTTGACAAACCAGGTGTCACAATAAGCAAGGCTTGTTTAGTTGGATGATGTGACACTGAGTAGCAAATTTTTGTCCTGCTACCACCTTTGGTGAAACTGTTCTTTACTTTCAGGTTGAACATAAGAGAAAAATACTTTATAGCAATTAAAACTAGTGATGCCTTTCAGCTCAAGTCAAATGTAGCCAATCATCTACAAGGTCACTGCAATGGGCCCCATGAGGCACCAGCTCTACCAACTGATCTATCCGGTGCATTGAAGTGCTTTTATCCCCCTCATTCTGTATGATTTGTCCAATCATTTTAATAGTATTGGTAAAATGTAAGAGCCCCTGTCTTTTTATTTATTTCCAAGGCTTACGTGTTATTCTTAATCCTCTTCCCTTTAATTAACATAAAAAATAATGTCTTCTTTTAATCTTCATTATCATTCCTTAAATCCCTTTAGCAGCCAAGATGCATGCCTAATCGCTAGGAAATGGGCTGTGATATGTGTTATAACTGCACATTGTCTGACATGCTGCTACAGTTGTATCAACTAAATTGGGGCTCATTTTTATCCAGTGTTTGAGAAGAGTAAATTAGTCCTAAATGGCCAAAAATACTCACAGTTACACATATTTGTTCAAACTGTTAGACATAAATGAAATAATTTATCGAACTTTTTTTTTTCCTCTTAAATTACTCTTCTCTCCTCCAAGATTTTGGACAACTTCATATCTACTATATAGTGGAACTTTTACTATATTTTAAGTGAGCACAATATCATTGCTTTCACCAATATGTTTTCATATATTTGTTATTAGACAACTAAATACAATTACAGTACTTAAATATATACATTACTCACAATAAGTTAGGGATATTGTTATTTACATGAGTGCTTTTCCTATTTGGTCTAAAAATATGCCAGTAGTTCTGTGTCTTGATGCAAGTCTGCTGATGACAATTTGAGACACACCAAGTTCACGAGCAACATCTGACTGCCTGCCACCGACCCGAAGGCGCGCTATGGCCAGGTGGCGCTCCTCATCCGTTAAGTGACGTCGCGTGTTCATGGTTTGAATGAACTTGGAATGACTTACTGAAAATACCAGCTTTTCATACCCACAGAATGTTGAAATTAATGCCACATTGAAAAGGGTATAACATCCACTGAGTCTCTCACAATTATTGTGAGTAGTATATACACACACACATACACACAGTATACATACAGTATTTTATACACACAGAGTATACAAAAAGTATATATCTATATGCTAACTACTATACTACAAACTATATTTCAGTATATCAAATAATATTACACAAGCTGAAAACAGATACACACTAGTGAGGTTGTGGCTTGCAAGAGTATCTGTTAACCCAAAAAGAAAATGATGTGGCAGTCTTTTAACTTGGCTGCATATTTTACGTACAAAACATCATTGTGGAGCTAAATGAGTATGTTGCTATGACTCCTGTTTATTCTGTAACAGGCTTCATGCACAATTTAATTAAATTCGGGATACACTGCAGTTACTTCACAGACACAATGCACAATGGAATGTGTGCTTTTTGTGGTACAATATTCATATGATAAATAGTCAAACACAGAATGATTCCCTGATTGTCAATTTGAAAATAAAAAGTGAGCACATGTATGAAAAACTGTAATCAATAAAGTTACATCTTCACTGCCCTTTCAGATCACTAAAGCCATGGTTCTCAAACTGTGGTACCAGCTGGAGGAAAATAAACTAATAAACAAATAATAATATATTAAATAATAATAGAGTCACCTTATACCTCGCTCACTTCTTATGTAACGGAGTGAGCTCAAAATCTTCTCAGATTGCACTAGGTAATAAAAAGTTTGAGAACCACTTCACTAAAGATTCCAGTTTTCCCCACAGTTTACCTTTTCAGAATCAAGGCATACAGTTGTCCTGCTTTGAATCTTGGACTGATGCCATTTTGTACAAATTATACAGCTATGTGAATGTGATTTCCACCTCCTGAACTATATCCACATAAAGGTGCAGCCACCCAGATAATTGTGCACCTGTATAAGGATCTGGATTTCACCGAGTAGGCTTTAGCAGACCTGCAATTAGAGACAAATAAGGGCAGCAAGAAAATGGAAACTAATCTGGTGTCACCATCAGGTTTGAGGGAGAGCTGCGAAGGGAAAGGGTGATAGAAATGTGATCAGGATCATCTTAAATATACAGTAGCATTAATATGACTCCAATGCACAAATAAAGAGAAGATCTGTTTGGGTTCATATGTAGAGAGAGAGAGAGAGAGAGAGAGAGAGAGAGAGAGAGAGAGAGAGAGAGAGAGAGAGAGAGAGAGAGAGAGGGAGGTTGATGAGCCTTCTTGGTGAGAGAACACTGGTTGAGGCATACCCACTGCTGAACAGATTATATTTATGCTAGTCTGTGCTGCACTGTCATTCTTCCAAACCTCGAGTATCTGAAAATAGATGCACAGTGAAAACTACATAAAAGTTGCATGTTATACAGTAGTTTGTTGTCCTTTGAAGAACACACTGCACTTTGTAATCTGTATAGCATAATGAATATATTGTTGAGTACCAAATTAATTACTCACTTGGAAATAAAAAAAAAACAAGATTGGAAATTTGTGTTTTTTTCAAAATCTTTGGCTAGAACAGCTGAGAGGAAGTCATAGTCATTTTAATCTTATTTTGAGTTGTGACAACTGTCAGTTCGTTAATACACTACAGTAAACAAGACATCTGGAGAGTTTTATCAGTGTAGTGTAGGTAGTGCTTGTGTGCAGCTTTGAAACCTGCATATATCACAGCCTGAATGTAACTTCACACTGGGTCTATTCATCAGGTGCTGTGATGCAAAGTGTGATTGCTAGTGTCAGCACAATGTGTACAAAACTGTAAATCATATCAGTGTGGAGTGTGTGTGTGTGAGAGAGAGAAAGTGAGCGAGTGTGTTTCATAGACTACATTTCAAAATAAATTTCACAGTAAAAGAATATGTCAGTATGGGGGGAAAAAAAGGACAAGGGTCACCGGTTCAAATCCCACTTTGAACAAGGGCCCTTCTATGTGGAGTTCACATGTATTCTGGAGAAAACACACACTCAGTCCAAAATCATGCACAGGTTAACTGGACACTCTAAATTGGTCACACGAATGAGCAAGTGAATGGTTGTTTGGCTCTACATGTTGGTCCTGCAATGGACTGGTGATCTGTCTAAGGTTTATGCCGAATTTTGCATGTAGCAGGGATTGGCTGTAGTGTGCTGTATGTGAGGATAAAGCAGTAGATAAATGAGACACTGTCCTGTTATAGACAATGAGCCACATTAAGAATAATAAGTACTGACCTTGCAATTCTTGCAAAACACTAGCTATAAATATTTTTGTTTGGACTTATAGTATATTGCATTATTTTACAGATTTTTTTAAAAAAATTTTTGCTTTATATAAGTAAGACCTTTTAAGTCCCTATGCAGAATAACTACATATACCTGAAATCATTGAACTGAAAGATGCAGCATGGATCTTTGTAAACAAACGGTGATGACACCGTTGTTGAATGGGCTGGGACTCACTATATTAATACAGCAAATCAAAAATAAACTCAGAATCACAAAAGGCAGGCAACACACATGGGGCTCTAATTTTGTGGCGAAGTGCAAGTGCATCGAATTTGGCAATTTGGTCGAGATGGGTGTGCCGTGCCGCCACACCCATCGACAGATTCAGCTTGGTCGACAGATTCAGCTTGGTGTAGTGACAATTTCATGCCAAAAGGCTGTGCCAAAGGTGTGTTGAAAGCTCACCAGCTCCAACCTGGTCTGCTCTCGGCACAAGGCGAAGCGCAGCCGGACTAGTGGTAATTTGACTGGTACACAGTGAGCATACATCACCAAAACCTCACAGGTAGGTTTAGAGAATGCCAGGCACATTTCAGTGCAATTAATAATTACAAGAACCACTATTTAATGTAACTATCTGAATCAGCACATAAATTTATATATCGACTGTCCTGTCATATCTGTTGTCAGATCAAAGGTGGTTGGCACGCATAATGGTATTTAATTAACGCAGCTGAGACGGTGATTCAAACTAAAGACTTCACAATTCTCTCAGCCAACCACAAACACTGGGCAACAGTTCTCAGTATGTCAGGGCAAAACTGATTAACAATATTGGTAACCTCCTTTTGGCTCCTTTTGCATCATCAGCCCATGGAGGTCTGTTCATGTGATCATATATTCAGCCACTCCTAGCTTGGACCTTCTGAACCAGAACATCCTCCTGGGAGAAGTTTGTCCATCTGTCACTGCTGCCGTCTCTTTCGGCAAAATGAAACTTGCACTTCACCTCGCCCCCAGCAGATTATTTAAAAAGATGAGGAGAGGAGCTCAATTGATTGGTGAAGATTTTACCCTGCTGTGTTAAACCCAGTCATGCCTTCTTTCCCTCTCTTTGCCACTTGTGTCAGTAGGAGGGACGGCGGTGGAACAGAGGAGCACTTGCGCCAGGCTGCGCCGGGCTACACTGTGCACGAAACTTGCAAAATGCACCTGGACACACCCTGTTGTGCCTCACCTGTGCTGCACCTTGTCTACAAAATTAAAGCCCATGATGTCAAGAACATATGGAGACACATGGCGAGGTCAACAATATTCTCATACTGCAGGGTTGACCAGCTTGATTCATGATTCACTCCAGCATCATTGATTGAAATTAGTCTGCTATACCATAGCAACATTGTTGATTCACTTTGAGAGCCACTTCCCAAGAAGTCAATATAATGTATTACATGCTGGTAATGATGAGGGGAGCAGTCCAAAGATATACAGAGTGAAATGCTGCATACCTCTGAGGATTGCACTAGAATCTGCAGTATAATATAGGGAAGCAGAAAAATAACACCCTCATAGAGAGAGATCCGAGATCACACAGATAAGCTACTTCAGTCCTCTCCATTACAGCACATGACGAAGCTCACATCTCTAAAGTTTTGCTTGGCATCCCTTTTCCTATTTGATCTCTGCTGCTGATGCTTAGAGTTACACTCTCAACTGTGTTGGAAGACTGTAAACCAAACTGAAGCTTAATTAAATTCTCAATAATTCAATTGACCCACGACCTGGTGATCAGATTATATGAGGCTTGAAGAGTCTTTTATTAAGACTCATAATCTTAAATTATATAAGCACCGTTACCTCAAATCAACATGAGTTATGTTCTGCATGATGCTTATAAGAATGAGACCTAAGTACACATCATAGCAAATTTCAATGCCAACACCTTATGCTTTCACAGTGAGTAAACCCCAGCATTGGGGTCACTAAACAAATTGCTGTTCTGAGAAATGGTAACATTATTTCAGATCAGACTATTTCTGGCTGAGATCCAGGATAAACTGCGAAAAATGAATCCAACAGCCATAGATGAAGGCTTCTCCCTTTGTTCAGAGCATTACTAAATGCTCATGGCACCTGAGCTACACCACCAATGAGAGTGTGGCACATAAGGAGGAAACACTTAAACACTTATTTGCTTCTCTTAAAGGTCTTCACTGCACATCAAGCTTCCTCTCCATGTCCCAGTATAGAGGCAATGATTGGGATTGTCAACACTTATTTTTGCAGCAGACTAGAATCCAGAGAGGGAGGAAAAACCTAATTACATACCCAAGCAGTATGTTTACTATAGACATCATTTTGATTTCACTGTCACATTTCATAACAAAGCTCGCATGCAAAACAGCTTTAGAGCATAGGAGCATTTTTCTACTGTCAAATGAAAACTTCAACCTCTCAATTCTTCCCAGACTTAAAGCCTTAGATTCTTAAAGCAGTAGTGGCTGTAATCCCATTAGCTTAGTTTATTTTATGATTTCTTCTTAGTTCAGTGGATTTACAATACATCCTACTTTTGTATTGAGCTTCTGAGGCTTTTGATGTTAGGGTCATCCACCTACTCATTTTTGTAAACTAATTTGAAACATTGCTCTTCCAGTTTTTCTTGATACATGTTTAAAAGCATAACATAAATTCAGAGAGGATTATAATTCTGGCATGCGGTAATATTGCCCCTGTTTAGTGACAAAGGGGTTAGGGAAGTGAGTCTCACAGTGATCTGAATGTTGATAAAGATCAGACCAGATGTTTCCTTCCAGAGCACATCAACACAATACAGGGACAATTCCAGTGGCATTGTGCTGCATATTATCCTGCTTGATTCGACACTACTCTGACACAGAAGTCCAATAAGTGGCACATTTCAAATGTACTGTCAACCATAATTACATTCCCCATGACCTGGTTAGAGGAAACTGAAAAATCACCATGACTGTGCCCGTACACACTCATAAGTCTATAAAGCGAACCTATGTTCCAGTCCCACATAAATAATGTCACCCGGTCTGCATATTTCCACCTGCGCAACATAAATCGTCTCCGCCCTTCCCTTACCCCCCATACCACTTCTATCCTTGTTCACAGCCTCGTCACCTCCCCTATTGACTATTGCAACTCTCTCCTCTTTGGTCTCCCTGACAAATCCCTCCATGAACTTAAACTGGTCCAGAAATCAGCTGCCTGCATCATCACTAGAACCCCCTCATTCCACCACATCACCCCCATCCTACAACAACTCCACTGGCTCCAGGTTAAATTCAGAATCCAATTCAAAATCCTCCTTCATGCTTTCAAGGCCATCCACAACCTCGCCCCTCCCTCCCATCTCTCTGACCCTCCACAGTGCCAGCTCCTCCCGCTCCCTCAGATCCTCCTCTTCCATCCACCTTACTGTGCCCCCTACCCGCCGGAGCACCATGGGTAGCAGAGCTTTCAGCCACTCTGCTCCCCATCTCTGGAATTCACTGCCACTAGACATCCGTAACTCTAACTCTCTTCCCCTCTTTAAATCCAGACTCAAACTCACATGTTCAAAATAGCTTACCCTGTATAGTTTAACTGTTCCATTTTCTGTTTACTGTATCGTCCTTACAGTAAACCTTAAAGTATCATCTGTTGATTTATTCTACTTCTTGCCTCTGTGAAGTGTTTTAAAATGCACTTATAAATTAAATGTATTGTTATTCTTATGTTTTCTAGGTATTCTGAGCTTTAGTTCAATCTTATCGATTAATTGCAACTCACCGTGACGTGTATTCAGGGAAATAATTTCTATTATTCATTTGTGAAGCATGACAGGTTTAATCATGAAGAGCTATTTCGTCATCTTGCATGTTTAAAGTGGTTCTGCATGTCAGTAATAACGTAATAATAATACAAAGATAACATTTCCACTGTACTTAAATGCAACAGTATACTGTGTATTGCCTTTGGTAATGTATATCATTAAATGAATATTTAAATTCATTGTTCTAACTTTCACAGTTGCCTGTAGGATATTTACAGATTCTATAAAAAGCTCAGCCTTGGAGCTGCATTTAAATTCCCTACATTTTATTGATATTTGAAAAACATGCATCCGGCATTTCACAAAGGGTACGCATCTGTGTACTTGCCAACCTTGGGTGTCCAGTAATATATTTAGCTCCTAACAGATGGAACCAAATCAAAACAGTGGAAAATAATGCGTCATTTGGCTTGATATGATTGGGCTTTACACACAAGACATACAATGTAACAAGAGCCTTGCTTGATGTATGTGTTGCTATTTCATTGTGTTCCCAAAGGGAGCGCAATTTTCATGACCCACATGGCATAATTCCTCAGGACCTCAGTGGCATGATGCCATTTGAGAGAGGAACCATGTGTCACCATCTGCCTAGCATTCTGACAAAGGCAAATTTATGAGATCTATGCGAGATGTTTAATATTTGTTTCTTATTGTATCGGATACCCTTGCCATGCACATATTAGACAGCAAGTAAAGTTGCCTTTAATCATTCTATAGGTGACTGTAGTCAAACAAAAGCTATAGCTAATAACTGGCATATACCAAACTGCCACATATGAGCTGTAAATCCTTTCGCATATAAAGCTCTGTGGTAACGCTATAGCAGTGGCAATTTACACCATGGTGGCTGATGATCTGACCAAGGGGGAGGTATGCAGATGGCAAAGCGGAGGGGTACATGCACAGAGTCCTGTGGTATGCCTTGGTTGACTGGATAACAGAGGATAAAAGGCTTTTTTTTATATATATAAGATTTTCATATGTGTGGTTGAAGAGGACTGTTTCTAATGCAGCAGAGAGGTCTAGGAGATAAGAATGCTAATGGGGCCTACATCAGCAGCTATAAGTACAGTAGATCATTGGTCATGTTGATGCGGGTAGTCTCTGTACTATGGCAAGTTCTGAAACTGTCTTGGAGGGGTGTGTAGATATCATGGTTAGACATAGCAACTACTCCATCTGAAAGTAAGGTTGAACGTAGAAAATTGTACATTACCTTCCACCATCCTATGTTTCCAGCACAGACAGGAACTTACGACTAAACCAGCACGTAAACTAATCACAACACTCCTATGCCCAGATCTTGTGATACTGAGACTACACACTTCCTAAAACTGTTGCAGAGCAATTTTGCAAATAATAGCATTTCAAATTTGGCAGTCTCAAACTGTTGTCATATAAAAAAATGATAGTTAGGCAGCTCTTTTTACATTTCTTACTTCATTACCAGATCACTTGATAAATTACCCTTGTAAATGAGTTCTTTGTAGGAATTATGTCACTCACTACAGAACACGTATGTATCAAATCCTCTCGTGTCAAACATCATCTATCATGGAGAACCTTTATCATATACTCCTATGATACTAATGATTGAATAAGAATGTGTGCATGTTACATGAGAAGGGTGTACTGTTAATACAATGGTTTGCTATCTTAGAGGAAGTACAATGAACTCCTATTTGTAATGTGTTTTTAAAGAAATTATGCGGAGTGCAAATTTATGTAATTTAATTTGAGGAGAATTTCAGACAAAAATCTGGGTACATCCCTCAGTTGACTGTGTAACCATCTGGCCATGAACATGCAATACTTCTGATAATACAGGAATAAAGACCTCAGCTTGACCCCTTTAAGTGAAGGCTAACTCCTTCGCCTACTGGCTTTTAGTTTGGTTAAGTCAGTTGAGCCACGGAGCAGATGGTTGTCAGTAAGAGAAGGACAGACGAAAAAATAACAACGAGCAAAAAAAGGCCATGAATTTTGTGACCTCTCTCTCCCTCTCATCTAACGGATGATTTGAGAGGGATGATCTGAGATTTCCCTTAGAGCCATACCTAGGTCTGAGAGTGACATATTTATTGCCTGTTATCTCAAAAAAAGGCCAGGGAGGAGAGAAAACAAGTTTGTGTGATGAGTCACACATTTATGCACATGCAGACACATACAATTCAAAATATAGAAAAAAATAATGTAACCCACTTCATGAACTTCAAGAAAGCCAAAGTCAGTTGCCAAAATGCATGTTAATTTTTACATGTTATTGTAATGTGAATTATTATTGGTCATTCTTTAACACAAAAAGGTTACAGTTAGCCCAAAGTGCATGGTAGCAGACATTAAATAATGATAAGTCCCAGGTGCAGGAATTCATTTAAAAGAGCTGGGAGTTCAGTGTATTGGGAGGAGAAGGTGACTGGAGGCAAAGGGCCAGGCTTAGCAGGTCTTTCCCTCTCAAGAGGATATACCTGTACCTTTGTAAACAGCCTTTAGCCTGGATAAATAAAACAATACATTAGACCTTTCACCAAATATCACTGGATTCCAATAACAAAGCCCAGGTGAAAACCACATTCCATTAATAAAAGAACCCATTAAATATGATCCCGTCTTTGAACAGGTTTACATGTTCAAAATCTCAGAAAATGTTTTTGTTTACTCCAACTGGTTTACGAAAGTGGCCTACCAGCCATGTTTGAGCAACCAAATGGTTTAGAAATGTGCCAGGCTCTTAGCTGGCTGATAACAACAATGGCAAGGCACGGACTGTACTTGTTTCACCCATAGTTCGACAGCAAGGAGAAAGAAGCCAGTAGCAGTGACGTAGCAAGAACGACCACCTCTCTCCTACGACTGACCACATCCATATGTAAACAAGGTAAGGGAAATAATTGACTCAGTGTAGATGAGTAAACCACATCAACAAGACTCCACTCATCTTGTGACTATGACTAAGAGATATTAACAGCAGGATAATTTAAGCTCATGCTGTTGAAGCAGACAGATCAACATGATAACCAACCTGCAGCCACTGCCTGGCTCAGTGTCACTAGATAAAAAATACTGAAAAAGCATAATGTGTCTCCTTGACGTTAAAACATCATGCAGCAGGATTTACCACGAGAAAGTTAAAATGATGATCAGACTCCAGATAAGTATGTAGCTTGGTATTAGACTAGTAGTATGGTTTATGCAGCATGTGTCCATGTGTGTGTGTGAGCATTAGCTTCAGGGAGTTATGCTTCGTCCCTGAAAAAGAGACAGCATAATAATGGCATGAGAGTAGTATTTATCACATGAAATAACTATTCCTAGCAACACGAGAACAGACCATATCCCTCCAAGCCATCTGCAAGAGAGGAAGTACCGCACAGAGAGAGAGACCATAAAATCCAGTGCTTATCCTGGCATGTAATATAATTCCACTGTAAGATTACCCATGTTGTCCAGCTCATGCAGGAGCCAACTGCACATGTAACCACAGCTTTTATATTGGAGGCTCAGTAAATATTATACACTTTACAATTCACGTAGCTATTATCTTTGACCACCAAGAAAGTCACAGATAAATGTTTCACATTAAAGGCAAAATCAATAGTTTCCCTTAAGAAGGGTACTGTCTTTTAATGGTGCAGTAGATCCAGTTTACATCTGACCTTACGTCCACCTTTTTGTATCATAGTTCTAAATATAAACAGACAACAAGTTCTGTTTACTGTTACTTATTTACTTCAAGCACACAAACTGCCCACTGTGTCTTTTCCATTGCACACCATCACACTGTTACTAGTTTGTGCTATACTGTCCTGTTGTTGGTAAAACCTGTAAGTGTCCTAATATTTCTTGACAATAAATATCTTCTGCAAAAATGGTCTATTATGCCAGTTTTATTGAAGACATGCAATTATGCAAGAGTGTGACAAAATTATCTCTTTGGTCCCACTGGTGCACCTAACATTTTTAGAGTTTCCCATGCACTGATCGATGCGTGGCAACAGAGTCAAAAAGGTGACAAACTGATTCCGTCTTTTTTCCCCCCTCTGCAATTTTAAAACACAACGTATTGTTTTGTTCATTTATCTCTCTCTCTCTCTTACACACACACACATAGACTCCCAGCTGATTTGTCTATCCTGTCTCTCCACACACAGTGCGTGCAGTCTGTATCAAACGATAACGCGAAGAACGATGTTCATGGTAGTTTCCTTTGTAATAGTCTCGGTTTGCAAGTTCGGGAGAAAGCAATAGCTTCTTCTCTATTGGTAAACCCAGACACGGCACAGTATCGACATTATCTCCCACCCTGTTTATTATCTGACGAGTGAAGTACCGTCACCTTTGTAATTAAACACAACACTCGAAAGATTTGCTGCAGCATTAGAGAGTGCGTGTGTGCACGCTCACCCGTGGGTGGGATGGTCACTGACAATATACTCACTAGACTAACTTTTTACTAAGAGCACAGTGACCCCAAAATGAAAATTTTCAAGAACAAGCTGAAAATTTAGGGGCACACACCGTATATTGACTTGCAAAGCAAATATTGACATTTCTTCTAATTTTCACTGTATTACTGGTAAATACTTCAATAAATGCAGAAATTAAAATGTGCTACATTCACTGTCACATTTAATTGCTCACTTTTAAAGAAGCAACATAATCATAAGAGACAAAGTATACAGACAGTATCATCACTGTCCTTACAGTTCAATATTAACAATAAATATGAGGTTATGTAAATAATGTGATCAGAAACCTTCCTGTAAGTAAGTAGATAATTTTCTTGATGTAGTTAAGTGAAATGCACAGGGGGCTTTTATTCTGAAATGAACCGAATGCTTAATGTTGTACTGGTGTTTGACTTTGTGCTGAATTCTGTTTTTGAATTTGAAGCATTGTGTTATCTGGCAAAAATAGAACAATGTATTTTGAGCAATGGAGAGACAGAACAGTGATGGAGACACCAACAATACATTGACATAGGGGAGATGCATCCCTTTCGATGCTGCGACGGAGATGCATTTAGTGGAATCCTATCAGTCACTGATTCCATGCGCCACGTTGTGTGAAAGGGAAACCTCCAGGACCCTCCCCCTTTGTAGATACAAAGGAGTCATTCTCTCCCCCTCTCGCATACATTAGCCTGCCAACTGTTAGGGCAGATCCCAGATACTTTTGTTTTGCCCATTCCATGTTCCTCCTGTGTTTACATTTAAAAAAAAAAAATATATATATATATATATATATATATATAAATAATTTATCGCCCCCATGCGACCATTTGGTCACAGTCTGGAGCCCTAGTACAATATTGCACTGTTCATTAGGTAGCATAGTTCATATTTTCAATCGAGTTATTCAGTAATAATTGACGAAGTCTACCTTGCAATTAATTTTTCTGCTCGTGTATATACAGGCAACCACTTCAAAACAGTCAGAATATTCACTGTGTTGATCTAACCAGCAAAGCAATGTCACCATTTATTGAACCTGTGTGGGTTTGTATGTACAAAAACTGTTTGTGCTTCTAATGAAGACAAACATTCATGAACAATGATTCTTGTTTACAGTTGTTTATATAAGGCCCTATCCACAAAATGTAAACAATCTCTTAGTTTGCCGTTTTGAAAAAGTTTTCTGTAAACATGGCACTATTTCAGGAAACGTCTTTGTCCACACGGAACCAAAAATCAAAATGACTCAAAATGCTGTAGTACATATGCCAGGCCTTTAAGTGGTGTTGTAATGCTACATCAAAACAGAGAAGACAACATTATACACAATGCAGATATAAACAGATACGGAGACAGAATGAACCAAGCCAGGCGAAAGAAAGAATAAATAAAAGAAATAAAATTTTTCATAAAACAGACAATTTGATGACTTTGTCACAGACGCCCGGCTCCTTTTCTTTTTATTTTATTCCAAAAAAAAAAGTGACAAGCAACAAATTTGACAAGTCGTGACTTTCTGGAATAATCCTAAATACTTTCCCTAAAGAAAACTGCCAGATCTGCCCAACAAGTGAGCTTCATCTAGCTGGATTTACTGCGGGTGGAGTGTCAGTTTGACTAGAGACACAGTGAGAGAGAGCCGGCCAGAGACACTGTGACCACACAGACAATACAAAGTCACATGCAAGAACAAGCTGTGGATGCGCAGTGCAGCTGACTTGTATACAGGAAAAAAAGTAAAAATAGGGTCTGTGAAAATAGGTTTTGTTTTCTCCTCCTCTTATTTTATGATTCATTTTCACTGTTAATCTTCAACATTTTTTTTTCTTTATTCCTATGTCTGAAGTCGCTGAGGACATGATATGGTCTAGTAGTTACTACATAGTACTAGACTACTACATACTACTTCATAGTAGCTACACTGACAAATAGCAGCTGCCTCCACAGAACAGAGAGGAAAAGTGCCTCACACACCAAAGACAAGTAACAGAGGTTTGTACTGATAATAACTTTAATATTAACTGGTCTGTTCACTAACAACTATGGAAAACAGTATTTATATGAATAGGTATCTATATAATTAGCATCTCTGTACTTTACACCATACTTTAAATAATCATAATCTTATCTACAGTTGAATGCATTATCTCATTAAAACAGTTGTTGCCTGAGTCATGTCAGCTGAATGCGTACATGAAAACCAGGAGGGAGAATTAAGAAATATTTATGCCCAGACCAAATTGTGTTCTATACATTTATTGTTATTTTAATACTAAATATCCACTGTCATACCAAACATCAAACAAACAAACATGTATGTATATAGACTTCTGGAGTAGTACAGAGGTCTAACAGCACAGCTGCTGGAGAGACAACCAGGTCTAGTTTTTGATGCCTCACCTGATGATGTATCAGTGCAGGGATGATAACCCACCTTCTGCTGGAGGGTAAGTCGTCAGGGGTAAAGTGGCATTCTTGTGCAAACTGTAGGGACATGCTTACTGACCAGGAGAGGAAATTCAGAATCCAGGTAAGCCTACAACCACACTTCTCCCAGCGCTGTCTTGAAGAAGTTTTTCCCTATAGTCACAGACAGTACTGGGAGGATCTTAACCTATCCTGCCTGTAGATATTTCATATTTTAATTTCAATTCAATTTTATATATATCTCATCAATTCAATACATACTGTAGTGTGTTGGGCAGGTAGGTGGGCGGAGCTTCCATGCACTTGTTGAGTTTGTTAAGCCTTAAACTGTGTTCTAAATTAACTAAATGCAGTACGTTTGTGCAGGCATGGTGCAGTAACCATTGTTGTTCTGTTTTCCTAGATTACTGCTACTTTTGTGTTAGAGTGTATAGCACCGTGAGTTAGAGTGTTCTCGCAGCTAATGCAGCTTGCAGCTAAACTGGTGGTGCACTGGCACTTTTGCACAGTACCTTACATTGCAAAAAACACGGTTGAAAAGCTAAAGCTCATTTAGAGAGGCAATTTTTTTCTTGTTACCCTGATTCACACTAGATGTTTCAAAAAGTGTCAGCTTTTTTCTGTTTTGTTATCCTCCGATATTATAATCAGGCCTTTGGCAAATGGTTGTCATGGAAACATCATCCAGACTGTGCTGACTTAACTGTACATTGACCTTCACAATTGAAATGACTGCCACATGAAGGATAAACAAGAGCAGCGTTAGTAAACTGCTGCTTTAGTAAACTCCCGAGGAGAGCCTTGGAAAGGGAAGGCCCACACACTAGTTTGTTATCTTGGAAATAGCTGTGTATTGAACTGAAGAAATAAAGGCTGAAAAGGTGAACTGAGGCTAACATGATGAATTTGCAGCATATTTTTTGGACAGAAACCATGCAAAATTGCAAAACTGAAGATAAAAAAAGCACACATCTGCCTGAAGCAGTGTTAATGAATTTATGATTATGTCTTATGGCATCCTGTTTAGCAGGTAATGCATACTATAAAGATTGCAAACTTTACATATCAAGATCATGACTGAACGTCATCTTGTAAATAATAGGGGTGTGAAAGTAAACCACAATACTTTGGTAAGTTAAAATTATTTAAATATATTGTCTATAAAAATATTCTACATGGAATGGATTGCATCTGCAACTGTCTATACAAGGCTTTTTTTTTCCCCACATACATGAACGCATCACTAGCTATCTATCCAATTACCCGTCACGATACGAATGACCCATCACGCAATGTTCAGATTAAGTATGCTCACGGTAACACGGCCAGCATGACTGCTCATTTATGCTTACATTTGCTATACTTTGAAGTTATTGGTTGAGGCTACTTCAGGAAGACACAAGTTCAAATTGCCTCTGTGTTTCAGAGGTACTTTCCCAAATATTCCAACAAACACAAAGAAATAAGAAGAGCAATTAGGCTAAGTGGCTTTTTTTAAATTTACATGTAATGCCACTACTAGCAGAATTTTTTTTGCACTTTATGTTGTCATCTCTTAATAGAACATGTTATTTAAGTAAAACTTAAACATTGCAAATGTTTGTTTTTCTTCTAAAACTAACCAAAAACCGCAATACTAACCAAACAGTGGGCTCGTTGAACCGTTGCACCCCTAGTAAATAATATACTACTTCATATTTACGAACTACTAAAGCTGCAACGATTGACGGGTTAATGATTGTTAAATTAATGGCCAATTATTCTGATATGTTGTTAAGTGTAAAGAAATGGCACGAGAACCTTGCATACAGTAAAATTAATCATGGAGAGAATAACTCTTGACGTTCGTGACCAAAGCAATAGTAGGAGTTTTAACAATGTTGCAGGCTGATGCTCAATATTTATTGCCTGAGAAGAACCTTGAAGTATTATGAGACAATTTGCATTTGCGAATAAGGAGCTAGAACCCATCACTGCCTGCTATTCTAATGTGTCTCATTGTCATTTCGCTCTCAATCGCTGAGATGTCAAAGACATTACGTGCGGGACGTGGACCCTGCTGGGAGGGCAAACAGTGATGGGTATCAGTATTGACATAGGTCTAAAAGCATCAGTTAAGCCTTCTCCTTACCCTGCAGGCCTCACAATTCCCTATTTATACAGCAACTGCCTGCAAATGGGCTTCTCCTCTGGTGCTCTTATTCTCTAGTGATCTCTAACAAAATATAAGGGGCACTACTGCCTAATGCCCCATAAAACTCTGACATCACCTTTCCACAGGAGAGGAGGACACACTCGATTTGATGAGCTAATTGTGTGTGGCATATTTAATAAATGTCTCCTGAACGACAAATTCCCACCTGCACAGTCCCTATGTTGTGTGAATGTCATTAAAAGCATAGGCATAATTTAATTTATATTTATTAATCTTTTATGATTCAGTCATTACTATTAAATATGTGTCACTTGTCTTCATGTCATGTGAAGGACACCAAGGCTGCAGACTGCATTTAGTCAGTAGGAAACAAAATAAAATACAATGAAATAACTGCAAAAATGACAAGCATAATAGAAGAGATAATAATAATAAGGTTTCTGTAGGAAATAAAAATGTAAATATATACAAATCTGATAATATAACAGTTTTATTTGCACAAATACAAGTTATCTGCATTTAATTCATCCTTATAACACACCAGTACTGAACACAAACCAAACTGGGTGCAGAAGCAGTGGGCAGCATTTTTCCATGCCTGGGAAGCAATGGGAATCGGGTACCTTGCTTGCTCCAGCCCTTAACCTGTCCTGGAATTTGAACTGGTGCCCCTCAGTTTACAAGCTCTATTCCCTTCAACTTGGCCATGGTTTATAATTTAATTAAATCCAAATTTGGAATATTTGTTTAAACCTGAGCAGAAGAAGTTGAAATTCCAGTTTAACTTTAAAATATTAAATCAGAACATTCAGACGTGATTTTTGGAAAACATGACACCGCCTACTATCCATGGCACAACATTTATTTAAATAACGAGTTGTTTAGTTCACCCGCCTGTGGTGAGTGAGTTGCTCTCTGGTCACTTGAACCATCTCTTCCATCCCTGAAAAAACAAGCAATCCCATTCTACATTTTGAACTGTTAAGCACTGCCAGTATGGCATACCTATTATTTTGAGAAAGCTGCCACAGGACATTTTAATAAATCTTTGTCATAGGTGTGGTGAGCTTACAGTATATTGTTGATGTTGGACTTCATTGTGATGGGTGACAAATTACAGAACACTGATTTCAAATTTCACTGAATGGCAGAATTTTATGTAACATAGATCAGAAATGACAGTGTGCATTGCAGCAAAGGAAGATTAATTATGCACTTCAAGGTCCTCACAGAGTCATAAGTCATTTTTCTGTGTATGATGAAGGCAAATTAAAAAGTCACATATCATAACCAAAGTATCAAAAAGTGTGAAGTATTTTCACAACTGTAAATACTGTTATGGTCCTGTTGGGTATGTGAACAAAAATGGCACAGTTATTAGGTACCTTTGGGCTATAGTCAATTGAGGAGTAAAAGGTTATTCAAAGGTTGGATCATTTCTGTTGCGAGCACAATACAGTATAATAGAAAACGTGATACCATTCTGCAAGATTTGGTGTATTTTATTCATGGAAAGATGAATTTTCTGTGAAAAGATATAATTACTAGAAGATTAATGAGCAGTGTCAGTGCACCAAAGTTAAAGTAAGTCAAGTAATTACCAGTTAAAAAGATATTACTGGAGATGGACTGCAGTCATAGGTTGCTGATATATTCAGAGCCATTTTCCCAATAGAAATTAGTATCATGAATCAAACATTTCTAGTTAAGCAGTCATTGTTTATTTTTCTTCTATTAAGCAAAAAAATAAATAAATAAAATAAAAATCCTGGCATCTTTCCATATTGTCTCAATACTTTGTGTTCTATCAGTAATCCACTCTGCGACATTTGACAAACTGACACTGAAACGTTTTTACTAAGTGAAGTTCTAGCAGCTACCCTGCAGAAACAAAACACTGCTTTACAAAAAGTACACCACGGTGTGAGCTCCTCCAAAAGAAGGGGCAATAGTCGAGGCAGACACAAAGTAGCCAGATGTCAGTGCACTATCATGCACTGCTATTAAACATTTATGAGCGATTAGACTGCCATGCCAGAGGATGCCGTTTCTACTTATAATGTCTGAGAGGCAAGTGGCAGGGGCACACACCAGGTGAATTAAATATTTTTTCTCATCAGTGTATCAGGGGCTGTTTGCACATGTAAGCCTAGAGGCGAATCATATTTTGACATTTTAGGACTCCACATCCTAAGAGATAATAACATTTCTTCTCCTCTGCTTGGCTGTACAGGGAGTGCATATCACACACTGCATCATGTTAGCTGAGAGGCCAGTGTAGATATAGGAGCTAAAGCCATTTTTCGGAGGGATTTTGCTGTAAGGAGGCGATTTTGTTCTCTTGGTGTCTGTTATATTACCTTCAGCATTTCGGCATTCATTAAACGAGATCTCATTCCAGCATTGTGCCCAAGAGAAGGCTTAAGGAAGATGACAGGCCTCTGTCAGAGCCTCAGTGCCAGGAAAATTAGGGTTACACGATTACGCAGTTCCACAAGCGTCACCAAAAAGCTTTCTTCGATATGGATCCATTTTAAAACCCACATCTTTAAAATATAGCATTAGAGGATCCCTAGGAACACAATCCATCCTTTTCTCTATGTCTACATCTCGTTTGCATTTAGACAGGCCAGAGGAAAAAACCAAACAGCAGTTGTACTGAGTAAATGTATCATTCATTCACTCACTCACTCATAGTCTACTGCTTTATCCTCCACATGAGGGTCGTGGAGCTGCTGGTACCAATCCCAGTTGACATAGGGTGAAAGTTGGGGTACACCCTGAACAGGTATAACACCTATTCACTTCACATTTACATCATGGTCAGTTTAGAATGTCCAATTAAGCACTGCATGTTTTTGTACTGTGGAAGGAAACTAGAGAACCTGGAGAAAATTAGATGTACAACATCACTTGTATTTACTTTATTACCAAACACGTCGTTCATGAGCTGACCAAGACAATAAAGCAAATATTACTGAGTTCTATTTCTTAGCATAATTTGCTTATTTATAAGGCCATGTGTTTTACATATAAGATCTTGGATGAAGAGAGCTTCAATTGAAACTTGTTTCAAAAGCCTGATTAAGAGGAAAGTAAAAGACAAGCTCATTATTAATGAATAAATTAGTGCATGCTGAAGATTTTAAATGGGAAAAATATGTAATAGTTAAGAAATAAATGAAATCCCTGAAGCATCTTATAGTTTAGAGTTTATAGTTATATATATAGTTTATAGTTTAGGGTAGAATTTATGGATAGCATTTTTTTCTATTAGTAATTTTCCATATTTACTTGACTGACTTTTACTGTGAAGCAGTGCAGTAATCAAGCTTACAGAAAAAAAAGTTGTGCAGCAAAAATGGAGACATCTGGCTGTGCTTTTTGGTTGTGGATCACCTTTAAATGTGACAAAGGAGGAATGAAACAAAAAGAAACATTCCCAGCAATATTGCTAAATAAACTGTTAATGTATCTTATGTTGTATGATTGTTATATCCACTTTTTAAGATGTGTGGTCTTAGCTTGGACTTGTATGTTGTAATTTTGGGTTACTAATCCAAAGGGGGTTGAAATCAATCAATCAATTCAATTTTATTCTGGTGTGTCATAGCCACAATGACCCACAACAATCAACTGTATAAAATATCCCAAAGAAATGATTAATCCAGAAAACTGGTTCCTGTGCACATACTTATACTCTAGTATACAGTAGGTGATAAAGTAGAGGATAAAACTTTAAAAGCAGGGGGAAAAAAGTCAGTGAAAAGTTTCCTGAATTGTCAAGAGAAGGTCCCTCACAGCCACTATGGAATATAATATAAAGATTTCATGCTAAGCTTTAGTTCACGTCAGGAGTGGGGAAATTTTCTTTTCTTTTTTTTTTTTTTTTTTTTGGGGGGGGGGGGGAATTAATAAGATATATGGAAAGATTAAAAGAAATGAGCTCTTAATTCTATCACATCCGTCTACATTCAGGTATGTAATGTACACTTATTATTTACACAATTTAATGGTTGAAGAAGGAGAAAATACTGCCTGTTTGAAAAATGTGTTTTGATATACTGTAACCCAATCTACACATTGCAGCCCACACGCTAATTAGATCATTCAATCTTTAATGTCAATTGAAGGAAATACATTCATGACAAAGTAGACTATCATTTCTTTCTTATCACAAAATGCCAACTGCATGTCACCTCATATTCCCCTGGGATTTTATTGCAGCTCCTGGGGATCAAACTGTCTAGGGGAGACTATAAAGGTGATTGCAGTGTTTATGAGAACTGATTTTCAATCAGGCAAACGCGGCAGAGTGACTTTCCTCTTGAGCACAATTCAGCCCTTCACATGCTGAGTGATAATTGCAGCTCATCGGAAAAGGCTGTTTTCATGCTCTCTCTCCATCTCTCGCTTTTTCTCTCTGTCAAGGTGCATCTTCTGCATTTGCCATGTTCCCCAATTCTGATTTACTTTCTTATCTGTGCAACAGTAAAAGAAATAGCAGAACAAAAGACAAAAGCTACCTGAAGCACACTGTTGTTTTCCTCAGTCAAGGTTAACTGTGATTTTGTGTTTGGCAAGATTGATTGATAATTTATTTATCGATGGGGAGACGATATTTGGATCTGTCTGAGGTTTTGTTTTTATTGAATTTAAATGTAAGAAAGTGCACCAGAAAGAAGCATCATGCATCAAGACAGGACCATCCACACCTCCTGTACTCACACAACCAACCTGCCACTATCATTTGCCTTGTAGCTACTGTGCTGTCCCTGCCCCCCAAACAATTTCAACCCTTCTCTCTTCATTTTCATCAAAACATTGCCAATGAGGTCATGAGCTCAATTAGTCAGTCTGCAGGCCCTCCTCGCATTAATCAGAGACCTTTTTTTCCTAGAAGTGGTTGTATTGTCATTGGATGTCTATAAAAACACCCCCTAAAACATACATCCATATCTGGCAGTCTTGTACCTTTATGTATGGAATATGAGCTGGAATACTTCATAGTCTTTCTTATTTTCTGTGGAAAATCTGCTAAAATTTGAGTGATGGCGATAGAGATAAACCACGTGTCAATCTTTGGATTTCTCTACATGTGGAAACAGAAGAGTTTTAGATTTATTATTATGAGATCATCTGCTCAAATTAAACTGCAAAGTTTACCTGGCTAACAGTTACAGCTCACAGATGTCGCCTGTCTTTCCCTGCAGCATAATTCCAAAGATTCTTCTTTGCACTGTAGCAACTATCCTTAAGGAAAATACTCAATCATCAGCTTTTAAAGTAACAATAATCAAACTGACCTGTTATTTATTTGTTTTGGGAAGGTGTATACTTCAGAAATCTGTCAAGTGTCAGAAGATTATTGCTCATCCTCATATCTTTCTCCCTTGTAAAAGGCATTCGAAAATCCAAACATTAAAAATGCACCACAGCCTGTAAAGTTACAAAGGTAACTTTGTAACTTAACTTGTTCTTCTCTGCAAATCCCAAAGCATGTTGCTGTTGATATCAACATGGATCATCAGCTAGTGAGTCACGCAAACCTAGCATTAACATCTGGCCTTAGGGATCCAATCGTGTTGTGGTAACAGATCTAACTGTGCCCAATCACAAAAACTTAATTCAGTAGTACTTAAGGACACACACATCATTTCTTAAAAGTTATTAATGGACGCATCCTCAAGTATAGATCACCTTATCTTCCACAATCTTCTGACCCACCACAATACTAACACTGATCACCAGATTGTTTTTTGTTTTTTTAATGGTTGAAATCTTACTTCATAACACAGCATTGTGAGCAAAGCCTTGTCTCACTCAGATTTTCTTTTCACTCTCTCTCTCACTCTCCCTCTCATGCAGACACACATCAACACATACCAACACACTGACATTGTGCATTTGTACAATCAGACTCAACTTTGATCTCATGAACAGACTTAAGGACTGGGGAGGTCCGTTTCAATCAGCTGTCCCAGTTAGGGCTAGGTATCAATCTTCAACATGTTTGTGGTGTCCAGCTGGATAACGAACTTCATTTCTACCCCCTGATATTGTAATGTCGTTCACTATCAAATTTCAGCAACTTAGAAGTTAGTGTCAGCAGCATCACTAAGCCAATAAACATGAAGTCCACGAGTTTACACGAGTAATAAACACCGTATAAAACATTCACGAGAACATCTGCATATTGCTGGATCATGCATCCACAAGCTTATTTTGTTATACAAGTGTCCACATTTCAAGGTAACTTAAGTTATGTGACGACACTTGCATTGACTAGCCCCGATACTCCCCTAATTGTCTGATAAATATTTAATATTCCCTTCCTTTGGGCATTTGGTCCACTTTCAAGGGACGAAGACAGTACAACAGCTTGAGAGGCAGGGACAGCTTGTTCAATTATAATACATTTGTGGCTCTTATCTGTCCTTAGTCAACCTTGGCAATTTTTACTGCACCTCTTTTTACTGCTCTCTACTCCAAGGCACAGAAAACACCCATCTTTATGTCAAATATCTGCTTAAAACGCAAGACAAAGCCCTATCTACAGGCAGCTGTGAGCGTGCTAAGAGAGCAAATGATTCAGCTTCTCAATGCAGCACAGATTGGCCTGTGATGCATTGGATTGTTCAGTATTCTGGAGAAGGTAAACTCATTTTATAAATGGACATATTTGAAATACTTCTTGATAATACACAGTTCATCTGCTATATTAACAGCGTGAATGCTCACTTTAGGCTGGATTTCTATAAATCCACCTACCATAAATCAACGTTTTTCTTGGAATGTAAAATGACAGTACCTGAATTTCTAATTTTACAAAAATATTTCTGAAATTATGCCTTTTTTTTTATTCTTCAAATGCAGTTAAAGAAGAAAAAAAAAATATCTCTGCAGTGAGAAAGTGGATGGCCGTGACGCTGGAAACCCAGACCAACACGCTGCCAGAACACCACTGAGAATTCACAAGTTGGCTATTTTCCCATCATACAATCTGCTACTGGTGCAGACAGACAAAACAACAAATTGTGGCTTCTAGGTAACCTATAATGTACAGCGAGCATATGAAAATCATGGTGCTCGCTTTTTTTGGCAATAAATATATACAGTTCCTTCAGAATACATTACTGAATTCTGAATTCTAAAAACAAAAAACCAAAATGAATTGTCATAAGACACCAAACGCAGCCTTCTGTCCATTCTCTGATTTCTCTCTGAAGTGTCCCTTCATCAGAAATGACTTACTGTTTGTACAGTCTCTACAGTCCCCATAGATCATATGAGATGAAAATAAGTTTCAATGCCCAAAAAAGCTGTGATATGCCTCATAAACAGAACATACCCTTGAACTTAAGTTCAATAAGCATGACAAGAACGTTCAGATCATGCATGAAATGCCAAAAAAATACAGTGTGTTAACTGTGTGACATTAACTGTTTTTCAAGCTGTGCATATGCCGACAGTCCATTTCTTGGTTGCCAGTGAGTTTGTAGTTAATGTATATCCTGCAAAAGAGTAGTCAGTAGCTGGATGAATCCTTTTTTTTCTAATATTCATTTCTGGCAGGCTGTAGACTGAGGTGTGTGTATAAAACAAGTATTAGGGCTGGGTGATATGGATTAAAAATAAAATCTCAGATTTTTTTTTTTTTTTTTTTTTTTAAACTAAACTAAAATTGTTTTAATAAATTTTTTTGTCAAAAAAAAACTCATGTAGGGATGAAAACTTTTGACCCAAGCACATACTGTACCTTGGGTCAAACGTTTTCAGCATGTGGATAAAGCCCGGCTTTTCCACACTATAAATTGGCATTGATTGATTGATTGATTGATACTTTATTAATCCCAAGCTGGGAAATATCTTTTGCAGTATGCAAGGCGACCGCATCCATAATAGTTTTCCACCAGGTTCCTCTCTTGTTGTACGGGACACATTGTGAAAATGACTCGACTACTGAAGGCTGTTTTTTAGGCTGTTTTTTTTAACTCATGCATGACGCTGTTTGAGCTGCTGGAACAGATTTGCCGCGCCGTTTCCTTTTTTTGCAACAGCTTTCAAAACAAACCTTGCAGTGAGCTGTGGTTTGTTTGTGGTCTGACGCCACAAAACCAAACCAGTTCCAAATTACTGACAACATTGTGCCTTTTTTTGGGAACCGGCTCTTTCATGATAGCTGCCATGCCTCCCTTCTTGCTAACATGCTGTGCGCATCATGGAGAGGCGGCGGGGAGGATCAGCCCACTGTGAAACATGGGGGAGCCCCAGGAGGGCGCCGGAAGTGGCAGTAAAAGAGGAAATTAAATTTTCGATTTTCATGAAAAACAAAATCCATATAAACAACAGAATCGAATTAATTGATGAAACCGATTTAAGGCCTAGCTCTAAAATATTATACTTAATAAATATTTAACCATATTTCATAAATAAATGTATTAAATATTAAATTAAAATGTCATCTTTATTGGTTATTGTCATGATTAAAATCTTAAATTACACCAACTGAGTCGGTTTACTTAGTTAAAGTGTGTTAGCTGGCAGTGTTGTAGTGGCTCAGCTCAAACCAGATTTTTCTTGAATTGTTTCCAGATTCAATGGGAGCTAGTTAAGTGTTCAAAAGATATTTGTTCTAAAAAGGTGCTTCAGTTCCTGCCTGTCATCACTCAAGTAAACTTTTTTAACTAATATTGAAGGGAAACTATGGCCACAATGCATTCACAATAAGACCCTAGGTTGCATTTTGGCCATAGTTCCCTTTAACAAAACCATCAGATAAACAAAACCGAACAGACCGAAAGATCACAAGTGGAGAGTATGTATGGGGTGGATAGGTAGTTTTAATAAGTTACTGCACTGGCAGTTTTGCACTTTGCTCTGTTGAGCTGAATTATTTCTAACATTTTAGACAGATTCATTGGACTCGTTTGTGTTTTTGCCTCATGTCATGATTTATATGCAAATTTGTTTTTTTTTTTTACAATTGAAAATTCAACAAGCCTTTTACATGTGGTACCAGCAAGGACTATAAAGGTTAACAGTGGCTATCTCAGCTCTGGATGGAGAAAAAAAAAAGTAGGATGGGGGGGATGTAGGATGGAGAGGAGTGAGATGGATTAGAAAGATGTAAGTTTTTGTACACGCATTAACATTGAAGAAAGAAACAGAGTTCAAATGGACCACAAGGATATGTTCTGTCCTATAAAAGCTTTATGTGTTGGACTATGATATTGAGAGGCTTTAATGTTAATAAATCTGTTGAATCAACAAGGGGGTCTGATTGTTCTTATGCATCATTAAGATTGTTTATACTGAATGGAAAAGAATTACATAAATGTGATGCATTTGGATTAATTTGGTTTATTGCATAAGCATAAATAACACGTAATTCAAACAAATATATGCTATTTATCTTATATAGGTAACCTGATTATTATGCAATTCAAACAATATACTTTATGTATTTTAAATAATTACTCTCATTATTATTAATTTAGAATAATTATACTTTATTAATAGTAAATACATAAACCTGAGGATTATGCATTTCAAATAAATAGGCTTTATTACACTAATGAATATGCATCATGTAAGGTTTATTTGGTAGGTTTGTGTTAAAATTATCTAAAAAAAAAAAAAAGTAAATGAGAATTTGTCATGTATTAAAATTACATAAATCTTAAAAGTTAGGGTTAAATATTTCTGTGAGTGCAAGTGAGTTTATGATAATATTCATATTCCGTGCTCCTGCATCATCCAGGCCTACAAATTATATTGTTTACTGTTTAATTAACTTTTGCAAGCAGCAATGCCTTTTTTCATTTAAATATAAATTTGTTCCAATTAAACTGCACTTTTTAATTACAAAAGACACAATAAATTGCAAATAAAATGTTAATTACTGGAGAATGTCATCACATTCTCTCATTCCTTGAAAAAATTCCAGTTAATGACGACTGCCAGCTTCTCATACTCGCTGTTCCTTGTTCTTATTTTTTTTTTCCACATTAACTTGGATGTCAAGCTATTTTTATTTATTTATTTATTTATTTTTCTACTTGCCAACCTCAGGAGACACAGCATTCACCGCTTCAGTTATTGCAGACTTCATCTTCACTCCAGAGGATACACTATGGAAAAGAGTGCCTTTTCTGGCTTCCACCTCTGACACAATCATTTCAGTTTCTGCTGTTGTAAAATACCTTTTTTGTTGCTGTTCACCTTTTGGGACCATCTCTTGGAAGTAAGCTTTGTTCAACCAATTTGTTTAGCACACGACTTTCTTCAAGATATACCAAATGAACGTCCTGATATACAGAAATGACAGTATGATGATTTCAGAAAGTGGACATATGCCTGCCAATTTAGAATGATTCTAATTCACAAACATACGCATGTGACGCAAATCCAGTGGTTACGTTGCTCACACAAATATTTTGAGCTGAGAGTATAAGAGCATTTATATGCACATATAAAGTGATGGAGGCCAAATAAAATGATGGATATAGCATGTGTGAAAAGGTTATGTATAGTAATATTTCCAGTCACAAGTTGCAACAAATAACAGATTAATTAATTAAATAAATAAAAAGTCGGTAGATTAATTGATAATGAAAATAATCATTGCTTAAAGCTTTTTTTTTTTTTTTTTTTTTTTTTTGGACATACTATGAATTTACTCACTGTTGGAATGTTGAATACATTACTCAAACCATGAAATCTGGAACCCTTTCTTTTTGAGATCACATAGATTCTTTGTAATTTATTTTGACTCCACAGGAAAGGCAGTGGTGTGCACATTTGCAGTGCCCCAAATACATCATTTGCAGATCGAACTGCGTCTGCCTTCATCCTGAGCAATTTGCATATAATAACACTAAAGGTGCGTCAATGTCAGATAGAAGTCTTCATTTCACTGTACCATCTACACTGTGTCCTCTGCAAGGATGCTGAGATGCAGAGCAGAATGAAAGAATAAGCCACCAAGTGTGACACAAAAGAGACTATGAAAACATAAAAGAATTTAGAAGATTGTTCTACTGATTTACCACAACAATACAGGCTGCTTTCATATCCATCTCTTACATTACAATAATTTTTTTTGAAGATCCTGGAGATTTTTTAATAAACCATGGCCTAAAGACTGTGTTCAGGATTTGGACAAAATCAAATTGAAATCAATATTCAACACAGTGGAAGAACAGGGAGATAAAACTATTTAAAAAACTAATTTGCAGTCCAAAGACACTGACACAATAATATTGCACATTATTGAATTATTAAGCAACTGTCACAATTTCATTTGATGTAGGAAACAAACAAATAAGCTGTGCAATTTTTTTTTTTAATTGCACAGCTTAAAGAACAATTTTACTTCATACTGTGTAGCTCGTTGCATAATTATCTGATGTTAATTTTAATGTAAGCAGTCCGTCCCGCTAATTGTGAAAACGTGAGTAAGGAAACTTGACACTTGAAAGTTGACAACTGTTTGCAACAGAGGTGATGTAATGATAACTTAATTACTTGCAACTTTAGTCAATATCAATCTAAAACACAGTTCCCTATTCACTACAATCACAATAAATACAAACATTTTATCTGTCTAAACAAGATAAAATATTCACAAAATTATGCTTGAATGTCGAACTGTCAAATTTGTTTGCTACATTGTGATGCTCAAATATTAATGTCAAAGGCAGCAGTAGAGGCACAATCAAAAATAGTACATCTGTTACTTCACTCACTAAAATCCCTTAAGTCATTTAAAACCAGGTTAAAGCACTGTGAGGTTCTGAGGTTCTAATGTAACCTGTGACTGTAGTAACACTTAAACAATCCGGAGGGTGTGACACACTAGTTCAGCTACATGCATTATTCATGCATTTTCTTTCCCTAGAAGGACAAATTAAATATTTGCTAACTTATAAATGCATCATGCAACACTCTGCACCCCAGGACTTTTATTTTTCCATGCACATTTCACTGTAAAGTTCTATCTGCTACAACACTGATCCCATTAAGGCAAAGGTGAAGAAGCACGAATATTGAAGAGGAACAGTTACATTACATGTTAACTTAAAGATGGAGGAAAACGCAAGGCAAGGCAGAGAGACTTTGTATCCACAAATTAATAAAAGGACCTTTGCACAGTCACTTGCATACAACTTTGGCAACATCTGAGAACCCAGTGATGCTGTATATTGGCAAGAAGGGCACAACAAAAAAAGACAAGCAGCATTCTGACTCTGAACATAGATTTTTATACCCAGTCTTAAAATTGAGTTCAGAATCTTATTTTTGTGGACAAAACCAAAAACACTGGGACCCTCTTTTCCTCAGTTGTAAAATGAACTTTTAATAATCTTAGTATTAAAAGCAAGGCAAGCATTGCAGTACTTATTGTTTTAAATAGTTCCAATAAATCATCTTTGACCACTAAACACCCAGTGTTAAAGTCCACATTTTTACTCTCTACATAGAGATAGGATAAATACATTGTATTATTAATAGTTTGTTTTGTTTTCTCCTCCAGTGATTAATTAGATTCTACGTTGCTCCTCGGAGACAATATTATATTACACATTTAACATGTTTAGACTCTAAGCAAATTAACATAAAAAAAATCACCAAATTCCATCAGTGTTTGTTTATGTTTGTGGTTAGTTAGATACATTTAGAGCTGAAAACTCACAACACAGTAACTTCAATTTTTTTTTTTTTCCTATTTATTCATACATTCATTTTCAATGTGTCCCAGCCTGATCAAATGTTTCTCCAAAACATACTGGGGATCATTTGTTACAGTATTCAGACCAGACAAGGATTTTATAGATTTATGGGCGCCACCCACACGACTTTAGTGCGCAAGGTGGAATATGACCAACGCTGCTTTGACTGAGCACAGTTGTTGCAAAATATGTCTTTTTTAGAAATTTCTGTGTCCTACTTGCTGTCGCACATACAGTATGTTTTCCCTGTGAGTCAGGCTGGTTGGGCCAGCAAATGATGAAGAGGGATGTGAGTGACAAAAGGAAGAGAAAAGATGAAGAATAACATTTGTGAAGCTGAAAATAAAAGCAGGGTTGAAAGGAAAAGTTTGTCAAAGTCTTAAAAAAAATGTGCCAAACTCAACTAGTTAAAAATGTGCAGACAGTCTCGCATGATGTGAAGCTACGATGCAAATAAACGCTGTGTTAAATTGAAGAAAATGAGTAGTGTCTGCACTAAAGTGTGAGATACTTTGCTGTTTATTGGACCCTCAGCGGAAGTAGTAGTAGAACAATTTACTGCTCGAGAAGAAGAAGAAAAAAAAACAGAACTGCAGTCAGCAGCAGACATGAGCTCTGTAACCTCCAGAGAGAACAGGTAGGATCGATTCATGTTGAACAGCATTGGCAGATGGTTATAGAGAGGATGAGGGACAGTTTATTTTAATGTGATGCAGTGTTTCAGAATGGAGGTCAACAAATATGGGGTTTTTTTCTATGGCCAATGCCGATGCCAATGCTGTCTTATGCATAACAGTTTCATAAAACAGAGGATACACAAAACTGCTTAAATTAAATAAACATTTACTGTATCCATCTCCCCAATCTGCATCTTGTGTCTGCACTGCAGTACACTATAAAATCTAAATGAAAATCAACAAAACTATTAAAAACAGGATGTAGATTACCAAAAATGTCAAATAAACCTAAAATAACATTTTAGTGACTAAACAGCATTTATCACGTTTCGGAGAACAGAGCAGCTGGTGGCCAAGCAGAAAAGGAACTTGGCTTATAACTGAAGGGTTGCCAGTTTGAACCCCACCAGGTCAGGGGAACTGGAAATATTAACTTACAAAAATATGTAATACTAACAACTTGACTAATAAACTGAAAAAAACACTCATGATCAGGGGGAAAAAAAACAGATGATGTTCACATCTGTCTGTGCACTTGAGTGTCTCCTTTTTCACATGTGTTGAAAGAGAGGGCGAGTGGGTGGTAGCTCAGATCAGCTCAGGTGGTTGATTAACACGATTTTTGTGTCTCGGATTGGTGTGGATTTGACTCTTGTATGTGTCTGGAGGGTGCTAGAGGATTTTACAATAATATGAGCGTGACATGATGAGCATCTTATATCTACTGTATCAAGTTGCTAAAAAGCAACAGAATTTACATGGCCAATGTTTCCTGCACACGGTGCGACATCCTGTAGTAGGGAGTGCACTGCCAACCTCTGCACTCACCTTACCAAGCCACGTTTGTTTCTTTTTTATAGGTACCACATAAGATACAATATTAACCCCGAGCCTCTCTAGGGAGAGCTGATGCCATGATGAGTGAGGCTGCAGCCTCAACAGCACCACCTAGTGACCACAGCTAAAAGACTTAATAATTTAACAAACCTACACAATAAAATAACTTTTCTTGGCGCGAGAGCCATTTCCTTCGTAAATTATGTATTATTTACTGTGTGCAATTTCAGAAATATCGTGGTATCGGTTAATTTATTTAAGAAACAGCTTTGATTGCACTGCATGATTAAAAGGCAGCCACTTTGATGCATGTGCCCACGGACGATAATTACATAGCTCAACAGAAAGCCAACACTGATATGCACCTCCCTCAAGTAAGATGCTGCTCTTCTTGTTGGTAGTTTTACCTCAGACCGCAGTTGCATTTCAAACCCTGAAACCTTTTTAAAGTCCTTTTGTTTATAATGGATGACTCACTGCATTGTGAAGTAATTTAACACTGCATCTACTTTTTCCTTGGTATAATTAACACATCTAGTGTGACTCTAACTAAACAATCTGGATATGCCCATTAGTAACTTATAAAAAATAAGACAATAAGAATATTGCCTTATTTGTTTTCATCAAATTTGATGAGGTATCAATTTCCATCTCCAAGTTTTTCCAGAATGTTACAGAGATTAAAGAAAAAAAGAACACTATATTCCATCCCCCCAAGACATGATTTTCCTCATGATGGAGCATATCAGAAATACACATCAAGACGAGAGATGTCTTCATATGACTTCAAAAATGGCGTATTTTTGAGACAGAAATGGGGAGCGCATGATCTCAACAAGCTATTAATGCAATGTCTGGTCCATCATTGTGCGATGAAAAGTCCACAGCAGACAAAGAATAAAGGCCACTAAATAAACAGCTGGCAGAGGACCGACTGAGGCTGCCCAGAGGCTCATTAAAGCAGCCTGCCTCTCTTTTCTTAAAAGCAGCACCATAGAAACTCCATACTGACAGAATATTTCATTAGAAGCCTTGAATATTTCATTTGAAAACGCATCTTTGGATGCATTTCCTTTTTACTCTCATACATTGGGAATTAGGCACTGCAACAATTAAACACACTCATCTGCATATGAAGAGGAGCCTGTAAAACTGGTTCTCTGTGAATGCAATTCTTCCCTGCCATTTGAAAAAGGGTTACACACAGGAAATAAAGGGCGCAAGCTCCATAAATTCCCAGGCCTGGGTGCAATGCTGCGGCCCATCAGCTGGCTCATCAACACACCTTAAAACACTCATTACAACCTTGACTACTCCACACCCTGTCTGCTGTCCTGTGGCCTATTGAAAGCAACATTCAGCTTTCCTGGCCCGTCTGCCACTGCATCACCATGGCAACCAGTCTCTCATTCACAACCACTCATAGATAGTTTTTTTTCCCTCCACAGCTACATTTCCTGAAGCCTGGTTACGCATGTGACAGCTAGCCATCCAACTAATGTTAAAACACTTCATGCTGAGGTTGTTAAAGTGTCATCTCATTTCCCCTACATCCCACAAAAAAAAGGCAGAAAGACTGAAATGAAACAAGACAGCTGCGTTATCATCACTTTGAGCAGATGAATGCATGATTGATGATTAATGTATTACTATACTGCACTGGAACATTATTGTGAAATGTGCTAATCATAATTGTATCATAGCCTTTATTCTGAAGCGGCTGCCTATTTATGAGAATATGGCAACAATATACCAACTGTCTTGGCATATTGCAAGGTCCCACATCCAGATAGGGCTTCAAGTGAAACTAATTAAATCATATTGTTGTCATTTATATTAAAGAATGTATTTAAAAGTCTTTGTAATATCATTTTTAGGCCTGAAAATAACCCGGCATGGTTACAAAAGAATACACGAAAGACATAAAATGTACATTTTCTTCACCTCCAAGGCTCAAATAACAACTTGAAGTGACATGTTTAATACTGTAACTACTTCACACAGGATAATTCCTATACAAATACTGCTTCAGTCCACAGAAATGTGTGTGTTTGTGTACACTTGTATTTGTTACTTAATTAAGACCTTTTCTCACATAAACACTGACCTTGTCAGGACTAGTAGTCGTCATGGAGAACAAACTGGTCCTAATGAGGCAGAACTTCATTGCACTGCAACCGAAATGGTCCATCTTTGCTAAAGATGCACCATTTCGGCATGCAGAGAAAGAAGAAAGTAGCATGTTCACCTCGGTTTTACATTCTCACTGTGTCAGTCAGCACTAATAAAAACCAGCATGTATTGCAATGTCCTTTGACCAGATAGTGAATACCGATTAAACACATTCCCACTGGTAATAAAGTATTAATGGAAGAGGCAAGAATTTTGTATCTGTATTGAGAAAGGCAGGTACAGGCATTATTCCCTTCAACAGTCAGATACTGGCGCAGTGACCTAGTTACAGTTGTGCTCATAAGTTTCCAGTTCCTGTAAATTCTTGGGCTGTGTTGCATGAACTGCACATTTGAGATCTCCCTAAAGTGTCTCAATGACATTGGGGCCGGGAGACTGATATGGCTACTCTAGAACCTTCATTTTTTTCTGCTGTAGCCAATGACAGGTCAACTTGGCCGTGTGTTTTGGAACATTGTCATGTAGGAACATCCAAGTACAGCCCATGTGCAGTGTCCGGGCTGATGAGAGCAAATTTTCCTCCAGTATTCTGTAACATTCTCTATTCATCTTGGCATCAGTTTTGACCAAGGTCCCTTTGCCTTTGTAGCTCACACATCCTGGAAACATAAGCGATTCACCTCAGTGGTTCACAATAGGAATGGTATACTTTTCATCACAGACCTTGTTGACTCCTATCCAAATGTAGCATTTATGTGGCCATAAGGCTCAGTTTTTTGTCTCATCACTCCAAATAACTTTGTTCCAGAAGTTTTTGTCTTTGTGCTGTATGGCATATTGTAAGCGGGCTGCTTTGTGGCAATGGTGTATTAATGCTTTCTTCTGGCTACTCGACCATGCGGCCCATTTTTCTTCAAGTCCCTCCTTATTGTGCATCTATAACCAGCCACACCACCTTTTTCCCAGAGATTCCCGTCTGTCAGCTGAAGTTAGCAGGGAACAGTTTTTTTGGCAGTTGTGGGTGAAATTAGCGTTGGTGATTTTCCATTTCTTAACTAGAGTGTGAACACTGCTGACTGACATTCTCAATTCTTGGATATCTTTTTTCCTTTTCCTGTTTTATAAAGTTGAACTACCTTCTCCTGCACATCTTTTGATATGGCTTGGAATCCGGAAATGTCAGTGCAGCACCGGATGAAGCATGCAGGGCTCTGTCAGGAGCCCAGAAATTCGCCGACTTTTTATACCCGCTCACTGATCACAGGTGAGGATGAATACCTTTAGTAGCCATTCAAACCCGTGTGTTAACTGTTATCAGGCCAAAATCTCCAGGGTATGTAAACTTTTGATCAGGGCCATTTGGGTGATTTCTGTTGTCATAATGATTTAAAAAGAGCAAACAGAATTGTGTGATGATAAATGGCTTCACCCAACCACTAACCATGAGTGATAGTATTTGTATTATTATCATTCATATTGTCTGAAAAATGGCCAAAGAAATTTGAAAAATTTGTCAGGGTATGTACACTAATGAGCACAACTGTAAATTTGTACGTTAACTGAAAGTTTACTTTCTCATTCATTTACTTTATTTTGACATCATTTATCTCTGTAAATAATTAGGTGTATAACATACCAATAATGTATAATGACCACTTTTTTTTCCTACATAGTTCTGATCCATGTCTACTCTACATCTCCTTCCCTCTGATAATTTTCCTCCTTTCACTGTCTCAGTATCTGGCGTTCTCTGTTGAAGCTGCACATGACAATTAGACCGTTGTGATGACTAGCTTTGTACTTACAAATTAACAGCTGCTGACACCTCAGCTCTTGGTTTTTTTTTTGTTTTTTTTTTTTACATCAAAGTGGCTAAAAATGAGAGCCTTACTAGTTTCCACATTATAAAAAAACAGAAAAAGTAATTCAAACTGCAGTACTTTCTGTTAACTATGAGGTAAATGTTTTTCAACTAATAATCTATTAGTTAATTTTGTTTGCCTTCAATCCCCCAAAGATGTGGTTGGTAATGAAGTATTTCTCTGGAACACAAAATCTGTCACCCACACTAAGAAGCTGATTAAGAAAATGGGTTTTCAGGGCCTGCAACAATTGAATGATGTAGATGAGGCTTATGAAAGCAACAAATGTTTTCTGCTTTAATAGGTGAGAATGCAAATCTTCACTGCACTGGGACAATTACATGCTGAATAAATAAAGGTAACTAATCCCACTGCCTGTTTTACTGTCGACTATCATGAGCCTGTATTTATAGTCATTTTAAAGCACACTGCTGTCCTCGTAAAGTTCATAGACAATGGGGAGGGAAGTGCAAACACCATCTGGTACTTTTCCTACCTCAAGGAGAAGAGAATATGCTTAATTCACACTAAGAATTTAGATGAAAATCGGATCTGCCGATCTGCAATGAAATACTAAGGCAGTGATGCAACCATTGTTTTATTCATGGGGATCTCTGTATGTACAGACATCTATGACAGATGCCAGTTTTTTTTATAAATCAGTGTACCGTTGGTCCAAGATTTTTTGGGATGGGCAGATATGTACCAGCTTTCATTTTTTTCCTCCAATTGATGCAACAGATTCAAAAACCATAAATGACAGATTTGTTTGATGTAAATAAACACTTATGGTCAGTCCATCCAATCTGCATTCTCTGTCTGCACCACAGTGTACTTTATATAGTCCATATTTTAACAAAAAACAATGTATATGTAACTTTGTCAAATAAACATCTGGAAGGAAAAATAAAGTTTCAGCGAGAATAAGACCATAAACACTGTGTGAGAATTGGCAAAAACTTTTAATTATAATCAGCTAATGCTGGTTATTCAAAGCTCAGGTCAGTTTAAATAAATGGAAGTGCATTTTCTCATCACTAAAACATAAACGCAAATTGGCTAAAGTATAACCTCCTCAGTTCTGTAATTTTTTTATAAATGAAGTATTTATTGTGAAAGCACAGAAGCAGTTTGCAACAATTGTATCTATGAAAGCACCTTTGTGGATATCACATTAAATAATGCATGCTCAATCGTGTTTTATTGGCCTACATATGACAGCTGGCCGCAGTGTGTGAAACTGCAGTGCATCTAGATGGTGCTTTTGGGTCAGGGGCAGATCATGACATCTCTGAGCAAAGAGGAATCTGCTATGAAAGTACAGAGGAAGAGGGCTTTATCATGTTGAAGTGTTAAATATTTATTTGATATCATAGCCACTTACAGTTGCTGTAGCTCAAATATGACATGACTGAAAACCACAGCAAACTATTAATAATTCAGTAATATATCCCATAGACTGAAAATTTCTCTTATAAGTCTACTTATTTTGCCAAACTGAGAATCGTGGGAAATTCATCTCCTTTGCTCACATTTCTTCCCATTTTTCTGGCTTGTTCAACGAACATATTGTCTAGAGTAAAGTCGATGACTATAATTTAAATTCTTATTAGCCATCAAAAAATTGTCTCCTAGTTTGAGAGCCTAGGTAATAATCTGACAAGCGCAGAGGGAGCATCATAAGCAGTCAGCTGCAGATGCCTCAGTGAAAAACCTAAGGAATATAGTGTTATATGAATCTCATGTGGGATATCAATAGCTGTTATGAAGGATTTCTTGCTGATCATCAGCACTAGCAAATCAATATGAGGAAACAGCCAAGGTTTTGCCTTATGTCACATTCAGTATGTACAGTGTGACTGCAGCACTGGTGGAGATTGTGTTATCCTTTTCTCCAAGAAATATGATCCATAATCATCATCATTCCACATTAATTTGCCATTTTAGTGTGGTGCATTTATACACAGAGATTCGGCTATTGGAGTTTTAGAGTATGAACATAAAGACAGGATTTTATGAGAGCATATTGCTGTGCCTTTGAACTTGGGCTGAACTTAGGCTTGTTATGGCTTTACTGCATTTAATGATTTTATGCTCCTGTTGTATTGACACTACAGCTCCATTCTTTTCTCATTTTCTATCTCTCTGCATATGACTTCATGTTGTGCAAATCTAAATTTATTTGTAGCGTAGCCCTGAAGCCAACACAATAACAGGCTTTGAAAAGCGACGGCATGGCTTTTATCAACTGTGCATCTGCTCATCATCTAGTTTATGATTCTTGTCACTGATAACATTCACCAGTCAGAGGCTGTAAGAGGATAGTTCTGCTGTGCTTGTGCTACACAGCTTCATTAATACAGTGCATACGATGGAAGACACAACCATTATTGACGTTATTGACCCAACATCCTCTGTGGTGACATGATGGGGACGTGATACTTGACACATTGATTTATTACAATAATATACACCGTAAAAATATTCCTTTTACCATTATACAGATAGATTTCACACACATTTCACCAAATTATAGCAAAACATATTTAAAAATGATTTGCATTATTGTATTTACTTATGATTTATGAACCAGCACTACAGTATTATCATTTTCTGTACAATTTTACAATTAAAAGATACAATATGCAAGAATTGTACTGTATTGTCATAAAATGACCATATGCCATCACAGATTCAGAGAGTTAAATTCAGTGGCTGAACATTGATTTTTAGCCAGTGACTTCATGCCACACTTCCACTGACCCCATTAAGCAGTTCATGGCACTTAAACAACCAGGCTGACGGAAGATGTGTCAAACGGTAAGCTGCAGCTATAGGTCAAACATTACTAATATTACCAACCCTCAAAAGGCTCCTTTTTTCCAGCCCTTTCAAAACCATCTTTGGCAAAACATGAAGGAAAAAACTAGGTCTGTTTTAGATGGCTGAGAGCTGAGAAGAATTAGAAGACAGAAGTTTTGATGCACCTTTTACATCGCAGTAGTTATGTAGGTTAGGTATATCCTGATTTCTATGTGTGTGAGATGTGTGTGTATGTCAGTGCAAGTTAACACTATAAGAATAAGATATTGTGGGGGGTTTTATCCATACTGGAATCGATAATCAGAATTAATAAAATTTGGACTAAACCCAACCATAGGTGTTGGTGAAATACTGGTGTACTTCATGACCAATTCTTGTTTCATCCTTGCTTCAGACATTTGGCAGTTAACTGGGCCTGAGGACGTGTAGGACTGACTTGTCTCTGTATGCAGTTTTACTTTCGTAAGACCTTCAGCACATAGTAGGATTCTAGGATTTTTGTCAATAGAATGATGATGAGCTCAAAAGGAGCAAATGCTTTGTGTATAAAATGTCTTTGAGCAGAATCTGTCTTCCTACATACCCTTTTTCGATGTCTGCAGTGTGACAACCAAAATTCTGGTCTTCTGGGAGAACAGTGGGATGCAGGATAACAAACTGCATGAGGGACTTCCACAAAAAAAATGGCTTTAACATATGCACCAATTACAGTGAGCACAGCATGGATCCTTTCTTTGCTAAACACTATAGAGAGCACTATTGAGAGTCCAGTGCTCCCTTAAACTTTGTTTGTGGATACTAACAAAGATAAGCATGTGTGGATAAATGTGGGCTTATGTATGCAGAGATCATCAAAGTTATCGTACAAGATGAACTTTCAAACATCTGAAAAAAGGCACCAAATGCCAATTTTGAGTGCCTTTCACCACTCACCACCCAGCAAGAATAGTGAGAGTAGTAGCATCTCTGTGGATAACCCTGTCAACCAGGAGCCACAGTAGGCACCGTAGGCACCGTAGGCCTTCTCCTGTTTTTGTTCTCTCCAACAAAAACAGGGTATGCAAGGCTGGACACCTAGCCAGGCTAAAGAGAGGGCCAAGCAGACCACTGTTCCCCCGTGTCTTTTTTTAACATCAGCTTCCTGGGTAACAAAATGGATGAGCTGTGGCTGGACTTGTTTTCTAGCTGCTGGGGACTTCAGTCATATTGATCTGAAGAGTGTGCTGCCAAAGTTTGACCAGCACATCAAAAAGGTGCAACTCAGGGGCTAATATGCCTAATATATAGACTGCGTGTACTCTTAACATCACGAAAGAATACAGAATATCCCTTTTACAGGACAGGAAACCCTGAAACAGGAAACCCTGGATGAGCAAGGAGGTGCAGTATCTACTGCACGAATGGAATGTTACAGTACAGCCAGACATCGGAAATAAAGACAGAAAGGAGGACATCAAGCGGGCTAAGGCTGTTTTTAGGAATTATGACTTTTCTAACAAAGACCTGGCATTAATGTGGCAAGGTATTCTGCACATCACAAACTACAAGGGAAATCAGCAATCACTACTGGACATCACCTTTTTAAATAATTACAGACCAGTAGTGTTTAACCCCATTATCACGAAACATTTAGAGAAAATGGTTTTAAAACACAGTAAATACAGCCTCCATGCCAACTCTGACTAGCACCAACACACAGAGAGAACACTGATCCTCAGAGGATGCTATTGCCACCACCCTCCACATAGCACTCACACATCTTGACCAGAAGGGAGCATATGGGAGAATGCTTTTAATTGACTATAGCTCAGTGTGTAATATCATTGTCCCCAGCAGGGTAGTTACCAAACTGTTTGACTTGGGTTTCAATAGTTTTATGTTTGTGGATCAAAAATTGTCTTTCCAACTGCCCACACAACACAAAGACTTGATACCTACCTCTCCCCCAGTCTTACCCTCAGCACTGGGGCACCACAGAGCAATGTTCTAAGTCCACTGCTCTATTCACTAAATACTTCTGTCTATATTTCCATACACCTAGCAAACAATAATAACAATTTAAAAAAAACTGGGACTGATTTCAAACAACAATGAAACCCAATACCACAAGGAAATAAACAGGCTGCCACCTGCAACTCTAATGTGGAGGATAAAGCGGCAGAAGATGAGTCAGTAAGTGAATAAACAGGCCAACAGACTAGTGCATGGACAATAACCTCACACTTAAAATCAATAAGACAAAAGTACTAGGGTATGTAGCAATGCATTCATTTTTCATGCTTCATAATAGAGCACAAGCAAATGAATATTCTCTGTCTGTATTTACTTGTTTAAGATTTGTTTTACATTTCCAATTTAGTTTTATAATGATGGATATTTTGAATTCCTCAGATTGACAGAGAAAAGGACATGTAGCATTATTTTGAGGATAAAACGTGTTTTTTATTTTCCCTGAGGACATTTTTTATACTCTCCTGTCAAAGAGATTAATTTAATTTTGTAATGAAAAGACGGCACAATTTATGCAAATGCCTTCAACTTCTTGAAAAGAAATTGTGAAAAATTATACAGTGAGCCCAGAATGGTGAATCGTATCACACTGGTGGTACAGAGAATCGTTACATCTCTAATAATAACTCATCACTGACTTCGGGAAACACCATGAGAGCCACACTCCTCTAACCATCAGGAGGGAGGATGTGAAGAGGTTTACCCGTTTCAAGTTTCTGGGCACTTAGATAAGTAAAGGACCTCACATGGACAATTAACACCTCTGCCCTGGTAAAAAAAAAAGGTGCAGGAGCTCTAATCTCTACAGACATTGAAAAAGAATCACCTGTCTTCAGGAGCATTATACCACAGCTGCATTGATCGTATCATCAGAAAGAAGTTACTAGATTCACACTGCCCTCTCTGGAGGACATTTTCAGGCAACAGCACTGTGAACAATGTGTCCCAGCCGTCAATTCTCGTTCACCTTGTTACACCCTTGGGCGCTACACAGCACTAAATCTTGAATCCTTAACTTCAATGTGCAATAATGGGACAATTGTCTTGTAATTAGGGCTGTAACTGACAATTATTTTCAAAATCAATTCATTTGTCAATTATTTTCTCAATTAATCAAGTACTTGTTTGGTCTGCAAACTATTGAAAAATGTTGATGTGTTTTCCAATGTATTGTTTTGTCCGCCAACCAAAAGTATCAGTTATTATCTGTTTTAATGATTTATTTGTTATATGGAGCAAAGAAATCAGAAAATAATCACATTTAAGAAGCTGAAAAATCAGAACGCTTGTTTTAATTATTGAAAAAAAAAAACCACAAACGATTAATCGATTGTCAAAATAGTTAACGACTAGCTTTGTAATTGATTATCAATCAATTAATCAAATAATAGTTGCAGCCTTACATTTAATGCTGCCAAACATCTCATTCTTATGTCTTGGCAAATGTTCAATTAGTGTGTGGGTCTTTCTGTGTGGGTGTATTTATGACTGATGGTATACATGTATTGTAGTGTATGAGTCAAACTGTGTGTGTTTTTTATCACAATTTTTAGATTAAGGCTCAGCAAATCCTGTTGTATTTTATGCACAATGGCAAAGTTAATTTATGCTATTCCATTCTATTTACTGCCACAGCACAACACGTCCTATAAATATGTCTTTATGTTAAAGTCTATATGTACCAGCTCAACCATGTTTTAATCCCTCCTTTAACTGGGCTCATGTAAAAATAATGAATATAGTCAATCACCATGATGGGAACAACAACAAAAATCTAATTATCGAGGTGAAAATCAAGCTCCAAAAATGAAGAGGTATCAGGTACTCCGTCAGAGAAAAAGTAAAATGTGCTTCCTTGCTTTATTCAATTACAGTATCCCACAGTTATATTATTCTCATTATGTTCAGGGTTCTTAACATATTCTCTTTGCCCAAAAATAATAAGCAGTGTTCATTAAATCCCATTTCAGATAAGAAAAGTTGTCATTAGTTATTCTAGTTGTGCTTTTTGTTTTATCCTAAATTAGTCAATTTTTTTATAATAATAAAATACATATTAAAAGCATAAGTACTTTATATGAACTATATTCTTGTATAGAAAAACCACTTTAATTATCAAATCTTAGTAAATGTAATTGGGTTGACACTAAAATATCGTTATCCATAAATATAGGTATCCATACCTTGATCATTGCTGATTAATAAGAAGCATATATTTGAGTTAAGGCTGCTAAATTAAGTGTGGACCATTAAAGACATTTTTAAACAAAGCTATAGTTGCTGTCATATTCTCTTCATTTTTGCAATTACCGTGAGAGCCCTAGTGAATAGACTTCCTGTGCTTTTTTTTTGCCTGTTCAAACTGTTCAGCTCTTCCACACAGATTCCAAATTTATACACTGAAATCATTCTCACTCAGATTATATAGGGATCAATGCACACTGATCCCCTGAAGGATTTCACACCTTTTTTTTTCCATTTTCTTTGGATGAAATCAGATTTTATGTTGTACAAATTTGAATAAGGGAGTCTGTCATTTTATGACATAGAGTAACAGCCCATATTTCTTTTACATCAGTGCAATTAACTTAAAATGTATAAAAGATTCTACTATAAATTGGTGTTATTCAAGTTATGGCTGCACAGTAGGATTAGAAAGTGTTGCAGTAGTTTTACTTTTTTAATCTTCTGGAATAAAACGTGTGGGTATATCTGTCACTAAACTAATTTCAGCCTGCTATTCTGAAGATGAAGGTCATTCTCTGTAATTTCAACTTCAGCATCCCACACCGCCCACTTACCTGCCAAATAAAGACAAGGGGGAAAAAAACAGAAAAAAATAAGAATTTAAAAACAAGTATTTTTTTGTTATTTCCCTAATTTATTTTTGCCCAGAGCAGAGAATGGTTTGCCCAATGTTACATAAAATAATATAAATCCCTAAAGATTGTCACTCATCATGGCTATCACAAAGGAAAGACAACAGCTATTTTTAGAACACTGGTATTAGTAAGGTTATACACCCAAATTCAAAAGAATGTCCACTAATGGGACTCCATTCAAGTAGCACTTACAAAACTTTGTCTGAGCAGGCAGAGGAGGAATAATAATTATTACTGGATTGCCGAGTTTCCATCTGAAATTACTACAACGCAACAGATGAAGACTGGACAGATGAAGAAACAAAAGCCTTACAAATGAAAAAAAAAACTGCTTACATAGAGTAGCACACTGATGACCAGAAGAAACTACCACAGTTGGGCTAGTCTTTGTGTCAGAAGAATGGCGTAGGTCAACAGGCTCATGCAGGGAGACAAACACACACAAACCCTTTAACCATTAAAGTTAAATACAGCCACAGAAAGTAATCAGGAACATTTTGGCCCTAAAGTGATACATCTTTACAGCTGCATGGAAGATCAGGAAGCAGAATCATTACACAAATCACCTCATTTCACTTGACTACAGTTATTAGGGCCAACACGTTATTAGGGCCAACATGGGTGGTTAGCATTCATTCATATTTAATGCATAAGGTCGTGATCGCCAAGCATCAGTATGTGATATTATTTACAGGCATAAGAGACAGTCACACAGATGGATTTCAGCACTCATAGTGGCTCCTATATATTGGCAGGTTCATAAATGTGAGCATTGTTTAGCATGAGAAAGAGCCACAATACTCTGGCCATAAGGCAGGAGTTCCTAATTACTGCCTTGTGGGGCCCTGCGTATCATCAGCAGCAATTTTTGTGTGGCAAATATTCCCACAACAGCCTTTGATGTAATTACTTTCCAAACAGCTCCCCTCTAGCCAATATCCTGTTCTAAATTCATGGCTTGGCTTGTTTGCAGCGTCACTGGAACACGCACGTTTTTCATTTGTTGCCCTGTAGAGAAGCTGTAGCTCCACTGACACTAGAAAGAGAACCACACAACTTTCATGACCAAAACAGAAAACAGGTGAGCAACAGACATCTGAAAGCACGGTGGTAATAAAAATAATGTCATAGTCAAATCAAACATCTATAATCTGATTTGTGTTATCTCTATGGGCAGCGACTATGATCACCTGCAAAAAAAAAAAAAAAAAACTGAATTTAAAATTTCAGTAGTTGCCAAGACTTTGCACTATAGATGACAAATGTCATCTTCTGTGAACCATGAATACAGGAACAAACCATTCATCCAACAGTTTTGATATGTGGATATGGGACAACTGGGAGCACCACAGGAAAGGTCAGGGCATTAGCAGAGTCATTAGATTTATCTTCAGGGCACCATGGACATGTACCAAAATTCAAGGCAATCAATCTAATATTTCTCAAGATATGTCAAATGAAAAACAAAAACAGTCAAACGGCTGGAAAAGTTGGGAGAAATAACAGAATCAGCAGGTTTCAACTTGTGAAGAATGTTCAAAATTTAAACTTGATCTTCAGTAGTTGTTGAGAACGTTGAATATCCAATATGTCATTATTATGACATATATGACATAATATGAGTCCAGTTTGGAGAAAGTGGTGGACCAACTAAGTGTGTAGTGATAGTGTGTAGTGTGCTTAAGTGTACAGTGCTGAATCTTAGTTTAGTTACCAAGGAGCCATAACGCACCAGCTTTTTTTTGGTACTATAAAGTAATTAGGTATCATTGTCTGTGTTACGTAAGAAAACCTGAAGCAGCTGTGTAATGTTGTTGCAAGCACTAGCTAGTTGTTTTCCTGCACAATTTGCTATAGTTGTGTTCTTTGTATGCATGTCCATAGAAAACAGGTTAGATTCTCTTATGCAAGACACCAAACCACCTTGGTCCTAATGAACCTAACATACAAGCCTTTATCAAAAGCAGGAACACGATAAGTATTAAACTCAGCTGCTCAATAAATAAAACGCACTTCCTTGTGATGCATAAGATCAAAATGCTTAGTAAATTAATCTCAAGGAGGCAAATGCATCCAAATGTATTTCCTTGTTCATCACAGTGACTGATTGAGGAGAGCTAACTGTTAGGAAATTCCACAACTGGTGGAGTTCACCATACATTCATCGAGTGCTCTTTCTGCACCTCTTCTTGAAATCAGTTTGTGGTTTATTTTGTTTAAAGTTTGTCATTGTGGAGTTAAAACTGACTCCACACAGTGTAATGAAAATAGTAAATGTAACACCATCTGCATTGCTTTAACTATATACACAGTAGTTTCACCACCAGGATGGGGTTATTATGGTAAACATCAATTTATGCCCTAAAGGAACAGGGTTTTTTCCTGGTACGAAACAATGAAGCTAACAACATTCATCCAGTTGTGTTTTCACAGCAGGGGTGCCTGTCATACGCGACAATAAAACAGCATCTTATTGCTGTTTTGTTGTCACCAGACAGTAGGCAGAATTAGACATTTTCATAAAATAGATTGTAATGTCTTGCAGCAAATTTACAGTTCAAACACTAGTGAAATAAAGATCACAGGCTGTCAAATGAGAGTGTCCTTTGAACTCAATATATGTCAGGGCTTTCACAAAACACATCACTGTCTTGATTATGACTTGATGAAATCTGCTTCAAAGTACTGTCACATAGTTAGGGTGGGGCAGAAGGGGAATGCATTTCTGCTCATGTAACAAATTGTGCTTCAAGGTTTCTATTTATATCATTCTCATCTTACAGGAAAGGTAGAATCATCCCAGTTCCCTTGCCATTTGCCAGAGGCTTAGCATGACATATTGCTAACCTGGTTATTATGCAATCAGCCGTCTCGCTCTTTTACAGCCATGCATGGATATTATGCAGGTTTCTTATGAGCCCAACTGCAATAACATCGTAAGGAGCTAATGAGCAGCTGCTACTACTGTAGTAATACATCTCAAGTCACTTCAGGGTACTCTTGTTGCAACAACTTGTTAGTCTAAGTCACTCCATTAAACTAACCAAATTATTATTATTATGAAAATGATATGGACAGTCTCACAGGCTGGAACCAATGGATTGTGGAAAAAAACAAGAGCAGAGATGTCACCCAAGTCTACAGTTTGATGGCAAATATTTCTGGAAAGAGAGGTTCAAGACCTTGCCAGCAGACAAAAAGCCTCATGTAGTTGGCCTCCTGAATGCAAGAGAAACAGGGCATATATGCAAGGATTCATTATTGCCTCTGGCATCTTTCAACATAACAAGTGAGGCCACAGATAAAAGATGAAGGTTTTTTTTTTGTCTTTTAGCAAAGTGAGCATGACTTGATGTGGATGACAGATTCAAGGTGGCCTGAAGCAAATATCTATCTAAGCCTTAGATGGTCATCCGTTTCAGCATTTAGCTGTAATTTTGCACCGTCAGCTAATTAAGGTTGACCTGTCATTAAAGACACGTAACTCAGACCTTAATGTGATTCAGGACTCTTGGTGAGAGACTGGATGGGAAGAATGGTTTCTTTGATTTAATGGATCCTGCGCTGAAGGGGATATAAGTCTTGATAATGATGACCAAGTACAGTGTATTGATCACCGCTCCCTCTGGTGTCTGTGTGGGTTAAAGCAGCCAGAAGGGAGACTGAACTGTAATATGTCAGCTGTGAGGAGCAAGTTTACACAGGGACACAGAGGTCACAATAACTTCACTAATGTGTTTATGTCAAAACCAACTTATTATTTCTATGAGAAGCCTGCTCATTTATGAATCTAGCCACAAGCTAATTCTGTGTGAATATTAAAAAGATGTTATCTTGCAATAAAAAAGTGTTTTCTATCTGGTGGGGGGGGGGGGGGGGGGAAACAAACACCATCGGGGGGGGGGGGGGGAGACAAAGCTCTTCACTTTGGCTGACTCGCAGATGGCAGCTGTCCGAAAAATATTACATGTATACCAAGGACTGCGTTCTAGGTCTATGACTTGTTCCTTTTAAATTTTCAGAAAGATAAAAATTCACACAACAGACATCAACAATTGAATTAATTGTTAACTCTTTCATTTGCAGTCTACCTCTGTTCTACACACAATTCCCTTCCATGTCATCACTTCTTTGTGAAAGTGCTAAATGCTGGCAGAGGCTGCACTGGGAAATTGTCCACAGTAAGAGATTTCACTAATTATGAGACACGAGTAGGAAAAGTTTGACAGTTAGTGGTTTGGCATTTTGCATTCCCATCATTATAAAACATTAAATATCTCTCATGTAAGAGTCATGGGATCATTTTGCCCTGTGTCATTAAGATTCTGGTTAATTATCATGGCCCATTGGGTCCAGCACCTCCTGCAATGTGCTGCTACTCTCTGTCCATTATCCACTATGCAATTATCAACACACTGTCTTACCACCATGACAACATTTGCTCTTGAAAACATGTTAATAATTACCTCAAGATGTTAATTTGGAAAATGCTGTGGATGAAAGACTCTTGCTAATTTGTCTGGTTTTGAAAGCAAAAGGCTTTACAAACAGCTCCTACTTTTACTTCCATCACACACTATTTTACATTAAAAGGTACAATGATAATGTCCCATGTTGGTGTGATGCCAATCTACTGTCTCTTAAAAATTAATGAAACTGCACTGCATGACACAAAAAAGATGTTGGTTGTACCTCAAAATATACACTACAATGTCAGTAAATCTGTCACTTTCTGATAAGCCACATCCACAGAAAGATCTCATAAAAGCAGCACACTGGGGTTAGACTAAACCTCAGACAGATCTTGCAGAGCTGAATATTACCCTTCAACGTGATTTCCTATGTGTTTGTTCTATTTTTGATTGCTCTGTGGGTTATGCAAGTTGAAAATGTACCTACATGGGCTACATGTTGGAAACAATTCATATCTATCAAAACAAATACGTAAAACAGAATAAATTATAAATTTGGAAATATAATTATAAACAAAAACACACTCACTTTTCTATGATATTCATGTAGCTGGTGAAGTTTCACATCTAAAGCACACTCTCTTTTTTGTATTGTTTTCCAATTTAAATTATAGTGCTTTGTCCTTTTTTTGTAATAGGATAACATGTTTGAAGTAAACCTACGAACATAGTTTGCACTTCAACAGTGTCTACCTGCTGGGAAAATGTGTTCATGTGTGGTAGTTACCGCTGACTGTGTTGCGTTCACAGCCGGACAAACAAACAAACAAACAAACAAACAGAGTCAGCAGCGAAACTCACCTGAAGACTGAGACCGCGTCCTTCACGGAGAGAACAGTTGAAACTTTCCAGCGAACAAGAGGCGTCGAATGTTTAAACATTTGTTATAAACATTTGTTATAATCGCCGCGTTTGTTTTCATACTGATACGTAATCTCCTCACTTGGGATATTTCCGTCAAGTTACAAGTTTGTGCACGTGCCACTTAGTTTTTTTTTTTTTAATACTTCCGGGGACTTACGCATGCCTCATTTGCATTAAAGGTCAACGGATAATTGGCAATGTCGGATTGGTTACCAACGCCTCCCACTGATTGGCCATTAAATGTCATGTCACACATTGCTTAGATTAACTAACCTAACACCTAACCACCTGAGACAATACTGAGCTCTGGAAGTAACACCGTTACTGTAAAAATAAAATGTGGTGCAGCAAAATCAGCTACAGACTTTTCACAGGAGGCAGATTTATTCCCAAAAATTCAGTTTCTCTGTCTCACACACTGGTGACATTAGATTAAGATAGAGCAGGCAAAAAGGTGACTCTAATTATTTATTTATTTATTTGTTATTTGTTTCATTTTCTACACATTCTGGTCAAAATTCCTTAGCTCCACTCCGATCACATCTGCTCTGTCTCCTTTTCTTTTTTTTCCAAACACTTTTTTAGAACTGGTCCACAATGATAATCTGCAAAGGCAGTTTTTGTGCCCCCCCTGGCAACAGGAAGTACACCTACGTATTTCTACATTTGTTATACTCTGGAATCTCTCCACTGTGGTCACTCCACACCACCACAGGCACAGACGGTGCAAGGGCCTGTTCAGCCCTTGTTATTATTATTATTATTATTATTATTATTACTATTATTTTTATTATTATCAACCAATCTTTCTTGGTATATAAACAGTAGAAAAATTCTGATTTTCCTCCAAGTAATGCACGTACTACAGTTTGAGGTTGCAGTTCAATTCTAGGCTTCACTAGTCTACTTGCCAATGCAGAAAAATTGAGTGACCACAAACGTGATGAAGTCACAGAGAAGTAATGCTGAATACCTCAATACTTTTTTAAAATTGTCTCTTGTCCTTTAGGTGACAAATTTACCTGTAAAGTATCCAAGTGAACATCCAATAGCTTAGTTAATGCATTAATGAATGCCATGTTATAAGTCAGGCATGAAATTCTATTAATACATGTAAATTACTGATAGTTCATCAGGTAATTCATGAATGAATTAATGATTTTTCATGTACCCTCACTGTAAATTGTGACCCAAGTTTCCTTTAATATCAGAAGGCTCATTAAAACGTTGCCTTTTCGTAATGCTGTAAGCACAACATTTCCGTGGACATTTAAATAAATAATAATATCATTTGGCTTGATCTGATGGTGAGGGGAAAATGTTCAGATTCAAGGACACATTTCTACATCACAGAGCTGGGGGTTGTCATATGGCAGAGAAACATGTCTGACAGGCCCCTAGTGTGTCCAGTAATGACTTACCGTAGGAAGGCTTGAACATTGTGATGCTTTCCACTGCCTCATGCCACCTCTCCTACTGAGAGGCAACTGCAAGCGTCTGAGTGCTGCTATTCATGTAACATGTTGCCTGTCATTTGAATTAGACTGGCATGTGTTAATTACAAGTTGGCTGCTCTCTTGTGACCACTAACAGTGGATCAGATGTGAGCAGTCCTCCTTGCTCTTTTTCAGATTTACCCAGTCAGTCAACCAGGAAGCTGAGGGTCACATGACCTGCCATGATAACGAAAGCCATATTTGGCCATCTGTCACCAGTTTCTTGTAGTCAGCTATTTGGAGTAATACCTTTCCATTGTGGAAAAGAACTTGTGGCATTTAAAGCACACAGCAAACTGAAGATGAAAATCTAACATGATCTCCCTTAGTGGATTTATTCCCTCATGTAGCATATCTGTATTAAGCAGTCCTGGTTAGTTTCTCTCTGTCCTCCAGATGCCCACATACAGTAGCTGCATCTCACTCATCCACACATTTAACGTCCCCTGTGTAAAATTTAGGTAAAATTATGTTCATTTGGTAGAAATTGAAGATAAAATAGTGTGAAAAACAGTACATGTAAACGCAAAAGCATGGTGACTTAGGGTTATTAAGCTGCAACATGCATCTTATAAATGCTGTTAAACTGTACACACTGTATCTTTAGATGCATTGACAAACAGCCTAAATAAACTGTTATCCTCAATCTTATCCATAAACAGTTAATGTTGGTGAATACATTCAACCTAAACTAATACTCACATATGAAATAGTTCAGTTTTTTTTTTTTGTAAAATACACCTTTTTACTGCTTAAAGCAGAAGATGACTAATAAAAGTAAAAAGAAAATAATTTCTGAAGAACATTATTTTGGACAAGCATTAGCAAAACTGAATTGATTGCTTTAACTTCTATGGAGAAACAGTTTAAATAGAATGAAGAATCTGACATATAGAAAATGGAATAATGTGAGATCCTGTGCCTTCAATGATGTATAAATCAGGAGGGTGCCCAGAACAGTTTAAGTGATAAAATTCTTTCTTGCCAACCACTGTTACCTTTGACTACCACCCAAACAAACTCATTTCACTCTTTTTGTTTAAAAAAAAGCCTAATGATATATTGTTTTTGAAGCTATACTGCATTTTGCAGCAGGTTAGTACTTGAAGACATGCAATGCGGGTATCACGTAGTTTCACCAATCCTTCCTAGAGAAGAACTGGGCTGTTTTCGTCAACAAATGCAGCAGCCACCACCCAATAAAAGTTAAATGACCTCGGTTTTATTTTTCTCCTACCAGAAGAAACCAGCTTGAAGATAAATGTCAATGGCCAGATGCATTTATTCATTATTCTTATCCAATGCGATAATCCAAATTTTATCTGGTATGGATGTCTGAGAGCACAAACAAAAGCATGCATAATTTGACAGAAATAGCAAGTGGCCTTGACAACACCCACCCCCACACACACACAAACAAACAAACCCCTAACCCCACCTGCACACACGGCCGAATCTTTTATAGAACACCCTGAATAACACAAATGAATGTGTGCAACATTCAAAAGGACTAATCATTATCTTTTAATTACTAGTACCCTGCAGTAGGACCCATTAAAGCAAAGTAATTAATCTAACACTTTGGCAGGGGAGAGGATCTGCTGTATAAACAAGTTCATTGAAACTGATTTTTAGCCGTAATATTTACACATGAAGAGTCACTGAATAACAAATTAATGATGCAAGAAAGTGAGGCAGTACAAGTTACCATGTGTACACTACACAATAGCTTTTAATCAGATGATGTTTATTTGTTGAAATCTCTACATTTTGTGAGGGACAAAAACACTCCCAACACAAAGGCTAAAGATAAATAAATAAATACAGAATGTGCAAATATACTACAATCATACTCATATACCACACCTTTGTCTCTACAGTATAAATGCTATTTATATCCCCTGTTAACATATTAATGTTTGCTCTAGCAATGTTGATGATTGATTAACATGTCAAATTAAATCACTGTCAAAGCAGCGTTAGCTGTTCTGATACTCCAAAGTGTCCAATTACAGACATTAATTGATTGAACCCACTCAGCCCTCAAGGACATCAGGAGACGACCACAAAGATGGGATTCTACTGTCTGCGATCATTGGAGATGTTAAAAAAAAACATTTACTGAAAAAGATTTTTGTATACAGAATGACACCCAACATTTAGTTCATTTCGTCTACTGTACAAACCACAGCCTTCACTGATCTAATCTACCAAGTTTACAGAAGCAGCAAATTTGCTTCTAGTTAACTCATCCTGAACAGGTCAAGATTTAATACTGTATAGTGTATATACAGTGTATAAATGTTTTATGCTACAGTGCTAACCAGGAGAAAAATAGGTACCAGTATGTCAGAAGAAGTCTACCTAGTTTCACCTTGTTGGGGTGTTCTTCTGCCCTTGCAGCCTAATGTAGTATAGATGCCAATTTACAGCAACTTACAGATACAAGGTGGTACATTTTTGTTTTCAGATATTTTAACAAACTATAGCAAAATCTATGGCAGAGGTCAAATGCACAAATAAATAATAATGGCATACACTAAATGTATAATTTGACTGATGTTCATTTCCAGTGCACATTCAATGTGTATGATGGTGAAAGGGAAAAATTAAAGGAAAATTTCAGAACCATGGACAGCTCCTGACAAACAGGCTGTATTAGTAGTTACCATGTTATGTCCTTTATATGGCAATTGAGGAACAAATTTGCATGAAATATATTGCAAAACACCAATTAAAGTACACACAATCAAACCAAAATAAAGAAAAGACTGGTAAATATGTTGGCAATATCTATACTTTCTAAAGCTGCAGGTCAGCAAAGTGAAGAATAATGTTGTCTGTGTTTTCTCTGTTTCCTGAATTTTGACTTTCCATTTTCATATGCATCCATTTTATACATCACAACAATAACTCCAGCCTTGAAGTGTTAATGATAATAAAACTGTCACAGCTTATTGTCATTAACAGAAAGGCTTAATGAAAATGATACTGTGCTTCTGTGAGATGGTTCTCACTTTGCTAATGAGCATTTAGTTTATGAATTTTGTCTTCTGTCCCTGTATCTATCTCCCTGACATCATTAGGAGCCTATGCTTATATTATTTTTAAGCCTATTTTAAGCCTATACTTAAAAATAATATAACCATAAATCATACATACTATTACATTTTGAGAAAAAAAAAACACACACACATAAAATGTTACAGTTTCACAAACTTTTTATCATCGTCTGCAGTCGGAAGACGAAAAATAATCATTACCAGCTGGAGAAAAAAAAGCAATGTAAGGCTTTAGAGGAAGATGGCTTGGAGATTTGACAGGCTTGTGGTAATTTGTCAGGGTTGCTCTGCATGAGTGTCTCAACATCATCCCCACACTTAACACATGAAAATGATTCATCTGCATCCAGGAAAGAAGCAGAGCGCCATTTCTAAATTACATATGAGTTATCTCCTCAATAACTTCTAATCAGACAGCTGCTGTTTCCTCCACTGTAAACAAAAGTAATTACAGTAGATGTGATGGATGGAAAGAATAAGACAGCTTCTGCATGCTCAGGACCAGCCTGGGACTTTGTAGAGCAGAACGCTTTAATTAGGGACAGCCTAGCCAAGCACAACTGAATGAGTCTGACAAAGCACACATTTCAGTTGCTAAAATAAGCCTCTGACTTTTGTTTTCCCAAGTTTGGGCCGGTGATTTACTTTAGCATCTCTGTCGAAGTTATTTTGAGAATCTAGCATGATATCACTTCATCCTGATTATGCTCTGGGTAATAAGATTCGAAATAGAATTTTGGGATAAAAATCAACTATGCAACCACTGAGTCAGAGAAAGGCTACACTTTCTATTGGCCAACCAGGAGGTGTCATTTCTCATGATCTTTGCAGTGGACTTGGTGGTTGATCATTATTTATGACATGATATACAGTAATCATGAATAGACTGGTAGCATGTGATGTCTGTGAAATTATGGTTGCCAAAACTGCAATGGTGGCAGTCAAATTGTGAACCAGACGGGTGACACTGCTATCATTCCCACAATTTACACTTGAAAGACAGCTGAGAGCCAGAATGCTTTAATTCCCTGGTTCTCACGCTGTGGTACATGTACCACCGGTGGTGCGTGAGGTTCCTCTGATAGTACATTGATGAAAATCAGAAATACTGTTCTACTGTATATACCAGGGTATGAGACCGCAGTGGAGATAAGACCAGAGTCAGAGTGTGTAGAAAATGAAACAAATGAACAAAAAAAATATTACTGCATTACATTCATTAGAGTGTCCAATTAACCTAGTCCCCAAATCTGCATGTTTTTGGACTGTGGGGGAGGGCTGGGCTTTCGCTCCATCTTAATCTAATTTCACTATACCAGTTTCTGAAGCATATGTGAGGAAGAGAAGGATGATGAGTACATTATCTTTTGGGGAATAAATCTGCCTCCTGTGAAAAGTCTGTACCTGACTTTGCTTGGCCTAATTACACCACTGTATTTTAACGTTGGTGATAATGATGTTACTTTGAAAGCTCAATATTTTCCCAGGTGATACTTGGTATAAAAAGTTTGAGAACCACTGATCTAATTAATGCCAGGGTGGAGCAACTAAGAATCCATTTTACCTGAAGCAGATTAAGTGAATAACCAACCGAGTGATGCCACAATAATTCCACTTAAACAGGGGAACTAGACAGGGCTGTTCTGTCCTCACTCCTGTTTGATATTGTTGTTGAATACAGAACTAATACATGGTATTACAAGAGGAGAGCGGGCACATAAATTGGCTCTTTATACAGAGAACGTGGTACTGTACTTCTCTGATCCAGATCAGTTTATCCCTGCTGCGATTAACTTAATCTCAAAGTTTGGGGAAGTATCAGGTTACACGATAAATATTACTAAAAAGTTTTAGTCTTCCCTGTTAATGAATGTGCAAAGCAATTAAAGTGTGCTGGGATAACTTCACCTATCTTGGAGAAACAGTTATTAGGAAATATGGCGATCTCTTTAAACATGACCTTAGACTGGCTCTGGATAGGACCAAAAAAAAAATATTTGCATTGCTGATGTGATCGCTCTATAGCCCCAGGTGGGAGAATTCATTCTGTAAAAATGTCACTTCTACATGCCTTTTTCAGACAACTCCAATTTTTATATCCAAACGTTTTTTTTAAGGAGCTACATTTCTGTGTAATAAAGATACACCACCTAAAATTAAAAAGATTTAGCTTCAAGGTTGCAAGGAAGATTAGAAACATTATTTTGTAGTACCAGAAATGTAATACCAAAAACACCTTTCTGGGTTTCAGGGAAGGAGGATGAGAGCAGTATTGACTGGGAAAAATGCAATGGAAATGTGCCCAGTTAATTTAGGATCCTTTGTACTTACCAAGAATCCATTGCTTTTAACCTCAGTGTTGGATGCAACATTCCAGCAGTCGCCCAGAACTGGCTTGAAAACTGTTTATGCATAAGCCATAATTGATATTTTTTGGGATTCCTAATAGAAAGTTGAGTCTCGTTAACTAGTTTCTCATTGCTATTGGTGAGGCGCCTCATACTCTATAACCGGAAATCTAGCTCTCCCCCTATCCCCCCAGAAGTTGGAATGAAAAGATAATGGCAATTACATTTAGAGAAGCTAAAATATACCACTCAAGGATCTGTAGACCAATGCTAGAAAATATGGCAACACTTTCTTGAAGATTACAATACTGTCTTATTGTTCTATCTTTTCTAATGTGTATTATTTGTACTGGTCAGTCCCCATAGGGTGGGTGGGAGATGTTTTTGTTGGTGTGGGTTATCAACTGCTGATAGGTAAAAAACAAAACAATAAAAAACTTTTTGTGTCTTTCTTCAGCAGAAACGGAAATTTTGTTTCAATTAATTGCTCATGATGCTGAATTTCTGCCTTTCCCGAGATGTGGAAAACACTGGCTCAATGGCTTGTGTTCCACATTATTAAATTTACAAAGACGTAAAGGACAAAACAGATAGGCTACTTTCTTTTTATTCTCTTTTTATCAATGTTAAATTTGTATGTATCAAGACACATTTCATTTATAAACTTAAAGAAGTCTAATGCAGCCTTGCATGCATTCACTTTAGTGCACCAAATATTCACAGGCTGATATTTTCTTGGCAGAAGTGGACAAACCCAGAAGAGTTCCATGAAGAATGGTGCAGAATGTATATGCACGTACATACTGTATCACATGACTTCTTCAGATGCAAAGTGGTGAAACTGAACTCAATGAAGTGAAGGGATGCTATTTCAACAGTTTGAAATCTTTCTTTGTAATGTTCATGGTGTAAGGTGACCCTTGGAGCTGTCAAACCAAGAGTTTTGACTTCAGGCTGATATTGCTCTTCATCATGTTTTTTACGCTTACCTTAATGTGAATACCAATTTATGGTCTTATTCAATTGGCTGCTGTAAATATGACTTCCCTATTAGCTGATATCAAATGTGCTGACATGACACTTCAATCTTACATATTCTAAACTGCTGTTTTTAAAAAGTTTGGAGTGAGGCTTCACTTCCCTTCATTGCAGCGTGTCATTGTCTGAGTCTAAAGCCTTATGCAAACATTTCATGTTCACTAAAGCTGCCTGGAATTCACCAAGGAGGATAAGAATATTATGAATTCCCGTGTTTTTGTTGTTTGTTTTGACTGTTTTTTTTCACATTATGATACACACCAGGAATTTAATCCAACCTCAAACCAATAGTTTTTGATCTCAATAAAGACACACTAGACACATTTGATGGACAGCACAAGACTGAATGCTATTTTGAAATATAATTTAATTATCAACACAAGCACTCTGTTGTAATACATTTTTCACTTGTTTATTTCTGTTCCTGCGATAGTGCGGTTTATTTTGGCCTCTGCCACTCTCCATCCACTCAGATGTGGTCAGACTACCCTTTTATCACCTGTTTGCCCAGTTTACATGTGCAGCTGCCTCTGTTTCACTCACTTGCGTTTTCCCAGTTTACCCAGCCAGTGCCTACTTAAATCAACCATTTACACCAGCACCTTGCCAGACTGTCTGCTTCTTTTTTGGTCCTATCCTGTCGGCTAGTCCATCCTTCTGACATTGAACCTACCTCCATGGTATTTTTAAAAAATGTATATTTTTTTCCTGTGTATTTGGTCTTTGATACACCTTAACTGTGGATTGTCTCTGAGAATTCCTGCCAGGTTGAAGAATTTCTGAAAAGGTTTTTTTTTTTTACATTGTATGTGTTTAAACAGAGTTTTAGGCTGGTAACGTCATACTGTGCCAAGTTAACTTGCACAAGGCAAGTCTGCTGAGCATTGCTAACCCAACTTTTAACATGCTCAAACATGCACACACAGTTTATGTATTATTTTGTTGTTTACATACCTAAACATGGCGTCTTTTTTCATGTGGCTTGAGATGTTTTGAGAACTTGTGTTTGTGTGTGGGTGTGGACAGGATCATTTTTAAAACCTCACTTTTCAAAAATGCCTACCTGTGTGTGGACTAGGCCTGCATTTTGATGTTGTCCTCCTGTCTATTTGTGCTGCTATCTTCACAGTCTCAGTAGCTGCTTTCAAAACCCCATACTTATGGAACACCATGGAGGTCACTTTACCTGTTTTATGTTTAGCTCCAGTGTACGCATGCTTAATACATTACTGAACCTCCCCAGGAGAAATAAACAACAAAAAAAGGTATGTTGGCAGTGTTTTCTCCTAAAGCGGTGAACAAACCCATAGAGACCATAAAAATGATGTGAGGATGCTTACAGTGAGCAAAATTCCAGGTAAGTAAATGTTTACACACTGTGCTCACATTCAGAGTAAGTGACTACTTGGCCAAAGCCAAAGCCATTTACATGCACCGTAGATAACTTGTGATAGAGTATCCTCTGTTTCCATGAATAAACCAATTACACAGTGGTCTTCAATCCTGATCCTGGCCTTTTTTTTCCTGTTGCCTACTTAATTGCATTCACTTGCTATTCCTGGTGTGAATAAGGTCCTGATTAGATGAGAATGAAACAGCAGAGCTGTGGGTTCAGAGTATTTGGACAGAGAGCCTCTGATCTCAGGTGTCCTATCCCAAAACATAATATGGAACACTAGCAAGTATGAAAGGGAAAAGGCTGCCAGATGCCTCTTCCCTATTTAACTAAAATTACTTTTAAGAGAGAGAGTACACATGATTTATGCAAGTAGTGTGCATGCTAAAATATGGGTTATAGAAAAAGGGAAAAACTAAAGAGGGAGGGGGAGGCATTTACCAAAGTACACTAAGCATTTACTGTGTGCTAAAATTTAAGGAGCACAGCTGGCCATATTTGAATGACTACTTTACTTGGACCTCATGTTCAAATGAAGTCAAATGCAGAGCAGCAGAAGTGCTAATATAAACCTACTGTTCTGCTTGAACCATAGTCTGAGGCAGAGCATAAGAGTGGTGTAGAAAGGGAGCATAGCTCTGTTGTTTTGCCTTGAGTGTTTTTTTTTTTTTTAACGGGAGTGCTGATGTTCTCTTTCGCCTCTAAATATTGGATCATCCCATCTGCACTGATGGCAAATTTGCTTTATTTGTGCAGATATGACTGCCAGAGTGTTGGCTCAGTCTGTGTTTTTAGCCACAAACAGCCAACAGATGTGTTCACTATAACAACCAAGTCAGTGTGAGAATGGTGCCTTTGTGCATGTGTGAGCAGCTGTGTAGGCTAATCAAACCTAACCAGAAACCTCAACTTATCTCTCCACCAACTCGTCTCTCTGTACACTCACGGTTTGCAAACTTGGAAAGATCACAGGACATTTTGAATGGGATGACAAATCGCTGACACCAACATTCTCAGCTGTATCAGAGGAATACAATCATCTGAAAAGCAAATCTAAGTCAACAGTAATTTCACAGACAAATATTTGATATATTATACTTCATTTGCTATGTTAATGTTGCTGTAATGTATTTCATGGATTCCATCATCTACTTTGAACATCATTTCCGAGGATTAAAAACTGCGTAAACATCGGAATCAAAATTTGCTGAACATTTTGACTTTTACTGAAGCATGTGGACTTAGCTGTTATTACTCCCAGTTTTCATTTTATTGTAATTAATCACTTTACTGTTTTACTTAGAAAGTGCATTTATAAGGACAGGTGCCTCAACTTGATTCCACTCTTGTGCAGTTGCTTTAAAAGGTAACAGTGAGTAAGACAATGATATATTATTTGCAGTTATATCCCAGGGATCTTTGAGAAAAAGGCAACGTTTAAGATGATAAATTATAGTTTAATGTTGTTTTGTGAGTATATATTTTGATAAAGTACATGTAAAGGGATAAAAATACCTCCTCCCTAGTGTTTAAATCTTAGAATTTCAAATTATGCAAAATAAATCATGTAAAATTCAGCAGAATTGTTTGCTCTGAAGTGTTGGGGGAGTGTCCACTGAAGGACACACACACAGGTTTCCATGACTTCAGATTAATTTCCTGGAGAATTCCTTAGACTCTAACCTTAACCATAATTAATGTCCTAATCCTGACACTAACAACCTAACCTTAACCTCAGCCTAACTTTAAAACATGTCTTCACCTTAAATTGAGTAATTTTTGTTATGGGAAAAACACATTGGTTTCCATGACTTCAAAGGACATTACTTACTATTACTACAGCCTTAAATTTAATAATAAATAATTTACGTTATGGGGACTTTTTGTTCCCATAAGGAAGACGGGTCTCCATAACGTGAATGTGTAAACAGATTTAGGTCCCCACAACATGATAATACCTGAAACACACACCCACGCATACACACACATGCTCATGCTTTATTAGGAACCAAAGCAGCTGAACATTGCTGTTTGTCTGTGTTTGTACAGAATATAAATGCAAATGCTCTGGTATCTAAACACCTGTTTAACAAATGGGGATGACGGGGATGTCACTTTACTGTAGGACAATCACACAGCAGATGGCCCTGTCATATTTTCAGACAGGCCTAAAGAAAATCCTGAACAGAACAGTTAAGAGAGACAGTTGTAAGCACTGACTGCACATGTTCTCAACTACTATTTTCTAACATATATAATGTGGAAATGTGAGAATCTCTGCATTTGTTCGCATGCACTTTAGAGACTGTTTAATCTTTAAAATTATTGTTTCTTTGAATGTGAGCTGAGCGGTCTTGGCTGTGGGGCAACCGAAACCCTGCCAAATGTTTATTGAGATAGATAAATCAAGATGAGATATTAGCATCTTAAACATTTATCCTCTTGAACCTGGGTCTATGAAAAGGTGACATTCAGTAAGATCAATTGTGAACAAGTAACTCCCTGAATTTGCCAAGTGTCATCAGCTGAGAGCAAATTTGTGCATCATGTTTTTGGACATATTGGAAAGTAGTAATGCAACTCCATACTTCAAAACTCAGTCTGTGCTCACTGTCACTTATTATGAAGCACATAGAGCTGCTGACGCAGCAGAATCAAGGGAAAGTATTCCTCAAAGTCACAATCTTCATCCCATCACTCATCTCACTCACATCTTTGGTAGATTTTTCTTTACAAAATAAATGCACCTTTTCTGCGGTGACCACAATTCCTGTTTTCTTTTCTTTTTGATGGCCAATTGACTGTCCCTATTTGTTGTTCATCTCTATAATTAGAACTGTGATGAACTTGCAACCTGTCCATGGTGTGTCCTGCCTTTTTCCCTCCAGCAGCCTTAGGATAGGATAAAGTAGATAAGGTAGATTAATGAATGAATGAATCAGAAAGACTTAAAGGTCTTCCAAATTAATTAGGGGTTGGTATTAACAAACCTATTTCCTCCAATATACATACCTATTTTCTCCACTCATCTGTCCCTTTTGCTCTAGAAGATTTATAAGTCTTTGCTGAGCAGAAATTGAACTTTTTGGGAGGGGGGGGGGGGGGGTGCAGTGGNNGGGGGGGGGGGGTGCAGTGGTTCCAGCACCCGCAGATTGGAGAAAGAAAATCTTCAAGACTGGCATTTTTTCAGTTCCTGAATGAGAGAATGAGCACAACACAGAGAGGGGCCAACCAAACAAACCCCTCTTTGGGCCTAGAGCCACTAATCTGTAATTTAATTTCAGACAGGTGTCTGGGCCATGAGGACACACAGCAAGGTCAAGGGCTACTGTACAGAGAAATCTGTGCACTAGCGCACAGCCCGGTGTTTGATCACCAGTCTGATCCAGCTTAGGAGGAGGACATGATATGGGTGCGCGGTCCTCTGCATTTGTGGGTGTGAGCTTGTGCTGCACTACTCGTACAAGTCAGCCTTGATGCAAGGTAGCTATTTCACATGTGACAGAAAGAAACAATCTCAGAGAAAATCCATTATTTAAAACAAGTAAAATGTTTGGAATGACTGAGCATCTGCAAACAGAGAGGGATTAGCCCTAAAATAGGAATGTGTCTAACTGGAAACAATGTGACTTGTCACTGTTGATCTGCATGTAAATGGAATATTTGTATTACTTTGACCACCATTCATGTTTTCCTCATTATGTAGAATTGTCTATTTGGCAGATAAATCAACTATTGGAAAAATGGAAAAATGAATTGGAGCAACACACTCGTCCTGTGGGATGAGAAGTGTCTGTAATAAACTCAACTCTGTTCTGCCTGAACGAGCACAAAGTGGCTCTGGCAATGGAACCAATAATTACCAATGACCAGGCAGTTCAAACATGTCTCTTTAATGTGAATAGGCACTGGGTTATCTGACACAAATGGCTTTGGCATTCATACATGAACATATGGCATGGGGGCTTGCTAAGTACCAAAAAAGGAAAAAAGAAAAAAGCTATAAAACAGCCTGTCCAGTCCTGTGTCTGGAGGAGATAAAACATCCCACACCAGCAGGCATTAGCAACTAGCTGAGATAGTCAGTGTGCATTAAAAACAATTTCTTACATATAAGGCTGTCAGGTCAGCGAGAAAATCCGAGTGTATCCCATGCACCATATGCAGTTTGTTGGAGCTTAGCTGGCGTTCAATTTCAATTCCTTCAAGTTACTGAATATAAGAGAGAAGCGACAGGTACGAGTTACTCCAATGACAGACGCTAATTAGCAAGTGCAGGAGTAAAGGGAGAGCCAAGCTCTCTCGCTGGCAGAGAGTCAGTGACGGCAACTGAGGCAGGGTCATTTCCTTAAGTGTCTTCGTTCATATTAAAAAGGAGAGCTCTGGCACATGCCCCATCATAGCCCATACAGACTGATGTCAGCGACAGAGAGAGGGTCCTGTCACACCCTGTGGTTTTCAAGTGGAGCATCTTCTTTGCATGCAGCAACAGAGCACAACCTTCTCAGCTACATTCACTCACTACAGCTGCCCTCCACTGACGGAAAGGGAGGGCAGGGCAATAAAAAATTATGGCACATGATGTGTTTATGTGTTTTGACGGAAACTCGAGGGAAAGTCTTAGAAAGAAGATGATGGACTCATCTTCTGCTCAGCCAGGCTTTGACATTCTGTAGGGGACGCTGGAAATAGTCTCCAGGTTGATGGATAGGTGGACTGGGATTACCCGCCAGGCTCATCTCCGACTCACAGTCTGGCCCTGACTCCTGGAAATAGACACAAAAACACAATTCATACAATGTCAGGCTGTTTGCGGTGAGAGAGGATATTAGCTCTGAAAAATAATGAAAAACTGCACGCCTGGTCACAATAACTAGTAGTGAATCCAATAACTAAAGCAAACAGAGATAATCCCACTAATAAAATTTTTGTTTTGCTGATAATTTTCCATGATTACAAGCAATAGTGATAGAAAAAAACCCCGCAGCAGTTAAAAAAAAAAGCAAGCAATTTAGGCACCATCGCATAAACAATAACACCAAGTGCAGGAGGAGTGTTATCAAGGACGCAATAACCTTCAAGCCTCTCTCCCTCGAGTCATCCTCTTCATTGTACCCTATCTTACTGATCTCCCGATGTTTCTCTTCACTCGTACCCCTGTGGACCACCCCACCACCACTGCAGCGAAAGAAATTGTTCTTCCTGCATCATTAAACAGTTTGAATTAACTTGGGTAGAATTTAATTATGTCACACATGAAGCTCTTCTACTTGAAGCTTTTAAAAGCAATATAGTTGCTGATATGCTTGGTGATTTGGTTTTTAGATACATTAGTCAAGGCAGTGAGCTATATTTGCATGCAGCTGAAATCCTAAATGAATGCTGTGGGTTTACCCAATAGGATTGATCTTTTAATTTTCTGTTTCCTTTTGAGCTGTTCAGCATAAACACGCTTTGAGGAGCTATTCATCTCTGTAGCGGAAAACTTTGTTTTGGTTAAAACTTAAGGCCTTAGGACACCCGACACATTTCTTTCCCACGTGTGATTAATTCACACATTAATATTTTCCGAGCCTGTATCCAGTCAATGCAGTGTTGTTGTTGTGTCAGACAGGTAATTATCTAACCAATCAAAATATGTGTTGCTGCAGATGTGACATTAAAAGATGTATACAAAAACAACTGTGACTGTTTAAAACAAACGAAACGTTCCTGCAATCTTCTGACAGACATCATAATGTTTTTTATTCAGTTCATCATCACTAGATGTTGACTCCAACCGTTTCGTCCCACTTCCCACTTATTCACAAATTCATGACCCTTAAGCAGATCAAGACCTAACATGAATCTACTTTTGATTTACTGTATTTTGAATAGCTTTTGTTCTGTGTGCTCAATACATATTCTCATGCTTGAAGCACTCATGGTGTCTGTCTTTCCGAACATTACATCACAGGAAATACCAAAATAGTTCCTCTTAGTGAGCGTCTCCTTTACCTAATTGACAGTCATTATCATCCCTTTATTACATTTTACACATGACGGGCTAGTGGGATGTAGATAAATCCTAAATGAAACCCCGAGGGCATTGCCAGCAGCTTCAAAATGTCAAAGCAAAAACAGAAAGAGTTATAAAGTCTGTCATTCCTAAAGGATAAAAAAATTCTTGCAAAAAGCAAAGCTCACTGTCAGAATATCTGCCGAGCTCTGTTTATAAAACACAGTCTAGCTTCCATTTGCTTCCTGTCAGAAAGTAAAACAACTTGTCAACTTATCCATCATCCAAATGAACAAAATACATTTTTCATACGTGCAGTTTCTTACAACACTCAAATCTGACCAGTGGATGAACATCTGTAGCGGAGTTAATTTACATCTCAGAAAATAGCAGACAAATCACACCTTGCGATGAAAAAGCTAATTCCATCCAAAGTGTTTAACAGACAGCTTCACCTTGTCTGAGAATCCAAAGCAGCCATGACAAAGCTCAAGTGCTCATCCACTCCAACACCTGAGACACAAGCTGATGGACAGATTCATTTACCACAAGCTCACAAGACTGCACACTACTTTAACCTGGCTATGGGAGACCGTTCATGTGAAAGATACGGCACAATGGGTTCAATCTAATGAGGCATTGTAAATCCACGCTGTGCTCATTTCTTTCCCAATTTACACTGAAACATAATTGCCATATTGCATTCCCTCTATTGGTAACTTCCCATGCACTTTCTTTTCTTGTTTATATTTGAAACACAATTAAAAAAAAAAGAAAAAAAAAAAGCTGGCCTGCTGTTTTTTGACCCCTAAAGAAACAACATCAACAAAAGTAACCATCAAAGGCAAACAGCAGGCATGGGAGTATAAAAGTAAGTGTTTGAAAATAACCTTGGAGAGGCATTCAGGATAATGAGAAAGTAGCTTAACCTTGGTGATAATTGAAGAACATAACCAGATGATCAAACACACTGTGACAATTTAACACAAAACTGGATAACTGCCTGTGTGTGTGTGTGTGTGTGTGTGTGTGTGTGTGTGCTACTCAACAGGGGGTATACAGATCTGCTTTCATGGATACATTTACATTTCAGCAATTACTCCACAAACTTTAGAGGGCTGCTATAGAGACAGGATCCATGGGTCCTGCAGGATACAAATAGTGAAGTGTGGGTGATATTTAAATAGCAGTTAGTATCATCAGCGTGGGAAGAAATATAAGAGTCTATTATTATTAGACTTAACCATGCGTGTAAATGCATAGCCTTCTAGTAAATTGCATGGTTTATGCTTCCAAATAAGGCACCAAATAAAGTTAAGTGCTGCATTGTTGTCCCCTCTCTCTCTCTCTCTCTCTCACTTTTTAAAATTTGTTGTGAAAACAGATATAGAGACACAAGTCAAGGAACATTAGAATTTACGATTACAATTACATACCAGCAGCCTCACATCTGATTTATTTAATGATGCGTGTGCAGCAACAGAGAAACTTTTAAGGGCTTTTCATGTAATGGCTTCTGCAATTGAATTAGTGAAAAATTTGTGTAACATTTTGGGAAATTTGACTTTCTTTTTTTTCTATATTTAATTGAGAAAATTTACGCCACTCTCATGTTTGACAATAAACATGAAGCTGCAGTTGGATCTTTCAGTGGCTCATGAGCTGAAATATTTCTTTGCCATTACAGTTGCTCGCACCACTGACCTGTTTTAGTGCAACACAAATGTGGCATTAATTATTAATATGTAAGATTTAATGGGTAGAATCCTTCACTGTTTGAACCCCTTGTTGTTTACACAGTTTCCAGTTCTTGTTTCCAGTCCTGATCTGGGCTTATAAGTTGCCAGGTGAAGCTTTATACAGATGTATACAACAGCCAAACTATTTATAAATCTGTGCTAGACTAGGTCTAAATGAAACTGTCAAACACCTCTGTAAATCTCTTGTTACCACTTAAACCACTCAACTGATACTGTGGAGCAGCAGTACCACACCACCAGGACATTCTTACACCGTTTATCAGCTCTTTTTCTGTGGTTGAGGTACCCCACCCTTGACCTCTTTCTGAAATCAACCTGCAGCCCCCTGGTGTTAATTATAAGACTTTTCCCCCCAGAGCCTTGGTGGGACGTGGAAGTGCATTAATCTTGATTCTTCACTTCTGTCTTCAAGGATCGTTTGAAGAGACTCCTGCGGTAAGCCCCAAAGGTGAGGTGAGTCGGTACCAGGCGAAATGTAAAAGGTAGGGAATTAGAAAAAGTCACAGTTTACTCCATGCTCAGGCTGGGATGCTAGCCACCTCAATAAACAAGTCAGTCATTTAGCCTGTATCACTTATACTCTCAGTATGTTAATCTGGATGAATATTAAGAGTCCCACAGGGTGGCATGCCATGACCATTTTCAACCTGTGTTTTCATTTATTTGTTCGCTGACGCAGCATGAAGGTGACTGTCACCTTACAACATACTAAACTGAGCAGAGCCAAGGAACTGTGACATATTATGGTGACCTTTGCTACATATGTTTGTCTTGATGATTTTCAAACATGTATATTAGCACTGTTTGACAATTTAAAAAAAATAATTTGGTATGTACAGTATCTAATTGCAACAAGCCATTTCTGCCACAATTATTAATACTGTAAAATAGAGGAATGGAAATGCAAAAACACTGCAGTGTGAAGGCAGCAATGCAAAAGACTTGACAATAAGTGTGTTACTGTACACAATGGTTGTTTGAGATAATGTATACACAAAGGAAATTAGTGTAAAATAGTCATTTAAACTGATGGACAACTTTAATATGTCTGTCACATAGACACTTTGCATCTATGTGACAGAACGTAATCATTTCTGATCTGTTACAGAATCATTTTCAAAAGTGCCTTTTAATAGCATTATTTCTGTGCAACTGATTTTAAATGATTTGTGATGAGACTTTGATCAAAGTCTTTAACTCATTTGCTAATTCGCTGCTACAGTAAATTAAAAAAAAAAAAAGTTGGGTAACCTGCAGAGACATGCACGATTAAACCATCTCTAACTGAGCATTTGGAACTTCACAGTTATGCATGCACACTTCAGGAAGATACACATAAAAGTCATCTCGTCATTTTAATAAACAACATGTTAATTGTATTCTCATCACAGCAGGAGTCCTGCTCAGTGTTTAGGTTAGAGCCATCTGTAAATCCTCTGATGCTGAACATATCGTCTTTGACAGCAATGTTCTGTAAACAATGGGCTGCAACCCATTTAAGCATGCCAGCTCTTACATGTGTCAAAAACTAATTTAGAAATACAAACTCTATTCCTGGCCTTGTTGGTTGCTGTAACATTTCAAATCAGCAAATGTTCATAAACCCTGGAAAAAGACCCAGATGTCACTAACAAAAGCAAAGAGGCCTGAGTGAGACACATGACCAGAGAGAGGTGTCCTCATTCATGTCTGTTTACTTAGACGTGTTGTTTAGGTAGAGAAACTTGACAGCAATGAACGATTCTTTCGGTGATGCTAACAAGCTGTGACGAAAGCTATAGCCTTGAGATCACACATAACTACGTCATTACCATGAAGCTGTCCGTTGCCCGTGACAACATAACAAAACATACATCTGCTTCAGGGTCACAGTCACGGTGCTGCCTTTTGCTTTTTACATTTGCTCCATCTGAAAATGCTATCCATACTTTGGTGCAAAGCCTAACCAAGCAACCTAAAAAATATGTTAATAAAGTCTAATTTGATCATTCCAATAATCCGTAGATTTTAATTGCTATAGACCCTGTAATGGGACTTTACATAATCCATACATTGATAACATATCACAGCATCACAAGGTCCCATTCCTCCTGCACACCCTTCTGTTTGTGTGCGTCTTTTAACATCGCCACATTGCTGCTCTTGTGTGCAATCTCTGATTTGCATCATGAGTAATCTATGGTAGTTAATTGAGCCCAGAGGCAGTTAGTTTCAATGAGGGCTCCTGTGCTTCTCTAGCAAAAGCAGGCAGGGAAAAAAAGAGAGCTCTCTGGAGAAGACAGCTCTCTGACGAGAGGTAAAAAAAGAGCAGTGTCCATGAGTTGTCACTGATCAGTGATTAGGTCACTGTACAACTCCTGCCACAGCTCACATATTACCAATTACATGATCTGAAAATGAATATTAAAGTATGATGGTGGACTGTTACATTTTTTTTCAGTGGTGGATGGATGTTTGTCAAGGTTTTCAATGGTATGCAGAGACTGCTGCATGGCACGCTTGTCTATTTTCTGATATCAATATGAGTGACTATATTCAGTTATTGGCTTGCTTCAGAGGCTATCATTGCTGCAGCCTATTTCATCACAAGTGATGTACAGTAGAATGAGGCTGCAAGGTATAAAATTCTGATAAACGGCAGAGACAGAAGCATAAATAATAAAGAGATCAGAGATACTGGAATGGAAAGTCAAACATGACTTAATGATACAAACCCCCTCCTGCCCCCCAAACAGAGTCCATCCTAGTATCCTGTCTGACATCATCAGTGTTTGCCAGGACTCACATGCCACATGCAGCAGGGATGAAATGGAGAACCCCCCCCCTTCTGTCTATACACCAACTAAAAACATCAGATCCTCTGAGAGCTCACATTCCAGCACCTACATCAGAGTGCAGCAGAGTTTTAAGCACAGTAAGAGACTACTTCACTCCTTTCAAATTCCAGTCTGTTCTCCCCACACCTTTATCTCTTTCACGTCTTCCTTAGAGACATGACTCCCTATAAGCATGCTCGACTTAAAAAGCCATGACAGAAGAAATCCTGGCTATTACTGCTTAAAAGAATTATGATAAAAGCGATTCTTAGCATGACAGTCCAGAGTTTAAGTGAATATATAGAGTACAGTGGTGAATTAAATCCATTTTTTTCACTGCTCTGGTGAAGCAACGGGGAAAGTACCATTATGTAGCACTAATTGTATCTACAGAGCCCATCTTAAAATGTAATCTGTGCTCTCATTGGAATTCATCAAAAGTCCTCAGATAGAAGACTGAGTGGTCCATGCAACTCCTTGCCTTTATTCAGTTCATGTCATCCTTTGAATATCTATCTTCTTATTTGCAGTCATTACTAACTGGGTCAAAGTTCTGAGCTACACCATTTTGTTTTTTTAACATATTAAGAGAATGATTCTCTGTAAATCAATGTAAATTATGAACCTAGGTAAGACTTTCTGCTGAAAATATATATGTACAAACATTCTTCAGGAAATAGTACTTTCTTTTTACAATATGATTTTTGTGTACAATGAATAATTGCATGAATGTTGCATTTAATTAACTCTTAGGTCTCTAATTTGTAGACCAGGCACAGGCGTGGCGCAAGCGAGGGGTGTGTCCAGGTGCATTTTGCAAGTTTCGTGCACAGCACAGCCGAGAGCAAGTACTCGTCTGTCCTGCCTCCATCCCTCCTGCCGGTGCAAGTGGCAAGGAGGGGGAGTGACTGGGTTTAACAAAGTCAGGTCAAACCGCGCCATGGGCGAGGTGCAGTGCAAATTTAATTTCTTCATGGGCGAAGGAGACAGCAGCAGTGTCAGATGGCCAAACTTCTTACCAATATTGTCAATCAGGTTTGCCCCGACATACTGAGAACAATTGCCCAGTGTAAAAAAAAGGTTCAATGATGTAAGAAGAAGGGCCAAACAACAGCTCTCTGAGCACCGGAGGCATCAGAAGCACCTGTGCGTAAAGGACGCATTGCCAAGCTCGTGGTCTGGCCCTTGTCACTTGTGTTTGCATGTGAAATTAACTAGTCTTACCTAATTGAATTATGATCATTTTGGCATGTAACTCTGGATTACACAAAATCAAAGATGTAAATATGTTTGATTAACCCTCTCTCATGTACGAGGAGGAAGAAGGAGACTAGTTCAATAAATCATAAAATTTATGTTAACACCATTTTGTTTGTGATTTTATGTATCTTTGATGTGATTGAGTAAATTGTGGCCACAAAAATGTATAATTGGAAACATTTAAGGACGGAGTCAGGTGCAGTCAGGTGGTCTCTCCTCTCCCATGAATGCACTAAATTTTATGAGATAAGGGAGATGAGAGAAGCCGAATATATACTCACTATCTGATGCGGATCCTGTTTGCGGTTGGCTGAGAGAGAAGTAAAGTCGTTAGTTTGCATCACAGTTTCAGCTGCGTTAATTAAATTCCATTACATGTGCCACCCACCTTTGATTTGACATCAGATGTGACTGTACAGTTGATATAGATATAAATTTATGTGCTGATTCAGATAGTTACATTAAATAATGGTTTTTATGATTATCAATTGCACTGAAATGTACCTGACATTCTGTAAACCTGCCTGTGAGGTTTTGTTGACCTGTGCGCACTGTGCACCAGTCAGCCAAATTACCACTAGTCCGGCTGCGCTTCGCCTTGCACCGAGAGTAGACCAGGTTGGCGCTGGTGAGCTTTCAGCACACCTTTGGCACAGCCTTTTTGCACAAAATTGTCACTGCGCCTAGCTGAATCTGTTGACAATTCCCCCTGCTGCGCCGCCACACCCATCTTCGCGCACCTCAGTCTACCAAATTGCCAAATTTGCTGTGCACGGTGTTGCGCCGGACGAAATTACCACTGCTCATGCTGCTTCACCTTGTGCTGTGCCATGAAATTAGAGCCCTTACACTTTCTCACGTCTGCTTTGTCCAGCATTATTACAACAGTATGAGTAATAAACAGTAATAATTAGTCAGTTTACTGACTGAGGACATTTCAGAGGAAAAAGCTAATAACTGCAGAAAGTGAGAAACTGTTGATTTTAGACTTATATATAATATGGTGGTCTTGACATTGACTGTACTTTTATGAGGCATTAAGGAGAGAGAGATGGATGGAAGCGCAACCTACCATTCCCCACACCACAGTTTGCCTAACGATTTTTATTCTTGGTGGTAGAGGGTCTGGGGAAAGACAGCAATGATCACCTCAAGGACATTTCTTTGTACAAAACATTTACATTTTTACTTTGCCAGAACCATCACAATAATGATCAGTATGTCACATTTGTTATAACATACAATAAGACAATGCCACTTATGACAGCAACAAACCAATGCACAGTCTGCAAGATAGGCAGTGGGGTGCAGATAGCTAATTCTTTCTTATTTGTGTTTGGCTGCTGGTAATGAAACTATAAAAGTTTGGGTGGATAAACGTAAGTCACTGATGAACACGTGCGTTGATAATGTAAAGGTTTATGAAAACAAAGTGCCCACTAACTCTTAAACAATTGAATTAAATGCAGTGGCTTCCTCTATTAAAAAAGATATGCTGCACTCGGCATAAATCCATTAATCGACAGGAAAAAATGCCACACAATTATTAGAATAATTGATCCAGAATGATTCAGCAGTAAGGATGGGTCTACGGGCTAGGGGACATTACCCAGCAGCAACAGTCTTGCTGAAGGTCAGCGGATACTACAGTAATGACTAATGTCCTTCCTGTAGTTCTTCCTGGCCAGACTTTATTTTGGCTAGTTACAGGAAATTACTTTTGTTCCCTCTATCACCTTCTATTCAGTCAGTGTGTTGGAGCTTCATGGCAAAGACCAATCACAGAATTATATAGTTGAAACCTGTTCATCATTCATTGGGATGGAAATGAGTCACACAACAGAAACCAAACTGTTTTTCATGAAAAGAACAACAATATTGTGGATCAATAATGTATGCTAACAAGAGAAAGTGTTACTCATAAGACAGTGGTGTGACTGAGCAGTATAATTCAATTTATTTTACTCTACCTTTTTCCAAATAAATTCTGTGTGTGCCAATACTGGAGACAAGCATACACATATGGCTGTTGAATGAAATTAGCATGTACAATTTGTAATATTCTGAGGTGCTGCTAAGTCTTAGAAATACAAAGACTTTCAGGGTAGGATTCCTTAGCTACCTGATGAAGTTGGAGTGGTTTTGAACAGCAAGAAATATGAACTAATAAACAGCTAATTTAAGTCGTTATGTCTCTCCAGCACCAACAAATCAGTAAAAACATCTGAATGATTCAAATAAGAATTGACAGAGCACCTCTAAAATGTTTCTAAAAAATATCACATCTGCCACTACAAAAATATATATATTTTTTTCTACTTATCTGCCATAAATTTCTATTCGCTATTTAGTTATTAGCGAATTACTAATAATTATTGCTATTTAGTTAGTTATTTCTGGCCTGTATATCAATGTGCTGAATTCAGGGTTGGAAATCTAGCTTGACACATGCTGGCCTAGGCTGAATGAACATGGGGCCACTCCTGAGATCATCCCTCCTGCTGTGGTGTCATTTCTTTAGTGTGTTATGTAATGCAGTTGTACTGATTAGGTTTCTCTGTAATATGCAACAATTCTTTAAAGTCCAACTCTAAGATACTTACACTCCACCCCCTCCTGTGTCAGTGTAGGGAATGTTAACTGTCCAAGGTGCTGAAACCTATCGCGGAAACCTATTTTTCCCCAGAAGAGGCTTGATAGTACATATCATACATAAGATAAAGTATTGTGCAAGAGTCTTAGGCCACCATTAAATTTGTTGTTTTAGCAATGTTATAATGACCATATAGTATAAATATTTCTCCATCAGCTTATTGGAACACATTAATAAAATACCGCAAGCATGTAAAAAACAGCTTGTACAGGTTAAATTATCAAGTATTTAGTGTGGCACACATGACCAATAGCTTGATCCTGGCTTTCTTAAACCAGGAACGGAACCCAATTTAATGTTATTGATAAAACCCGTGTTTATTCTACGATTTCATGTCAAGAAATGTCTCCTGTGAGAAAGGTATGTTACATCAGCTTTGTTCAAGACATGCTTGAGCACTACATAGATATGTTGTGTAAGTTACAAAACTTTTGTGTGTCCTGAAGCCGATTAATTGTTATTCCATGGACAGATGTCCTATAGGAGTTGGTGCTGGAGGGAGCCCCCTATAGGTGATAATACACACCACAACTAACAATTCATATAGCTTCTCATGCCACTGCAAGCAAGATGACACACAACTTTAGCTGTTCTATATAAATTGAGCTCCGGCACAGAATTAAAGAGTCACCTCTTCGCCACACACTCAAACCCTCAATCATGACAAAAGCAGTAACTTGCTGAACGCAGCCAAATGATCCAAATGGTCTGCTGCAGCTCCTCACAAGCTGAAGCTGGCAGTTTAGAAACTTCAAATGGATTTCAGTGAATATGCAAAGTTTCAAATAGATGGTAAAAGAAAGAAAGGTTTCAAACTGATTTAAGTTTTTTAAATCATGGGCTTTATGTTTGCACGACAGATGAGCACCACGGGATTTACCAGTGACCCTGTGATTCCTGAAATCAAAATGTCAATATTTATAGTATTCCTGGCAGTCTGCTGAATTAATGCAGCCTAGCCTCATTACAGCAGCACCTACATACTGTAGCTTCTAGAGACACTGTGTCTTCCCAGACAGATCACTTCCCATGAATACTTGACAATTGTGGTAAGTGAAAAAAATGTGACACCTCAGCAACACATTAAAACCTCAGATGGACTGAAAGACACATGCATGTACATGGAGAAATCATACGTACCTTCATTCTCTTGGCCTTAACTTTTCAGTGGCACCATGGCTGAGGAGAAAAGCATAGTATTAATAATAACAAAAAATAGCACTGTTTATTTTTCATACTGTTATCAACTTCTATCTCCGTTATCTTTCATGGACCACAGCATTTTCACATGCTACGGTATGTGTTTATTATTGAATACCCCCAATCCTTCAACAGCCCTCCTCTTCTTCCTTTGCTCCATCTCTGTGCACCATCCTTGCAATGGCTAACAGGAAGCAGCGGGCACAGTGCATTATTTAATTAGTCACAGCAGCTGAGTGCTCATGTGGAACCAAACAGGGGAGACAGATTGGGGTAGTGAGATGGATAGCCACTCTCCCACTGGACTTTGGCAGTACTGTCAGAGAAGCACAGATTACAAGACAGAGTGGGGGAAACTGGGTAAGCGGGTGAGAGGGGTGGTAGCAGAAGGATGTAAATGGCACTGTACAGGAGGATTAATCCTGAGAAAAAGATTTACTTATCTCTCTGCTCCCACAAAAAGCACTCATAGCACATTTACTTTTGTAATTTCAGTGGGACTGGCCTGATGTGATGCATAGGTCTGAATGCTTGAATGCTTTGCTGTGACAAAACTTTTCATTCCAAATGATTTAAGGGCAGCTACTTTTTATCTGTCTCTTCATACAACGGTCAGACGGCCTTTTGCTCATAGACCAACAGACAACCACTCAGGGGTTGCAGGAGTTGCTTTGCTTTTCATCTGCATGTTCTCAAACAAATGGCAATCCACTTTTGTAACTTAATAAAGACAATTTCACCTTTTGAAGATATGAAAAATTTGTACATAATTAGAGATTTTTTGTGGTGTGAGGACTATATGATTTTTGTGGTACGGTTTTTATAATTGCACTTATTATCAAACCAGTGTTATATGGCCTTCAACAGTGAAACAACACCTCTCTTGGTTAACCTAAGGAGAAATCACAGTTGTAAACATGTAGCATACTGTACGGTGCTGAACCAGCAAGGAACATGAGTGCAGCACTCAAATAGCTTCTAAGCAATAATGTGCAGGGAGCTTCTTTAATTAGCGCTCTTGAAGTTATCCGGTGACCCACATCTAATAATGAAGGCAACATGAATGTTCTATTTACATATGTTTAGCCAGTAATGTGTGACCGTTGGGAGAGTGGCTGAGTATGTGGTGCCCGTGAAAAGGGAGGGCATGACAAGCAGAGCTGCCTAGAGCTGCTTTCCAGGGCCCTCTTAATTCACACTGTAGTTATGAGGAATGCTAAATTAGTAACCTGCAGGTCTCAGCTGTGTTACAAGAACTGCATGATCCTGTGAGCAACTTTTTTTTAATAAGCCTTAGTCTGGTAATACCAAAGATTTATTTATTTTTTTTCATCAGCAGACCAATTTCTGTTTGGTCAGGTTTTTGGACTAGCATGTAACAAACAGCAGGATGTAGATTACACCACCTCAGGTTTTACAAAATGAAATTATACATTATACATTGCATCCCATTCCCTGAGATGCAGTTTTGCTATAAAAATACTATTCTTTCTCTAGTCATATGGACTACACTGCATGTACAATGTATTCTATGGTGGCAATAAAATATGTAACTCTGATGAACATACAGCTGTACTCTCTAATACACCTATTAAAATCAACATTTCATTATCTTCACTGACTCAGGAGATCACGCTTTGACTTCCACGAAAAACAATGAGAATACTATGTCTCCTATTCCTTAATGGGGGACACAGCTCTATGTCCTGAGCTCCTTTTGGGTGAGCTACTTGGCTTTCAGAGAAGGACTTCACATTAAGAAGGCAGTAAAGGGATGGACCTCTGTATGCTATCTGCTTTAAAAGGTCGGGTATTTCCTAACCATCCACCATCACGGGATCTTGCCTCAGTAAAGACAGGTTAATAAACTTGTTTATTTGCTTGGAGCTTTCTTCTTAAAAGGCTTGTCAAATTGTTCTTTTCTACAACCTTTTTTTCTTTGAAAGGACTGGGTCAATGAATAAATTTCTTACAGGGACTCATTGCTAAGGCTTGACACATTTGAGTCCACAATGTAAGAAGAATGAGAGAACAGGTTCAAACAATCTAAAGCCAACTTCTGACAGGAGGAGATGCACTTGCATGACCTTAGCCCCTTCTACACAGCACATCATGCTCTGATTCCTGAACATGTTAAAGGAAGTAGGTGGAAGGCAACTGGACACACATCTACACATAACAGAAATCACTTCTCTGTGTGGTATGTGTTTCCTTTGCATGACTTTGCATGTGTACATTATTTGCGTCTGTTGTAAAGGCAACAAAGTGATCCTAATCTATTGCAAATGAATGTTCCCAGGTCCCTGGTTATCATTGGTTATTGTTCAAATCAGACTGGCTTTGAAAGGGGAGGCACACTCTCCTTTGGACAGTCCATCCTGGATTTATTAAATCTGAGCTCATTTCAACTCTTTTGTCTCACGCAGGAACCTCAGCCTATGTCAGGACAATTGGAGCCAGATGGCTAAACAAAGCTGCTTGTCTGAAGTGCTTATTGAGTGATCTCTGAAGGCAGAGCTATTAATTTGACTTCACGAGCTCACTGCCCACAGCTTCCACCTGGATCAGACAGGTGCATGGACAATGAGCAAGGAAGGCTGCAAGTTGCTGTCTTGTCACTGTAGGGATATTATAGCCTCCCAGTTCTGGTCTCCTTCCTCTTCCTGGATACTTTGGCTACACTATTAAGTCTCACTCATTGTGGGTTGGCTGACCCCATGCCTGGCTGCACAGATCTCACTAAAACATTCATGAGAAAGGCATTAGAGAATAAAAGTCATTGTTCCCTCGTCACTCGAAGACTCCCCTTTACCTCTCAGCTTATTAAAATCACATGGTATTAACTTTGGTGTTCACCGAAAGGCTAAATAATTCAATCATACTAAAGAAGGAGTCAAATGAATAACTGTAATGACACTAACGCTTGAGGGAGAACTGTTCAGGACTGGCAGGCAGAAAAAGCCTGCACTGCTTACTTATGGCAAAATTAATTCTGGACTCATAAAGTCATGGCCATACTTGGTCAAATATCACATAGCTCTAATGAAAATGAACAGGAAAAATAAGCACTCTGGCATGGTTTGTTGTGAGTCACTGGCTTCAATTAAAAAGCAAAATATCTTTCAAATGGAAAGATTTAGGAAAACACAACTTTTTTTGCCCCAAAGCAAAATTTGTCTACATACTGAATGAGCAATTTACCATTGAGCATATTTATTTGTTTTATTGCCATCATGTAAGAGTACTGAACCACCCTTGCATCAGTGCAGTAAATATAAAGATATATACAGTATACTGAATGTAATGAGCAGCTTGTTAGCAGAATGTGCTCAGACTGGAAGCAGGGGAAAACACCTAGCTGAGCATCAGCATGGCAACCAGGATCATTTGAGTGCAAGAAATGGCAGCTCAATTGATGGCATATGTGGAACCATTTATATGCTACCATTTATAGACACAATAAATTGTTCATTAACAGCAGTAGCTGTGGGGGAACATATAATGCACAAACAGCTTGGTGGCATCACTAAATTAGTGCATCTGTCTCTCTTCCTATCTTTGCTTTAAACACACATACATGCACAAACACACACAGGTTTTATACAGCTGGTCCCTGATGCATGCTGCAGCTTGACCAGGTGTTTTATGGGCTGACCTGTCTTTGACTCCTCTTCTTCCAGCTCCTTGGCCTCTTCAGCTGTAAGAGGAGAGAGAGGCCATTATCAGTGGGAGCTATAGTACAAAGGCAGACACACAATATAGTCCATGTCATCATAGGCACATAGTAAGCTGATCCTTCACAGCTCAAAGGACACATGCTGCGATGAAAGAGTCTATATGAAGACAAAGCTCTGCACAATGGTGCCCTCACCACATCACAGACACACACACTCTGTTTTTCATGACTTCAAAGGACATTGCATTGACTTGCATTCAGTTCCTGGAGACTTACTCTAACCTTAAGCATAATTACTAGTGTCCTAACCCTAACCTCAGCCTAACTTTAAAATATCACAATTTCACATGTATGTTGTTACAATCACACATACTGTGTGTGAGATCAACAAAGAGTCACACCAGTGGCAGCAGTGGAAATACCTCAGGTGAGAGACTTTCTCAGGTGAGAAAGGGTCATTCAAAGCCACCTTAATGTCAGAGGGAATGAGGGCATTAACAGGGCAGGACGTGAGAACTGCCTTCATTGTACACTGAGAATGTATCAATTTTATGCCCCTTTGGCTGCATCCACATTGTGTGGGGGTGAGACGGAGGAGGGCTATGGCTTAAGTGCTAAAAGTGGACAAAACATGTTATATGATGAGAGTCAGAGGACAGGAACAGCTACTCACTGTTCCTCTTCATCCCCTTCTTCTGCTGTGTGTGCTATCTCTTTATATTTAAAAATGATAAAGACATAAATGCTGCGATGTCTTGGGTGATTTAAATGGAAGCAAAATCAAATAGATCCAGTTGGTAAACCTATATCATTTGGCAAAAACTGACTACTGTAGTAGCTTGATTAATCTGTTCTTGCAACTTGGAAGCAGAGCAGTCTTCCTTTTCTGAAAATCAGGACACACAGCAAGACTTAATGACAGCAGCATTTATGCTGCATAGCTTTTTTATTTATTTAATTTAATTTATGTCCTCCACATTTGAATATAAATCACCAGCGACATAAAGAAAACAAGTAAACTCAAATAATAAATTACAATACAGAGATTTCTTGGGCCAGTTTTAAGTTGTTTGGTGTCTTCTACTGTGCTGCACTAACAATTATTTCCCAGGTTTTAGGGTCAAAAAGGACAATATGTCTATCTAGCTTTGTAGCCATCTAATATACTGTAAATATATGTGACGTTATGTAAGTATTATTGCATGGGTTTCTTGTGCAGGGGTGAACCTATGGATACAATCCTGTAGAACAGATGTGTCAAAGTCAAGAACTTCGGGCCACATCTAGCCAACAATGCAATTGTATCTGGCCCATGAGGTAATAGGCGCATTAGGGTGAGTCCTTCTCCAATTTTATTATTTACACGGTTTGTAATCTGCAAGGCACAAAGAGGTTGTATTTATTGTCTGAATTATTTGTGTTTTTTGGGCATAAAAGCCAGGTACGTCTTTTTCTCTACATAGCTCCCCCTTGTATCTACCACTTTAGTCTCACTGTCATAAAAAGTCACTGTTGACACCTCCCCCTCCTGGCCATTTAAATTTGTTTTCAACGGAGCCGGCAAACACAAGCGGTGGAGCCATGTGCAAATACAGTACATATAAATACATAGAGAAATGAGAGTTTAACCCAAATACACTTACAAGTGCAACAACAATTTATTTTAGAAAAAAATAATGCATTGCTTTCATTAATAAATCTTGATGACACACTTTTACATGTGCTTCTTTTGGTGGCATGGTGGCTCAGCGTTTAGCACTGTTGCCTCACAGCAATAATGTTGGATACCTGGTCCAGGACCTTTGTGTGTGGCATTTGCATGTTCTCCCCATGTCTGTGTGCGTTTCCTTGAGTTTCTCCAGTTATCTTCCATGTATGATGTTTGTATATTTGGTCAGGTTAGGCCCAGGTTTGGTGTAGTGGCACTGATCAACCGTTCCATTCTATAATTACAATAAAGATTCTTAATGATATATTATAAGTTTTGTTTGTTCTGAGTTATATATTATCTGACCTCTTCTGGCCCTTGACTTGGACACAGTGATAATTGAGTTTGACACCCCTGTCGTAGAACATGACCATCATGGAAAAAAATCTCCCTAATTTTCATTATGAACTTTCATTCTTTACAAAGAGAGATTACAATCTGTCCAGTATCAGCTACAGATGATCTCAGTAGTAGGTCTGATTAAATCACATGCTTATCTTAATATAAAATGAGCTTTGGAGAAATGGAAAAGTGGCCCTAAATAGGTCACTGAATGCATTTTTAGACATACTGTATAGACATTGTCATTTATGTGAGGAAGAATGAAATATATATATATATGATCTTTTTTCCAGATACAATGCCACCAGCTATTCTGCTCTGTTATGATGCAATGCTTTGGGTGTTCTGCATACATCATGGCAAGGAAAAGAAAAATGACTCTAACTTCTATATTTCTACAGACCTTTTCAACCTCACTGCTAAGACAGAGTGATGGGAGACTCACTTCAATCAGGCCATACCCGGGAACACCATTAAAAGATAAGACAACTACAATTAGGCTGCACTTCCCTGCGTGCTGCTCTCCCCACAGCTCTGGATATGTGTATTGCTATCCTATTTTAAGCCCATCCACATCTGTATTCATACAGTCTTATTCTTTCATGGGCGTAAGAGTTTGCATAATATGTGAGTAAGTCAGCATTCTCAGTCATCGGTTTCATGCTTTGAAAACACCACTGAGTATGAAAACATTGCTAGCAGGGGACAGAAGAGGACTTAATATTTCAGTAAGGTGGACAGTGGATGACCATATAATCAATCCTGCCATTGGTGTGTTAAGGCTGCTTGGGAGAAAGGCTGCTCCTTTTGAAACACACTAAGAAAAGGGCCCAGCAAAACTGTGAGCCCTTTGCTCATGGGAAGAACTGCATTATATTTCTCTCCTTCCATTTCATTTGATTTCATATGTTTCATGGAGCTATTTACACATTCCTCTGAGTCTGTGTCACTTCCATATTTATTTTTAAACCTCTGGGCCCTGATACAGACACAGGCTGACCTTTATTTAAATGTCTCCTCCATCCTGAGTGGATCTCATTACAGCAGAGCTGGTGGCTTTGCACTATCTATCTCGTTTCAAAACTTTTACTTTTTGCACTTGCGGCGATCCTCAGCCATTTTGCAACGCTAATTACTCAACTCGAGTAATGATGGTTCTCCCTGCCACAGATATGTGTCCACCATCACCATCTGAGATCCTGTCTATATACACATTAAGCAGAACTCCCTCTGGATTCTCATAGTTCCTTGGGTAGTTAACAGCTCAATGCTGCTTTCTGCTCTATCACCCTCACTCTTGTTAAACCTCCCACATGATCTGAGCAACACGTCGCAATTAAGCATTTATCTACTGACCCATGCCCCATGAACAGCATCATTGTGAATTTTAATAAAAGGCCCTGAGAAGGGTTGAAAGGACCTGAGAGCATGATAGGTCATGATAGGTTAGCAATATTAATCAGTAACAGTATGTGCACAGTACATCACCAAAGCTCAAGAAAAATAAAACAAAAATCCCATTACTTTTCCCATGTGCTTCTTAAGGTGCCACCACTCTGAGATCTACGTTCTATATTGCCCTTAATGAGGCAAAATATGTCTTTATGTAACCTTGGGGATGCACTGCAGACTTTGATAGAGTCATCACTGATGAATTGTACATCTTATGAGAATATGCTATGGTGCAAAATGTGCACTCATTGCGACCATTTTATCCCCCCTCTGTTCCATCCCCTCTACCTTCTCTCCTGGCCTCCTCGCAGCTCTCCTTGATCTTCCTGCGGCAGACAGCAGCCAGGGCAATGAGCAGCACCAGCAGACACACAGCCAGGCCAACAGTAACCCACAGAGCCACTGGGGGGAATGCGATGTTCTGACCTGAAGCAAAGGGCAGACGGAGAGAGGGGACAGAAAAGTGAAAGACTCATTATTCAAACCTGCAGAGCTAAAATAAGAGCCCAACTGTCATTGCTGTATCCGTCACCATTATTTCACCATTTGACAATTCTGCTGTTATAGTGTGTTACAAAGAAGAAATCTGAAATATACAGACAGCAAAACTGCCAAAGCAAAACATGATGACACTGATGACCATCACTATCACCATCATCATCTCAGTCATCATCGTCACCGTTGTCATATCCACTCAATATTTGGCTTAACCTTCACAAACAGTAGAGCCTTCATAAAAAAACAGAGATGAGTGCGAACCTTTGCTTTATGTAAACTGAGTCAAATCTGCTTTACTAGTGTCCAATTAAGACACTTGAGTCCAGATGGCAAATAGCTCACAAGGCTAACATGGCTGTGTTGTCATTTCATTCAAACAGCATTTGGCATAGCTTTAAGTGGATGTTGGCACTAACTATCCCACCCCCTGCCTTCTGCTACACATTGCTCAGACATATAAAATCTATAATTTCTTTATATATATATATATAGCCTTGAAAGTAAATTAAATTCTATTATGTAAAATTATCATTGATGATTATTAAAAAATATCCATCAACATATGATTTTATATTTAAACATTTTTATTTCTTTACATGTATAACAAAGTGACTACTTCTTGGTGAACAGGAAACTGGTTAAGAGAAACAAAAAGTGGTCAGCAAAAAAAGATATGAGAGACACAACCAAATTTCTCTTGGGTATTCAAACTGAACAGAGGGAGAAAGAAAGAAAACACCACAGCAGAGTCACTAAATAGCTGTGAGTCTGGCTTCAGCACAAACAGATCTCCTTCAGAGAGCACCCAAAACAAAAAAAGAAAGAAGACTGAAAAATGACTGGCTTTGGGAAAAAAGAATGATGAAGCATCTGTAAGGACTTGGCATCAGCTATGACAACTGGCAGACAGGCAACAATACGGCCCTGCCAAGATGGAGGGCAAGTAAACACATCCTTTTGGAGGTGATCAATTCTCAGATGAAAATCCAGTCCATCTGATACTGAGAAACAAATGTACCTGATTATTCTGCAAAGAAAGACCTAAGAAAGGCCACAGAGGCCCACAGACAGGAGGGTGAAGGACCTGTACTCACCAATTTATAAAACGGGGTCATTCAAAATACAAGTGGCATGGCTCTAGTGATAGCACTTGAGACCAAGAAAAACATCCCTATAAGTATCAGTGAAAGTGCTAAGTAACACATATTACCCTGCTAAAATGCAACCCTAATATGGTAAAGATGGTAAATCCTGGTGAGCATGTGTTTGCAGACATTGGTAGTAACCTCAAAGCACTGTTGTGTCCATGTGCAGAACCACAGAGCCACTAGTATAGCCTCAGTCTTTTTCTTGCCCCTCTGTTCATTTTGTCTTAATACCTTGAGACCTCATTTGTAACGTCAATAATTTATATGGTATAAACATAAGTAATAATTGTTATTTGGGGGCAATAATTGCAGAAGTAGATGTGCTGTTAAATTGAAACTGGTTAAAGAATATCACCGTTTGAAGGCAGTCTCAAAACACAAGACACTGTAAAGACTCTGTGATGCTGCTACTACAAAAGAGGTTAAACAATAGAATGTCACAGAGAGGGTATGAAATCTGGAAAGTCAATCTTGTCATTTTGATAAAGCTGCGTATCCCTCCCCAGGCTGGTCATGACTGATGATGCTGCAGTTTGCTGTCCACCAAACCCTTCACTCTGCTTTATTTAAAGAATGACATCTAAGAGCCACTTTGTAGCAACAGGGAGAACAACAAAAAGTATGAAAATGAAATAATCATGGACACACTGTTCATGACTCTTAAAGTCAAAAATGACCAAATGTGTTTTGCTCATTGTGATGAGTTAAGAAAATGTGGTATGCTTTTGTTACTATTGTCTTTCTCATTCCTTTTATATTCTCACACCTTCCTACCATGCTCTCCCTCCCTTAAGGCAGACTGATAAAGACAAATGCCATAGTCGACTATCAGTGCTACGCCAGGGCCCAAAGGGATGGGGGATCATATTTTTCTTTTTCTCTTGTTTGATGATGTGATTTTGTTTTCTTCAGAAATAGATTTGTCTCTCTAATGGTTCTGTTTACCTATCGTCTCTTTCCCCTTTTTCCTATTCCCTCTATGCAGTGGCAAGGATGGAGTGCTCTGGGCTGTACTGTCACATTACCCAGAGTCTGCACTGTTTCAGAGCTGCACCAAACAGGTCAAAGTTATCCTTATGCATTGTATTTGACTTCATTTACTCACTTAAATTTGTAGCACTCATTAGAATGCAATTTTCCAGTCATGAAGTAAAAAGATTATATTCATTTTAGTTGTAAAAACCTAAAAAACCTGTAACCTACATAGCAGAATGCAGACATTTAAGTGAAAAGTGCATCTGACATGATATCACAGACAAAATGATAGAAACCAAGTGCCTGGCACCCATCAGGCTATGGCTGGAACAATTAATAATTTTCAAATCAATCAAAATTGAATCATTGCAATTTATTTATTTCTTTTACCTCTCTATTTAAATGTTTTTATTGTGTTTTTTATTATGCCTTTTATATCTGTAATGCTGCTTCTGCTGTATTTCTCTTCCTTTTTTATTGTTATGCAATTTGAAATGCCTTGATGTTGAAACGTGCTATATAAACTTGCCTTGCCTTATATATCTGATAAAAATGTAACTTACACATGTTCAAAAACATTTATTTCTCAAGTTCTCATCCTTGCAACAGAATATAGAGTAAATGTGTTTTGTGGTGACAAGTGATAATGCTCCTTCACATTTTAAGTCCATTAGGTAGTTAACATTAAACATTACCCTTCACTCAAAAATTATATAAACCAAATTACAGTTGCACTAAGTCACAATTATATATTTTCCCAAGATGATTTTGGCCAAATTTCTTCCACACACAATGTATTTGCATCCTTTTACGTACAATGTTGGTGTAAACTAATCACATACATTTAAATATTGCTTACTGTAACATTATATATCAAATTAAAAAGGAAAGCACATAAACTGGAGAAGTTCGTCCATTTCTGTATTAAGCCTTAATTTCTATGGTATTCTTGTACTTTAATAATGAACTGCTCTTCAAGTTGTCGTGTCTCTAAAAAAGGACTACCCACAACTGTATGAAAGTCACTTCTGTATTATAAAGATATAGGCCCACTAGATGGACACTATTACAAAGCCCATCCAATGACAAACCTTACACATATACACTGTTGCGCGTGCTCTCACACACCAACGGACATACACGCACCTCGCTTCTTAAGACTCTAACTCAGTTGATATAGCTGATATAGCTGTTGTGGACTCGGTCAGCTTTTCTCCATGTGGTTGTTAACAATCACTGCATTTACTACTCACATGTACACTATTAAACGTAATATCATTATTGCTACAATGTCTATGTCATGTTATGCAATATTATGTTATGTTATGCTATGTCATGCTATGTTATGCTATGTCATGCTATATCATGCTATGTCATGTCATGTCATGTCATGTCATGTCATGTTGTGCTTGGTTGTGTTAACCTGTACTGTATTGTTCGCCCCCCCCCCCCAATAATAAATTCATAGATAAATAACAGGGCGAGTATAAACAGACTCTTCCTGTGCAAAGCAAAACTTTTCAACACCACCTGACATGTAGACAACCATACTACATGCCAAAAGTACTGGACAGGACAGGTTTAAAAAAAAAAAAAAAACACATGCACTGAGTACACATCTAGTAATATGCCTTAAAACCAGTGCAAAGGCTGGTGTGTCTGTGAGGCATCAAGTCAGCACAATGGCTGTATTAGAGGCTATAAAATGGAGTTGTATTATTTACTATAATATTGTATATGCATTGTGTAGTCTGTTTTATACACACTACATTCTATTCTAACACTACCTATGCCTTCAGTTACTGTTACATTTTATGAGGGTCACCCACACCTTGAACATATCTATACTGTTACGTCTTATACTAGTTGTTGTTTCACAGTAGGTGTTTTGTATATGACAGGGGGCCACAGCAGGCTGCTAAGGTAAAAATAGATATTTAATGGGGGCAGGCAAGAGTATGATAAAACACCACCTCCATACGGAGCCTCTAACTCAGGGTGCCTCAGCAGTGAGAAATTAGGCTCCTTTAGTCTCTGGGAGACACTATAGCGGACTTGCAAGGGGCCAGCACTGGTATTGTTTAAGCTTTGGTGAATGTGTGAGCTAAGATTTGCAGGCTTTTTTACAAGCCTGAGTGTTTTCTGTTCCACACATTTGGTGGAATAAAGTGCCCCTAAGACTCCCTTGCCTGTCATCTTGCTTGTGCAATGTGAAGGCGGGGGAGATCAAAGCTGCTTTTTCTCCAACTGTCACCCCAGTTTTACCTGCCTAGAAGAAATCTAGCCTCTTAAGATGTGACCAAAGGAGAATAATGTCCTTTGACAGAGGGATGGCTTCAGGCTAAAAAGAGCCACAAGGCTCATTGTAGACAAGCTGGAAGGATGAGGGAGAAGAGCAGAGAGTCAATTAGGCTTTTCTCTCATTGCCAGGATAACCAACCTGGGCTTATCCTGCTTGGATGTGAAAAAAGAAGAGAGAAGGGGGACCTTCATGTAAAGGAGTGTTGATCACAAAGGAGTGAGGTGGACTAGAGGCTAGCCCAGAGGTTAAGCAGTATCAGGTCCTGTCCTTGCTGTGGGGTCTACACAGCCCTAAGAGATCACAGAGGCATAGTCATGCCCAGGATTGGAAATAGGCTTATATATCTCTCTAACAATGAGTCACATGGCAGAGATAAAGACATTCATTCACACACCACAGTAAGGCCGGGTAGAAACAGTAAAGTGAATGAGATATAAAACTCAGCGAGACAAAACAGGGGCTCACACTTAAATCACATTCACCCAACACTGGTGAAGTGATTGATGCATACTACCTCAGCAGGCACAAACAGGACTGCCAACAGTGGTGAATTAAACATCTTTATTCAGTTTCTGTATAGCACTGGTACTCTCATAGGAAGAAGATTGGCAGAAACAATAACAACAGTGCTAATGGAAAGAAGATGGCCTTGGTGTCAGAGGACACGGATTAACCAGAATGAAAAACATGAGCATGAATATTAGGATCACATTCAACGAATGACTTTGAATTTATTTCAGCCACTGTTTCAATTACTGGCCTTTATTGTCAACCTAAAAGGTGCCCATCAAAGCCCTAAAACCCTCTCCCATTCTGCCCCAGTATGAAAGTGTGTGACTGTGTAGCAGTGCCAACTGTTCTTGTATAATTTCCAGGAACACATCTGTTCTCTGGAAGAGGACAAGAACTGCACTTGTAGAGGAAAAACTTGGCAAACTGAGAAGGATGGCAACAAGTTTTTGTCATGTCAGCATGTTTTCTCTCAGCTTTCTCCCTCTTTTTTGCATTTCAATAAATTGCTTTTCAGCAAGATGATACCTCAATGTCTTTTTTGGCATGCTGAGAGGCAAAATGCCTCTTTCTAAGATGACCAAGCGCCCATTTACCTGAACAATTTGTCTGACATTTTTTACCCTCCCCTTGACACCATGGGCTTGTTGCAAATGTGAGTGTATGATGTGCAGACATGCACATTAAAACAGAGTAATGGCTACGCATTTATAGAAATAAAGGTTCTAACAGCGCTGCTTTTTTTTTCCTCAGCAGAACCATAAAAGCCATCTGGTGGCAGTGGTGGTGGGCGATGTGGGTAAGGGTACATGGGAAAGCTAAGGTTGATGACAGAATGAGTCTTTAAACAGTCATAATCAAACTACACAGCAGATGCTTTTTTTTTCCACAGGTGGTTTCTGTCATTTTACGCCAAGGAGTTGTGTTTTGGCAAGTTTGTTCTGTTTTTGATGCAATAAAAAGAGACACATGAACACAGCCTGAGGCTGACTCGTAATTGGTCAAGCATGTATCAAGGGTGGAACCTCAATACTGCAATTAAATGCCTCCAATGTCAATTTAACAGGGGTTCAGCATATATCAATATTATATTTATGCACACACAACAAATGTACACGTTTATGGTCTATCTCCATTAAGAAGTTTAAAATCACAATTAACTGCTTTTTGACATTCCTTCAGCCTATAATTCAATAATTCATTATGATAATTATCGATACCCACTCATATGGAACTTTTTATGGTGAAAAGGTGTTTAGCCATATATGAACTAGTGCAAGATTGCAGCACCTGCATCCAAGATATGGGTAGGGGTTTTAGGAGGAAAACATTGGCCATCTATATATATATATTACATTTCCATAAATGTCACAGTCGGTAGTTAATCGAGCTGTGGCCGTTGCTCGACTAATTAAGGCAATCGGAAAACTTGCTGGGTATACGTGCGGAGGAGAAAACCGATTTATTGGCTGCCTCCATAGGTGGCGCTGCATTTCTCTACAAGCTAGAGCATACTGAATCAGTTTCCAGTTGACCTTTACGTCAAAGGAAAAAAGTGAATGTCGAGATGGATGGTGACAAGGATTGGGCTGTGGTTTGTACTGGCTGTACATGTTAATCGTGATGCATGGCTCTTTTGGTTGCTGTTTCTTTCAAGTCAAAGACTGAGGAGGATATTTTATGTGCAGAATGCCAAATCCGACTCTAGCCCAACTAAATGTATGCAAGAGTAGTCAGATTATGAATTGCATTATCCAGGTATGTTGGTACGACAGACTAGCTCGATTTTAGTCGGACTAATGTGTTTACATGAAAAACAAATTACTGTCTTAGTCCAAAGATAATTGGACTTGTCTCATAATGTAACAGATGGGTAAGAGAGAAATTACTAGCGTAATCTCAGTGACTCACAGGAATGTTTGTCTGTGTCACCCTAGTACATACAACCACACCTACAATGACATCTGGAAAGGAGGCTTGTCTGGGAGGGAGGAAGGGCAAAGCTAAGTCACAAGCACATTTATAAGGATGATTTTAAGTCTTATTCAAATATGCCAAGGGCAAGGTAAGAGTGAATTTTCATTTCTTTAAAACTGAAGGTAATCCTATACCCAGCAGACTGGCTAATTAACTGAATACATAGCTCAGAGACAAATGTATGGCTGTCATGTTAGTAAGACAGATGGAGGTGGGCAGTATCTCCACCAATGAATAAACTTCATTGGTCGAGATATGTGCCCTGGTGTGGATCTGGCCAGACCATTTGTTCTAGTACAGAATGGATTTTAAATGTCACGTCCAAGTGCACTGCGAGTATCCACTTACTGCATGTTAACCAGTGAGCAAATGCACTTTTCTTTCACACTAAAATAAACACATATTTGCATGTTGGAAAAAGGGCGAGTGAAGAAATTGAGTTCGACAGCTCAGTGGAGACAGAAGCTAAGCATGAGGAAATGTGCCAGCAAGTATGAGGGATGTTTGAGAATGTGCTCCTGCTGTGACACATGCAGCACTGCCACTGGAGTAAGAAGAAAAAACACAATGTCGACATTGTTGCAGAGTGCTTGTCATTGTGATGAGACGAGTTAGCTGTAGAATGCCTGGTAAAGACATGGAATTCATGGTACATGAAAAGATTCATGAAATATTTCACCCAGAGCAAAATGAACTTGTACTGCAGCTGTTGTCTGAAAGTGAAAGAAACAACAACATACAGTGTCAGCTGTGCTGCACCACCAGGTATGAAGCTCTCCTCCACAAATGCTGTAAACTATTTATAAATCATAACTTTAAACATGTAACAGGTAATTGTTAGACTCACTTTTTATATAATTATGACTAGTCACATTAACTGACCAGCTTTTTATTATCATGATCAAATATGAATGCCCATCACTAATGTATGTGTCACAGTCCTAAATTTCAGGTATAGATTAAAGTGTACAACTATATCACTGCAAAACAGGTCTACCCACTTCATATAACACCAGTGAGGCCAGCTCTCTCTCTTGTTCCCCCAGCCGCAGTGGGGCCTCAATTAAAAACTCCTCTGATGTCTAGTAAGTGACAGAGACTCCATCACTTCTACACATCCCTCTCTACTGAGAATGGCATTAAGATGTTGGAGGCAGAGTGGACTATTGATTTTCTCTTTTCTCCCCCCCCCCATTCCAGTTGCACAATTTCTTCTCTAGGCCATCTAAGTAATGCAGGCAGTACCTGGGCTCAAAACTCAGCGGACGTACAACTTTTCATTGTCTAAATTTTTAATTGTATTTGAAACAAGAGCTGCCTTTGAGATGATGAGGACATGTAGGAGAGAATCACTGGTGACAGCGATCATGGCCAAAACAGACTCTCTGGCTGCTTGATAATGCCAAGTGAGGGATCTGGGAGCAGAATGACAAGGACAAATAAGTATGAAAGAACTAAAGAGACATTTAAAACAGAGAGGAAGCATTGATCTTGCCACACAAACCCAAACAATTGAACTACATTTTATTTCTCTAAAAAAGCAGTAAGTCATGTAATGATTTCTAACAAACTGTCAACACAACATTGTCACATTATCATCCTCTAAAACTAGGGATGGTGAAGGTTACTGCAGACTTTTAACCTGCATATCCATATTTAGCCACCAAAAACCAACATTAGCATTCACTTGTGGTTGTGTTACTGGCCACTGCATAAATGTAAGCTCAATATTCACTCTCCTTTAAGGTCTTTTCTCTTTCTCCACCAGCCCCTGGGAGAAATATCTTGCTCTTTAGCTGCTAAATGCCTCACTGCTCACAAGGTAGTTGCAAGGGCTGTCAGCATGCCATTTAGTGCTGGTCAAGTAGCCTATGGTGGATTTATCAGAGCTTTGTTTGAAAACAGCTGCCTGCAGCTGCTGGAAATGATGAGAGCAAAGAGACTGCAGCAAACAGAGCATCAAAACGATGAGCTGAAATGCTCTGCAGAAATGAGGGTAACTAAAGTCAGGTGATTATTTTACCACAAGCAGGACCTTTATTTATTTAATCCACTGCATGGATGAAGCTTTAACTCCACACTGAATGCAAATTCATATTCAAAATGGGGGGAATTACTGTATGTACATGACTAAGACTGGAAAGAATCATAACAGCTGATACTTCTATGAAACAAACACAGAGCAACACCATCATGCTCATTTCAGCAAAATGCAGCAAACTTGATCTAGAGCTGGACTACACACCTATTGCTGAAACAACTCATGTGTTGCATCAGCATAGTGTGAAGTGGGTGAAAAAATAGCATCCAGGATGTGAACTCTAACATGATGCTCACTGAACCACCCATCTAAGTGTTCATTTCAGTCAAGAAACTAACAAGATGTTGCCTTTGCTTTCATAAAAGTATGTGGCATTTGTTGTTAGATTTCAATTGACACAACAAAGCACTTGACCATTGTTTCCTGTGTAATATCATTTAGTTGGAGTATGGCCTCTGGGAACCAGTGTTTTTTTTTCTGAAGAACATCAGTCGCTGCTTACAAGGTAACATATCTGAAGATATCATGACAGGATACAAGCATAGCCCTACATCACAAAGCCATGCAAGTTCAATTTGAAACATTTAATTGTGTCTGGACCACTTCAAAGAGTACTCTTCCTTAGTATGCTTCTAACACTGCAGTCTTACTCAGAGAATATATGATGACAGATTTTTTAAAGACATGTCTCTCTATGTCTTTGCCTAAGGCTTTCATTATAAAACAGCATTTCTCATTTTCCTCTGCATTAGTCTTTAGTGGTTACTGAAGAGACAGATGGATATTCTCAAAGCACTTGAGAGAGGCTGGCATCTGACTTTGGAGTAGGTCAGCTTGTTTCTGTTAGCCATTCATCTCAAGAACAAAGCCAAACCTCTCCACATGATTATTTGCTTAGTCTGAATGCAAATGTACACACAGACACATACACTTCCGTCAGAGGTCAGATTTGTTCATACATTTTTTTTCTTTTTAAGATTTCCCATCATTCGCCCGCTCTGATTCAATGACACAATAAAGTGAAAGACGCATAAGTTTAAAGCAAAAAACAAATAGGGGTCATTTCATTAAATGTTGTGTGACACCTTTATTGTTTCTAATATCCTTAACAGCCTCATTGACAAGTCCTGTTAAATTGGGCTGGCTGTTGTTTCACACTGACATTTTCACAATCACTTAACTCCCTGTTTAAACAAATGACTGCTCTTTGTTAAGAAACAGTAATTTCCACTACCAAAGTAAATGATGTGTGTACATATCTGAAAGACTGTAGATTTTTACACACTGAAGCATCTTCCATTAAGAGCTAGGTTGGATCTATACATACAGTACAGCACCACTTTAGTCAATTACTGAGTTTAAAACATAACAGTTTTTGCATCAACTTCTGTCTGTGAGTAAAAGTCTTGTAAAATACATTATAGCCCAAAATCACAATTTAAAACTGTCAGGAGTATAAATATTCATTACTGAAATTACTTTAAATTGAACATTTATGGCATATTTACACTATATCACTATAGTCATTTTACAAAAGCAAAAGAATCTACTTGTGGCTATGCTTTGACAGTTGCTTCAGAAGAGTCCCTAACATCTCTAAGCTATTTCCAAATCACTGTTGAGTATAGTGTCTCAGCTTGTACTTTAAATATACTTTGTCTCTTTCCAGCAATGTTAAAATATGATATCTCTTTCCAGTCTCACAACCAGTGTCAAGCGAAGTTATTTAGCCTGTGAAAATGCTCAGCCTCTGACTGCATATTCATGCCAGTGTCCCACAAGGATAGCAATTTCCACACAGCTGATGCCTAAAATAAGGCTTTCTAATGCACACATAATTACATTTATGTATACAATAGTGTCTACAATAGGAGCGTCGAGCCATTTTTCCATGCAAGTATGTTTCGATAAAGTCTAAGTAATTTAAAAAAACAAGGTAATTTCTGCCAAAAGTACCTGTTTTCCAAGACTGGCATGAATAAATACAAAAAAATGGTACAGGAAAGACAAGAAAAAAGCAAATAAAGATACCAGAACATATTTGTTTTTAAATTCAACATGCATTACTAGAGACAATCCTCAGTGCTACAGCCTACTATTTAGTTGTACTTGAGCAAGGCACCAACCTATAAAAGTCTGACATATACAGTACAGGCATAATTACACTTACTTGGCTGTTCCCAGCAGTGAGTATGTTAATCTGGCCACTGCTGTTAACAGCATACATGCTAAGCAAGCACTTTATGGGTGAACAAAAGCAAAACTGACAGCAATGGCTTTGAGACAGTGTTTTTCCACTACTTATTGTATGTCTAAAACAAAAACTGACAACTTTTTTTGTTTATTGCCAGTTTTAATGTGCAACCAGCACTGAGACACGGTTAGCTGAATTTCCTAAATTCAGCGGTAAATGTGTCCAATACACAGTCAGCATAACAGCACACATATTACAGTGTGGATGATTATTACCTCTCCCAGCAATTAGCTACTGACACTCGTACTGCTCTTTCTTTAGATACACAATAGACACCCATAGCCTGATGTGCAACCACATGCCAGGGAGACATTGTAAAATTGAGTGTGTCCTCTTTTCATACATTTGTATCATTTTCTCACACCATTATGTCTCTTTGAAGCTGTCTCCCCCCTTTGCTTTTAAATGTTACATGGTAGAAAATTCAGACTGATATTTCCAATGGAAACCTTCTTGCTGCCAGGTGACAGTACAAGTCATCTCACACAGCCTTGTTCATTTTGTATAACATTGGACAAAAATGGACATTGGACAAAAACCCGTTGAATTGGCTGAATTTCAGATTCCTGTTAGAAACATCTGACGTCAGTTAGGCAGAACTTGGTTTTTTGGTTTCTTGGTTTCACAACAAAACCACAGTACTCAGTACTTATTCAGTGTTACCCTGTCTTTTGAGGAGGAGGATATTAATACAAACTGAAGTCAATGTTGTGTTGAGTCAATGCAGGCCACTGTCCATTCATAAGGTGACTACTGCATGGCTTAATTATAAGCATTAATGTGACATTAGACTCTGCTGTTGAAACAAATAGCTCTGTAATAGGTGTGTGTCTTATCATCCAGTGAGTCAGTGACTGTGTTCGAACTTGCAAGTCAAGCTGTAAGTGTAGAGAGTGGTGAGTGAGTTGAACACTAAACCATTCCAAAACTTCTTTTGTCTGTGACACAGCCACACTTAGTCCATTCTTTCACACCTGATAATAAATTACTGGTCTCTAGAGCAATTGAAGAAAGGAGCCACCTATCATGAGAATAAGCTAAATCTTTCAATGCCTCCTAATTGAAAACACATTATGGTGCTAGACAATGCTCTTTGTGTATAGCCAGCCACTAATTTGGACTGTTTCCATGCAAAGAACAAAGCAATTTACTGAGGTTGCAAACATCCTTTGCAGGACAATAATTCATGGTGTTATCAGGTGCAGAGTTTAAACATCAAATAAACAGGCTGGATAATTCAATAACCAAACTTTGAAGGCATGCCCAACCATTTGTTGGTGGCTATTCTCCTAGTGACTCTGAAACGGCTGAAACTAATATGATTTCATATCGGTAAACCAAGACTGATGCCAGACCAATCCCTCTTACAGGATTTAGAGGGAACTGTTTGAAATGTATACTGCGGGGCCAAAATGCTCCCAATGATAGTCCTGTCTTTAAAGTCCAAATCAAAGTGAACCCAATGAACAACAAAAGGGAAGGCTGTGCATTTACTGTCATCATAAATACAGTGCACTGAAAAGGAAAGCAAGGAAGAATGGAGAGGACAGACAGGTTTCTACAAGGCTGAGGACTGACATAAAGATGTGAGACTGTGGTTTTTCAGGGAAAGTGGCAGGGGTAGGGGATTACACTGCAATGATACTGTGGTTTAGAAGAAAAGCTGAATATATAGAGGATATATAAAGGGAGACAAACACAAATTTTAAACATATGTGCACATCAAAATATGCTACATCACTATAGAGTTTAACTGATACAATTAAAAATGCAGTGCAAAAAAATCATTTGATTCCAGAAAGTCAAGAAAGCAGAAATAAGGGTAGAATAAAGGGGAAAATCCCAGTACAAAGGAGATGAGGCTATTTTATCTTTCTGATTGTGCCATTCTAAAAAAGCACCACACAAATGAGAAACTGCCCACAACTGAATGCAACACAACTCCTCCTCGGAGCCACTAACTGTAACAAGGAGAGCATGATAAATAACTTTGCCCTGGATATAATACAGGGATAAAATTTTCTTTACTGAAGGCACACAAGACAAGGTTCAAACCTACTGGAGCACTGGCAGTGGCAAGTGGTCTGAGTTAATAACCCTGATAGGAATTAATGTGATTACAATGGTGCCATTTCTGCCTACCTGGATTTATTTTAGATTGCCTACATTGCTTCATCTGTCTATTTGGTTGTTTTCCCTGGCTAGGTTCCTGATAAGACAGAGCAGGCATTCAGCAAGAGAAACAAAGCCTGTTTGTGCACTGGACACTAATTAATACAGTGCTCCATTGGGAAAGTAGCCTGCTTGCTGCTCTACTGACAACGAATTCATTTATACTGCTGTTTTCTGCTTCTCCAAAGACTCTGTTAATTGCATTTAAATTAGTCCTCATTTCATAGAGAACAAAGAAAGGCATGGTGGTTTGTCACAGAATCTGGAAGCCAAAACATGATTTGGGCAACATATTAACCAAGATTTGTTTAACAGAGATTCTACAGAAAACAACCTAAATTTGCTTGTGAGATTCAATTACAGCAATTTAACTACAGTAGTTGCCATACTGAGAGAAACTTTAACCAGTAGATACTTTGACAACACAAGCAAGGCACCGATCCTAACAGAAATCTGACGCAAGACAAAAGCATGTTTTTAACTGCCACATGATATTTTTAGAAATTAATTTAAAGAGGACATTCACTAGAAAAACAAATTTCTGATGTTTATTAGTGTGTCCCCATGTCCTTCCCATTTCTAAACATCACTAAAGTGTCACAATAAACACAATAAATGCAACAAATCCTCCCCCAACAGCTACTCCCGATCAGGATCCGGAACATTCAACCTGAAGAAGAGGAAGAAGCACCGCGGAGCAGTCAGTCAGCTGGTAGCTGGTCAATCACATGCGAGTAGGTATGCACTTGGTAGCTGGCCAATCACAAGAGACTCATTGTTCTGGGGGGCGGGCATTAGCTCAGACACAGAGTGCCTTTTCAGAGGCTGGCAAAAAGCAGAAATAAACTGGCTTAATCTGAAGAGACTACAAGGTTTTAGACATCAGCAATCTCAATTTTTGGTTCAAAAAGACCATTCTATGTGACCTTTAAGGAAAAAAAAATGCTTGATACAATATTAGAAGACACTCACTGAGAGACTTAAAAACACTAATCGGAATGAACCCTTACAGCTGGAATAAGCTGCGGCAGGTAGCTATTTAGGTGGAAACATGCTGTCAGGATCAAGCTCTGAAGACATAATAACACAGTCAAGTGAATGGGGCAAGAAACAAGCTGACATACATTGAACGAAGGGAAAACTGCATAATGAATAGGTTAATACTTTCACAAAGACCACCTACCATTAGCACCTGTGTTAGATTCCATCTCCAAGATAAAGGTAAATGTTTATATAGCAATTAAAGATGTTGTTTAACCTTGATTTACCAGAAAAGGTTGGTTTAGCATGGATGTGCTTTAAAATAAACATCACCCTTGGGAAAATATGCTGCACAAAAAACAGCATTATACCTGGAGTAGAATATATTGGCTCGGAATCAGACTTTGTGAAAGAAAGTGGAAGGTCGCAGGGAAACTGGGAGAATCTGACTGAAAACTTGCTTGAGTGAATATAGTCCAGATAGAAGTCATTCCACTTTTTTTAGCCTTTCACTTGATGTGTTTTATGTGAATTGTGTGTTTATGTTTTGAATAACAGAAATGTCATATTATGCAATAATTTTCTCTTGTCAGGATTTATTTTATAAAGTGGTTTGTATTCTTCTAAATGTGAGTCCTTACAAACACTGGTCTGCTTCTCAGGGCTTATAATTATTCCTCCACAAGGAAATAAACTTGGAAAAAAGTGATGATGTGTATTCCTACACAGGGGACTGCAGTGGATTCAGAAAAGACTAATAAGAGCTGGATGAGAGCCCATGACAGTTGATTAAAAACAATTCGACCAAAAAAAAGAATCGATGCAAAACAAATAAAACCACATCAAATCAACCTAACGCAGTCATGTCTGCCAAGATAGAGGAGAGGGGTCTGTCTGCAGACTGTGACACAGAAGATCACAAGACAAATTAACACTAGCCCCAACCAGATAAAGCCTAATAAAACACCAATTTAGTAAAACTTTTTAAGGCAACCAATCATATATATCAAGTTGGTCTGTCTTTTATTAGGTATTCCTTTAAGGGGAGTGTGACTGAAGTTAAAAATTATAATATAATATACAAAGATAAAAGTGACCTGGAGTATTTTTCTGCTAAATACTGTCAAGAGACAGCATTTAAAACTTTTTGAGCGCCCTTTATCTTTTTGAATGAATGTTCTCTTACAGAGGGAATAATGGGAATATAATCATTTCATATTAGCAATGAACACAAGGTTTAGTTTGTAAGGAGAACTGCACTTATTTAGATGGTCTGCTTATAGTATTTCTGAAGTGTAATGATTAAAGGGCTGAGTTAAGTTTGATAAGTTAGTTTAGAGTTTAAATTTAAACAAATTTAGCAGATGTCTCTAGTCTGCCTCATATTTCACTAGGGGCAATGACAAGAGGATACAATAGCCACCATCAGCAAAACACATCCAAATCTCCACCAGAAATGTTGCCAGTTGCATTGTGGGTAGTGAAGCACAGTGGCCCTGTGACCTATAGGGACCATCAAAAAAAACAACAAAAAAACAAAAAAAACAAATAGGGGTGAGGAAATTGTGGTGGCAATTACAGGCTAATAGAATGGGATTACTGCACGGATTAAGGCTATCAACCTAAAGGTTATGGCTACACACAGCATGCTGTATCTGTAGGCATTCACATCCAAAAGCATGGAAGCAGGTTTTCACTATTTTTTGAACAAGGCAGGGATTGCAGATCAATTTAGGTCATAGACACTGCAATCACTACTTTGCATGGATGTAGATGCTGGACACTGCAAAGTGTGATAGTTCTCCTGTAGTAAAGTTTTACAGCAAGTGTTTGAGCAATGCAGACAGACAGCAACATTAATGAGAGAAAAAAACCCAACGGTGTAGCAACATTGACAGATAAAAATAATAATGAAAAGTGTTTGTCTTTATTTATTATTTTAGCTCAACAAATGCAAACAGTCAGGCTTATAAACTGTTACACTTCATAAAAAGGGCAGCTTGGACCTTTTAATGCTTATTCACTTGTATAAGAATGTGTGATGAAACAATGAGCAACTTAATGCTACAAAAAAAAAAAAAGAAAAAAAAAAAAAGACTGAAAAACAACTCTGGGATCCTCCTACTATGAGGTAACAATGCTATCTGCTTAGCCACAAAGCCACTGCCAGCTAGATAGAAACAGACAGAAAGTCTTCTACACCATGTGGGGTGATCTCCCTTCCTGTCAGCGAGTTCATCTCTTTCCTGTCAGGTCGCTGTGCCACAGCTCTGAGCTCAGCAAACGTTTTCATCTCCATCTTGCTCCCTGTCATCCACTTCTCACCCCTCCTAACCCCGTCTCCCTGGCTTCCTCTCTCTATCTTCCTGCCTCATCTCTCTATCTCCTTCTTTGCTCCACTCTATCTATCTCCATCCGCACACTATTCTCTGTAAATGCTGTGCCAGCAGAGTGGTGCTGGGGTGATGGCGCCATCCTCATTGAGAGAGCAAGCAGATGGAGTGGGGGTGGTGCGGGGGTTGGGGGGGTTCAGTGACAGGTCCTGAAACCCAGCCATCAGACAACACACTGCAATCACACTGCTTCATTAGATGGGCTACATCACTAAAGCTCCACATTAAGAAAAGGATCAGTAAAAAAATAAATAAATGACAGGAAATACGCAGATGCTTGATCCCCCAAAAACCTGAAAACATGATTCATTTAAGAGAGAACGACATAGTCAGAATAGGGTGGCAGTGTGATATCTAGACAAGTAGGGCAGGAGGAGGAAGAGGAAGAGGGGGATTTGTACACAAGCACAGTTGCCGGGCAAGTAAACAGGCCATGGTTCATTTGAAGACAGAAGCTGCTCCTTTCCATCATTCAACTCTCCATTAATAACAGCTGTTTCTCTAGGTCCCCCCCCCCCCCCCCCCCCCCCCCCCCCCCCGCCCCTCCCCCCACATATAAGCCTTGCTGCATTCAGCCACATCTATCAATATTCCGGCAATACAAAAACACTGTCTGTGCAAAAATAACCATCTCTGAGTTGCTTGATGATCATAGTGTGCATGTGCCATGTGCATACATTGTGGGCATGTGGGATGTTTCTGGTGAGGTAGGGAAACTGGTGAGAACTATAAAAGAGGTAGGATTAACATGGATGACTTCACACAGACTCTAAAGTGCAGCTCATGCTAGTGCTTCGTTCAGTGCGGGTAAAGTATTCATTTTGTCAAAATTAACCTTGTCAAACTCCTGTTCAGCCTGGGGGAGATTTGTATTACAATTGTAATTTTTCAATCAGAGACTGGTGAGAGTGTGAAATGTTAACATGCCTGTCGTCTTCCCCTACAATCCCCCACTCTTTTCTTACTCTCATGTTCCTTCACTCATTCTCATAGTCCATATAAAATTTTAAGCAGATTTCAACCATTTCCCCTAATAGGATTCTGCAGTGCCTGAGCATGGTGGGTATACAGCAGGCATGTTCACTATATCAACACAAGCTCAGCACACTCCAGCAGAAGAGTTCTGCTAGGTCAAAATTAATTACAGAAGCTGTTAAGCACACACCAGCTGTTGTAAACAAACTCAAATATATTTTGATTTCAAACAAGCCTCCTTGTAACATGGCACACAAAATACTGTAAATCTTTAATGTGTTTACGAGCAACTCGGGCCATCGTCAAGCTGTGTCCCTACTGAGAAACTATTATTAATGAACACCCAGTTGCTGAAAATCACTATCACCAATGTTTTAATTAAACGGTTTCCTCAGTTTGTTTGTGGATTTGGTTCATTTGCTGTCTCTCTTTCAATCATTACAGCGTTACACTTCAACAACAACATTGCTCTAAAACTTGAAGTCTTTAACCAGAAGTCTTTTTAAGCTGATTCCTTCATTCTTTTTTGGTTTTGAAACAGCAGGACTTGGACATTCAAAGCAAAGGCAATAAAATCAGCACAAGTAAAAAAAAAAAATTTCAAAATCAAATATTTCCTTAAATTTAAGTATGTTGACAAGATGCCTGAGCAAAGGTGTACCACCCAAAAATATTTAAATAACAACAGAATAAATCAAATTTATAAATCAAGTGTTAACTCAAATGTCACCAGTAGTGGGCACATACTCTGCTGTGGCAGCAACAGATCTGGAGTCAACTCAAATAATGTCTGTGAGGATTTATGATTTATTGATGAAAAATATAGATTTGGCTGATTATGCAGTGCCCCCTGTTACTGAGGGATATACAATATGAATAAAAATTAGAACTTTATTTGAATTGTAAATAATAGTAACAGTTTTACTTCAACAATACCACATTTCAGTAAATTAAGTACTGCATAATATACTGACATAACAGCTTAATAGACTTAATAGCTGAAAAATAGTGGAAAATGATATTACAGAAAAGACAAACAAATTAAAACAGGGTGAACATGTTGGTCCTGTGTGTACAGTTGTATGGAGAGACTCAAAAAAGTATAGGCTTGTTAATTTCACTGTCACTTTTACAAAGATAAATTTTATCTGAAAATGGTGCAGGTTCTTCTCGACTTCATCGCCATTGTTTTTTTTAAAAATACACTAAATGGCTAAACAGAGACAGCTTAAATCAGAAAACTGTACCTTCTTAAAGGAGCTTGCATTCAAACAGCAGGACGAGGGCACCGTAGTAATGGGTGTTGCTTACACCTGGTACTTGGCCAGATTCATCTATAGTTAGGGTGAATCCACTTGTATATAAGGGGTTAAAAGTATGATGTAAAATGTAAGGTTTCAAACAAAATGGTGCTGAAGGAGGAAAAATTGGAAATATTACTGGCACTCTTTCATATCACCTGCCTTAAAAAATAATAAGAATGCATGACCATCTAAGTCATCAATTCAGACAATTCAATATATTTTTCAAGTGAATTTCATTTAAAGAGGGGAAATGAAGAAAAAAACTGGCACAAAATGTAATAAACCTGTAATAGTGCATTGATCCAGAAAGAAGAAAAAAGGAAATAGCAGTCACAATTACTCAGACACCTTTAACATGATTACCTCTCTGTAGGATTTCATTCTCACCATGTGTTTAATACTTTTCCACTCCCCTATTAGTTCATTTCACTAGCTTTCTGTGCTGTTTTGAGAGTGGCTGACCAAACCGTTGGAAAGGCCACCGTCCCTCAGTTCTCCAGTAACCCTGCTCTGCCAATCGGCCATCCTGTTTCCAGACAGCACAGTCATTTCCCAGCCCACTGGAGCAGCACTCTGTGACCTCTGCCTTGACCCCTGCCTCAAAAGCTTCGGTGCCAGCTCCAGCCTGGAGAGCAGGCTTGGGTCAACTCAACTTATTTATGAGCCATTTTACACAGTGCTGCTCCCATTAGAGACCCTGCCTCAGCCCACCTTACATGGCACTCTCTTTGCACTTAACACCAGCAGGGCCGGGGGGACATGGAAGGTGGATGGGTTGATCATTAGATCTATCACTTAGCTGTGTGCTGTCACACACCCACCTCAAGATTACATCACTGAGAGAAACTTCTAGGTTAGAAAATTTCCTGCAGATTAAGGAGAACAGTCACTGTTTAATCTTTTATTCTGCTTTGCCTTTTGAAATGTGTTATGAATGGATATTTGACTATCATCAGGGAAATAATAACCCACTGATAATTTAACAATGCACAGGAACTTGTTGGCCCAAATTGGACATTTCATTAATCCTCATTCATTGCTGTGAACCTGAATTGAAACTTCAAGAGGGAAAGAAAGAAGCTGAAAGAATAACAATTAAATGAAGATCAATTCACAAAAGCATGCAAAACTTTAATGAGAAACTCTGTAAATGTTTAAGTTTAGACACGTTTAGGCTGTGCTGGGGACACTAAAACAATGTGGGGAGCTAGTGAATATTAGTCAGTTTACATACACTAGATTGGGGGTGATAACATTAACTAAAAGAGCTAAATCTACTAATAAAGGAAGATGACGGCCAATACCCACCTGTGATTGTGACAAAAGCGTAGCCCTCCTCCCCCAGAAGAGGGTTGATCAGTCGGCAGCTGTAGGTGCTATTGGGCTCCAACATGACTGTCAGCACACTGGTCATGGTGAACAACCCCTCTTCATTGGCGACCATTGAAGTGGTGATATTTTCTGTGAGATTGTGCCCGCCCCCATCCTGCCATATCACGCCAGCCTCAGGAAAACCACCATAGGCTATGCAAGTCAGGGCCATTTCATCACCTGGCCGCAAATCGGATTCAGACTGCAAAGTCACCACAGGTTTGGAGTAGGGGGCTGAGAGAAATAAAAGTTGTACAAAAAATGAGGAGGAGGGGGTGGAAGAGGATTCAGGAGGAGAAAAAGAGGTAGGAGTGTATGAGAAAGGGAAAAATAAGGGAGCAGTTAATAAATACAGTGAGTGTAGTTAGAGTCTCTGCAGCCCTGGGAACTGTTTGATGCGATTCGAATTAAATGCTTAATTATATTTAGGGAGCTTAGCATAACTTGGTGCTCAAGATCTGCCAGACTTTAACATCAGTGGTACATCCTCCTGATGCTATGTCCCCACTTTCTACAGAGCCAAAGCACTGAGCCACTCTCAGAAAGGAAGTGAGATGGCCTGGGAGAAAAGTGAAGAGCACCCTCTGTGGTAAATCGTCACTTTTATTATCTTTGGAGCTGGAATGACACTACAGAGGTGTCATAGAAAGAGGCTCCTCTTTTCCCACAGCCAAAACCAATTGTAGCACAGCAAACAGCTGGGTGAAGCTAAGAGTGAGATAAAATTATTTTTAGCTTAAAATGTAAACTCTTAACACACAGGCAGCTTTAACATGGTATAAATACTAACTTGTCTGATGTCCAACTTCTCTAGTGACTAACAGGCAGATTTCAATGAAAGGGCTTCTTACAATTTTCACTTCCATTGCATGAAGGAATTCTGCAGTGTAAACTGTAAAAGCTGGCTAAAAATAAAATCTATAAATCTAATACGTAAAATTGAGTCAATTTGTCACTGTTGGAGATGTTGTTTTTCCTCTCCCAGGCCAGAAGAAAACAAATATTATTCATTAACGCTGCCTAATGCACATCCATCCTTGGAGAATACAGAAACAATCTCACAGCAGATATAGAAATGTGAGAGGAGAAGCACACAGTATCATTATAAATAAATAAAAGGCTCTCAGCTGAGAAGGTGGGGATGTAGTCACACAGCAGAGGTGTTAGTGATGGCCAATTGACCGTAACAACAGCTAATAATCAAAGTCAGCACATTATTGACCATGACAGAGACCACAATCAGTGCTTATTGACCAAAAACACTGCTCAGCAGCCCTGAGGAAACTGTTTATCACCTGCTTACATCTTGTGAGAAGAAATTACCCTAAATCACTGTCTACATTAGTAAATGTAATGACACATTTTACTGCATACTATTAGTGTATATGTTTGAATAAGCACTGAGGTCAAATGACTTTCAGCACAATCAATATAAGGTGTTAAGTGAAACTTTGATCCAAGACTGTATAATGAAGCAGCATTTATACAATCCACTCATAATATTGAACAGAGGAGGAAAATTATTTATACAGCATTTAGTCCTTCAGTTATTGATTAAATGACTATAAAAATGTGCTTGGTTCACTTGTGGGGGAGGAATTAAAGGGACACTACATGACATTACTCATGAATAATTTACTCAACAAGAGTTCTATTCACTCTGTAAAAACAGTAGCAAACTGAGAAAATGGAGTTTAAAACATGACGCTGTTAGACTGTGTAGTGAAGAATTTTAGGTTAAGACTAAATAAAGATTGATCAAAAACAGAGTGTCGAGTCAGGATGTCTCTGACTCTCAATATTCTCAGTCTGACCAGCAATAGTACATCCCTTTATTTCTATAACATTTAAATAATTTGAAAATAAAGATATTAATGACTGCAGATGGTCAGATAATTTAACTCTAAATTATTAAAATGAATAATAATGTTGTGAAAAACAAGACACTGAGGTGAAAGGAACTGTAAGTCTAAGATTGTCTTGTTTATACTTTTAATAAAAGAGAATTCAAGTGAATGCTAATTGTTAATAAGAAGTAATTTAAATGTTGTTTAGTAATTTGGAAAAAGTACAGATAAAATACATAATGTACCTCATAGGACACTAAGCTGAAGCTAAACTGCAACTCCCGCATTGGTTAGGACAAAGTCTTGCTGTGTATGTGTCCATGGTTTGCATGCCAGTGTTTGTAACGACCCATGTGCGCATTCATCTGTTACTACATGTGTCATGAGCTATAGAGTTTGACTCACCGGCCACCTGCAGTGTCAGAGCAGCACTGCCATAGTCTTGCACCCTGACGAAGCAAGTGTAGCTGGCTTCATCTGCCACCACCACTCTCTTCAGCAAGAGTGAAGCATTGCCGAGGCCCAACTGGCCAGGAAACAGGCTGGTACGGTTGGCGAATCTGTCAGCCTGGTCAGCCAGCTGGTCAAGTCCCCCCCAGTACGTGTGCACATTGCGTTTGGTGTCGGTCAGCTGCCAGAAGACGCTGAGATCTGAAAGGTTGAAGGGGCCAGCGTGGCTGAAGGAGCAGTTGAGTATGGCATCCCTGCCATGCAGCACCACCACTGGCTGCTCCGGGACAAGAACTTCCATCACAGCTACAAGACAAAGGATGGTACACATGAGTAAGATCAGTAAATACTATCCTCAACAAAGCTGTGTTTTTATCTACATAGAGTGACATTTTCCTTTATGTGAGGAGATTTCAGATGAACTGTCAACAGAAGAAAAATGTGCACAATCCTCCCTGCAAACATCTAAGCTCCTGTGCAATACATAACCAATTTGTCACCCAAGTAGCCTTAACAGTAGAAGTTATACTAATTGGCCTGATTTCAGATAAGTGGTTTTATAAAAACAATTCACTGAATCACAACATTAATTTAGTGCACTGTGTTCAAATGTGACTGACACCTACTGAAATATGACTATTTTTGAAGGAAGAATCAATGCAGCAATCAATGCAATACATGCTGTCACTACTTCAGAAACATCCACTCTGTTTGTGCAACACAGCAGCAGGCACCCGGTGAGATGGGATGAAGGCCATCCCATCTGCGTTCCTATAGGCTTTGCCTCCTGACGATGGCCCACTGCACTGAAAATCAGAGGTTGCAGCAACAACATCTGTGCAGGTTTAGATAATCGTTAGTTAAATCTAAAGAAGAAAAAAAACAAGTAGAGTGGGGAAAAATTGTAACAAAGCTCTTGGTTTTGTGTTTTAGTGGGAATAAAAAGCAACACTTGGGAGCAACTGCTGATTTTTCTGTGCATCTGTGCTTAATGCGTGCATATGAGTGTACTGTTTGTCTAGAGCAGGCCAAGAGCAAAGAGTACACTGTCTAATCATTTTGGAATAGCAGCCATCTTGGGCTTCTCCAAGTACATCCATAGTGTTCTCCAGAGTCAGCAATCTCCATTGATCCCTGTCTGCTGTTATACAACTCTGAGACACTCATCAGCATCACAGGGGAGGGGGAAAAAAAGCCAGTCAGCCCCTGAGGCAATACACTCTACTTTATGCTCAGCCTCTCTAATTGTTATAATCACAGTGGCATTTTAGCCGCCTCACCCCTTTTGAGCTCTGTCTATCACAGAGCCAACATCAATGTTGAATCACTTTGCCATGAAGGAGATTTGACTGCTGCAGAGGTGCAATAATTACTTCCCCCATTAACAACAAACAAGTCTTACATCTGAGGGGGCTCATATATAAATGGGTTTTGTTCAGTCGAGGCAGACCTATTTTCAATCCTATTCCTCCAATCCCAGGAAAGTAGCCTCTAAGCATCACACCCCCATACTAACCTGCTCATCTGTAAGAACAGTGCCACCTACTGCCCTTACTTACAAGTACACAGAAGAGCAGCCTCCCTGAGGTTCTTAACCTGGGTGTTATGGCCTAAAGGGCCGGGCCATAAAACAAACTAAAATAATTTGAAATAGTTAATAATTAAAAAAAAAAATAAATAAAAAAATTGCCCTTGTGAAATAACGTTATACTATAACTTCACTTGCCCTATTTTTTTACATGGTTGACCAGCAGGATATATTGCTTTTGTGTATTTTTACCTGCCTCACTAAAGAGCACCTGTTAGACCGATTAGAGTCATGCCTTCACTCCCTTCCTCTCTTGTAAAATTCAATTATGATAAATATTTTCCTCCACCAATATAGAAAAACAACCAAAATAAATATATCCTGAAAAAAAAAGCACTAATCGTGCATAAGTGATTCATGATTCACATATCAGTGTTTAAAAAGTAAATGAAAATTCTGATCCCTAAGGTGAAATATATATATATATACAAAACCTCTGCTGTTGCTATGGGGTCTTTCTATCACCCCATATTCTGCCAACAATCACCCAGCAGCACGACAGAATGGCAAACAATGCAGGATATGTTATCAGGGCAAAGCATGGTAAGTCAGACGGTATTGTGTTACCCTCAGTGGGGATAACACAGCAACATTCTGGACAGTGTATTTTGTCTTTCTCTGGAGGTGGCCCAACCTTTGCTGTAATGAATAGGTCACACGTGTTTTTTGGTGAGAGAAGGCCCCAAGGAGGATGTGGCACTTCACACAGAATTATGTGGAGACACCAATCTGCTGTTGGAGAGTGAACACAAGGGGAGCATTTTGCATTGCATCAAGGGACGAGGACTGGACAGGAGGCAGGCTGACATCATGGAAAATACAACATCTGATGTCCTATTCGTCAGAGATGAAATTGCATGAGCCAAAGTGAATCACTGTGCACACTTGGCTGGTTTTGATCTGGAGGCTTCTTTCAACAAGCAGCACATTCTGTACATCAGCAGGCAGTTTGATGATCTATCCTTAGAGTTGCACTCAACATGACAAAACATGTATCCTTTAAAGAAAGAAATTTGGTGGGAGAGCTAAATCATGCCTTGCAGCAAGGCCCACGGTGTCCTCTCTGGGTTTTAGTGGGGATTTCACCTCTACCTTCTCTGTCTCCATAAAGAGGTGCTCAGAAGCTGTAGAGGGCATGCTGGGAGGTGTCAGGCTGTAGGGATTTACACACTGCACTTTGTGTTTATAGGCCTTAGCTCTGTTTGAGTGCCTGCAAGACAGAGACGGGCACTTTCACAGCCGACATGAAATAAACTCATTACAGCCTTCACGAGAACTGGCAACGGGCCCTCGTCTAACAGCGAGGCACGGGTCTGGCTATGAAAGGCTGCAACAAGATCTTCATAGAGCTCTCCACTCTATTTTTAAATCTACCCACCACCTTGTCAGTATCAACACCTCAGTTTGTCCTGTTTTACCCTGGAGTACAAAGCATCAGTGCTGCTGGATACCCAGGGTTTTCACATAGTGAACTGATGCAAGCAAGGCCCATGAGACAAGCGTGGAGGCTGAGTGTGACACTGAAACAGCGTGAGATGAAAGCAGACAGCGAATAGGAGGAACACAGTCTATATAGAGAGAAGGTATTCAGGGTCATGTGTGATGCCATTGGTAAAAAAAAAAATCCAGTTTAAATTTTATTTCCCCCATACAGATACTGTCACTGCTGCAATGTGCATTTGGCAGCATTTTGGCAAAAGTCCTGTTGGAAACATAGTGAGAATACAGATGCATATGTGCAATGTGAATATTGGTGTAAGAGTTCTTATATCACAAAGTTTTCCACTGTGAAAAATTTATTAACCAAAATGTATTTTAGACACATTTCACATCTACAGAGAGAAGGAGTTGATACTGAAATTTAACAAATTTAATAAGAAGAAATTGAAGAAAAAAGCGTGAAATAGCAAAGCTCTGTCTTTCTCAGAGGCTGGAATCACTCTTTTGATCATCCTTAATTTAACAACCTGAGCTGCAGTGCTAGTGAGTTGTATCAAACTGTCCATCATTACAAAATTCTATCTGCTAAGTCCCTGTGGGGAAACATTCTTAAAAAGTAATCACACTAATGGAAGAAATGATCAATTCTGTGTGATTTTTTTCATTGCTGTTATTTAATTTCTCCTGACATTTATTGATTAAGAAGGAAAAGATGAATGCTTGTCTCTTGTAACTAAAAGGTAAAAAAAAAAGTATCAGGTATTGTTCAGTATTAGTATCAATGAACAACTTTAATGGCAGTGTTATCAATAAAATCCAAAAAACTTCTAGTCCTAGACACACACACATACAGACACACAATTTTAAAGAGAAACACACACCCAAAGGCCAGAGAACACATTGATATTCCACACCTGCATGACTGCTGACAGCACCACAGCAACACTCAGTCTGAGGAATTGGACATGAGGCATGCTGACACTACAATGGAGACACTGTTACAAAGCTGCTCTGGAGCAGAAAGGTTCATATCAGCATCAGCAGCAAGAGACACATAAGCACATGCACCCAGCACTGTAGTGCAGATATATTCCGAGCCATAATACTGTCTGTCTACTCTCTTTGACACACAAAGACACAAAAGAGAAGCACAGTTTTTTCAAGATAGTTTAAAGATACTGATTCTACAGCCATCTGTGAAGATTATCAACATGACACCTCAAATTCAGTTCCCATGATGTGTCAGTGGTCACTGGCACTAACTTATGCGTGCACGCACACACGCACATACTGGTTTGACTTTTTCATTGACTTACGTTCATTTCATGGAGACTTACTGTAACCTTAACCAGAGTTACTAGTCCCCTTTCCTTAACCTTAACTTAACCCTAACCTCAGCCTAACTTTAAAACATGTCTTCACCTAAATATGTAGTAATTTACGTTATAGGGGCTTGACTTTTGTCCCAGTAAGGAAGATACGTTTCCATACTGTGATTGTGTAAACAGATTTAGGTCCCCACAACATAAAAAAGACTAGGTACATGCACACCTTGCAACACCAAAGCCTTCGAGCTCATTAAATAACACAACTTCACTCAAACATCAGTGTAATACCAATCAATACCATTTCAACTGCAAACAGTAGCACCTCAGTATTTCTTCATAGATGGCAACAGTGCAATGACTGAGCACAGCTACATACACAACCAGTGAAGCTATTCATCAACACAGCGACCAAGTGTACATATTTCAGCTGTATGTCAGACACTCTACTGTGAGAAATAACAAGGGATTAAAGGTTACTGTGATTTTAGATATAAGAAATATGAAACTCCAGCACTGGAGGGCAAATCACGGGAGTAATATTGACACAGCAAAAGTAAACAGGTGCAATACTAACAGATTGCAATGACTGTATGTTTTCAGTTGAACATGGGGACAAACAGATGAAATATACTTTTACAACACTGCCCCCCTCTGTTGAAAAAATGTGACTGCAGCTCAAATCATTTTCTTTTTAGAGAACTCTGCACCACCTGCACATCAAAAGACTCTGCTCAAAGGATCCATGAGCCCTTTCATTCTGATTATTCCTATAATATAACCAATCCCTTTTCAAGTCGGAAGAAAAAAAGCTTTTCATTTTCATGATGTCATGCATGATTTTCATGATGCAGATGCAAATGAGCATAATGCTATGGTTTGAAAAAAAAAAGCATTTGGAAAACACAGAGTTAGGGATGGGAATGTGTGTCTTGCAGATTTGGTCAGAAAACAGTTGTACAAAAAATATGGCGTCTTGTCTTTCGCAGTGGTTTTCAAATGGCCACAGTAAAAGAACCACAGTATTGAGTGTGACTTACAGCCTTCTGCAGTGTAGGGGGGTCACTTTCAACATTAAGCACTGAACATAATCTCTTCCTTTCCCACTTTTGCTCCAGAAACTCATCATGGAGTGTGAGTGCCCTTGTTCAGGCAGAGATACAGGTGATGGCAGATGGGCAAGACAAGGACTTCTTATTTCCAGCAATGTCATAAATCACAATGGGACCCACTTGTATGCAATCTTTCTTTTCTTTTTTTCCTCTCTTAGTTCCTGCAGAGATGTATGCCATCTCATATCCCGCCTATAACCTGTTAATGGGCACCGGCACTCAGATAATAGCACTGGCTGAAGTACACCAAGCAGATAAGGAAAGCTCTAGCTCTAGCTTATGAGTGTGAGACAGTGAGCCTGAGATACAGGTGGCTGAGGATGGATAACAGAGGGGCTGGGGAGGTGGACAAGGAGGCACATCAATGCAGAAGGTGGGTCACAGGATCAGATCTGATAAAGAGCAGACCATATGTAATAATGACAGGCTACACTGCGATCTACATACACAATAACCATAATTACAGAGGAGCAAGAAAGAGTTGATGATGATGATAATGAAAGAAAATAGAAAAAAATGCTTAGTATTGCTATTTTGAAGGATATGTTAATTTAAAGTATGCACATTTTTACATGCATACATGTAAATGTGTATCCTATATATGTAAGTATATATTTTATGTATACATTTTTTTTCTTTTTTAAGAAGGGCGGCATATTTTTGGCTAAACCTCACCAACGTGTACTGTATAAGCTTGTGTATCTTTTCAGCCCCTGCTGTGTTTATCGTTAGCTGTTTGTTTCTGTGCCTGAATAAAGTATACTATTACTACTAATATACTGCCAACAGGCTCAGAGGGATTTTCCTGATCCCTCTGATGAGGCAGGAGTTTTGCATATGCTGCCTTGTGAAATCAAATTTGCAGCTGTTTCACAGGTTCATATTTTAAACCCAAGGACGATGAGAGGTTAAGCAAGACTCACCAGCTGTGTGTTGTGGACGGCTGAGCTGCCCTGCCTGACTTTATCCCAATCACAGATTTGCCGTGGAAACATGCTGGAGGTAAGCATCTCCCCGTGACAGCTTAGCAACTCGGTAGATGCTTTTCAAGCAAAGATCAACATCCATTCAACACTTCATCACAGCCCACTCGACACACGTGCCTACTAACCCCAGTGGCCCCTCCAGAACTGCTATCACTGCATATTATCCATATAATTTTTTAAGGATCCCACTGGGCAGGCTTTTTAGGACTTGTTGAAATAATCATGAGGTGCTTCTTGGGTAATGCACTGTGTTTCATCGAGAGGGTCTGATGAGTGGGAAAACGTCAAGACAGAGTCACACCAATAGAGACTAGTCATTATGTATGCATTGTGGCGAAACCAATCTTTGTTGAGCTTGTCCTCAATTGTTTTTAAAAGGATACTTTACTGGACACAATCAAATTAGCAAGAACATCAATGATACGGGGTAATAACCCTAAATTGAATTTCTGCACAGGCTAAAGTGCCCCCTTGCTCCAGAATCAATTGCTGTGAAAAGAAAAGGAGGACAAGAAGGACATTCATAGTTAGCAGACCTTTAAAAAGTCCACCAGAGATGCAGGCATGAGCATGCTGTTTTCACGCTCTGTGGCCCCGCCATAATGTGTGCTTGCTCACTGCAACACTAGATGCAATCTATCCAATTATGCTAATTAATTTGAATTACCTTACTGTCCCAATCTCTGACAGTGGAATCAGGTCAGTTTTTATTGTTTGGGAGCTAAGAGCAGCACATGGCGTTAACGGAACAGAAAGTATGACAACAACAAACAATAAGCTGGGCCTATTGTTAGCTTTGCCATTGCCATTGGCTAACACAGCTGCATGCTGAGCGGGAGTGAGCTGGTGATGTTCTTCTACTCAGCTACTGTTATGGCTCAGATGTTATTGTACATATATAATGTGGATCAAGAGTTTTGGAAGACCTCCATCATGTTTAAAGTTGTTCTTTAAATTAACCTAATTTAATTACATATTCATTTTATTAAATTGTTTAATTCAATTTCAGTTTATTTTAATTTGAAATGACTCACCCAGTAGCCGTTCTTTTAACAATGGAAGTGAAATATAGTTGAATCTTCAGAAGAAGCAGCTACATAATTTTAACATTTCAACAGTGCCATTCTAAAGACAGAAAGTGGTATGTATGTATATCTCATCTCATGCTCTTTATTTGCATAAACCTTCACAACTTAATTTACTTCCTGATAAGATGAAGGTTTATCATATACTAACCAAAATGTTTTATTACCCACTTTGACTTTGACTATAACTTTGACCTATACACCGGGCATAAATTAAGAAAATACAATGCGGAGAAAGAGTAATTGCACAATAGTTTATAATGAGTGTGATAAACATATCTGATCTCAACATACCTGTTTATATGAGCTTACACAATAAAACTTACACAATAAAACTTCACTAAAATTATAACATCTACCTGACTTGCTTTTAAAACTTTTTAAACTGGTTTTACTTTATTTGTGGTTTTATATATATGATGTATAGTAGAGTTATTATACCTCTCTATTTTAATTTGATTTTGACCTTTGGTTTACCTCTTCACTTTTTATGTGAATATATTCACTATTGTGATGTGTCCTTGGATTGTTAGAAATGCATAATGAAATGAAATTTATTATTAATGTAGTTGATATAAACAACCAGGGCAAAGCTACAGTAAGCTGTTATGGTACATTTTCACACTCCTGCTTCTTCTAAAGCATAGCTTAGTGCGAAAACAACAACCTCCTTTGTCAAAAAGCATCTTCATGGTTGAAGTGACATAACAGCTGTGCAGTGCTCAGTGTGCAACATCAGGGAGAGGTTCCCCTGGGAACGATCCATCATATGACTCCTGAGTCAGTTTCCAGCTGGGGGCTAAACACATAATACTGCAACAGAATGACAGTGTTGTCAAATGCACTTCTTGTCTTGTTCTTTCACAAATATTACACTCACAATAGGAAGTGTTTGGGCAGAGACCACATAGTGTAACTTTGCATATAAACACTGGCTGAAGTTATCAAGTAATGACAAGGTTAAGAATAGGAGGAAGATTACAGCCAGTAATATCAGCAAGTGGCCTGGAGACATAGTGCACCATAGGATCACATCAACACAGACATACAGAGGATACACAGCTGCTTGAGTAACTACAGATACCTCTGTTTGTGTGGCGGATTTATAAATAAAATAAATGACTTTGAAATAAATAATATATATATATATATATATATATATATATGTGTGTGTGTGTGTGTGTGTGTATGTATATGTATGTATGTTTATAATTAGTCAAGTCAAACTTTAAGATACCCAAAAAAAATTCTTATTACACATTATGTGTTTTATTGAAATGCACCTCTGACGTGTATTGAGTGTTGTATGATCAGACAGTATTACATGCAGCAGACATCCAGAATCCAACTATAATTCACTTATTGCTCCAGTTGGGAGAGAAAAAACTGAACCATTCCATGAGTAACAATAGCCAATTATATGAGAGTTAAAGAGCTCCATCAGTCCTCAACACCACCACTTCACTTCCTCCTCCTCCTAGTGAGAAATGTTAGGTTAGGCAGCGGAAGCCACACAGCCAGTAATGAGCAGGCCACAAGCCCATTTGTGCTGGGGCAGAATAGGTCCCTAATGAACCACTGAAGACACTTGGGTCCGCCGAGTCATGACTGAAATGTGCCACTGACGGCTGAGAGGAGGTCGTGTCAACTCAAACAAAGAGCAGAAACATTTGGCTCTTTTTAAATGAGGGAGTTTGACTAATTAAAATTTGAGGTTAGCAAAAGTATTTCAAACACGTTGCTTTTGGTAAGCAGAGGAGACCCACCTCCTTCCTCCTCAGACTATACATGGAGGTAAACATCAATCACCAACTACAGCATTATAAGTAATGTTATGTGTCAGCCCCAAACCAAGTGAGACAACAGAAATTTACAAATATATGCCCTGTTGATATCTCCTTTGGCGTTCTCAATTCACTATCTGTTATTTACTTCATTGTGAGATGTTATCGGGGCAGTCCAAACTATTTGTTTCTTTTTATGATGACATGAGTTTTTCCTTTTCTTTTAGCACCATTTTTACAGAAGTACGGTAAAACTTTCGAGCATGTGAGTTATGAATCATCAATTTACCACATTGCTTCCTAGTGTTACAAATATAGGAGGATGACTTCTTCACCACACTCCCTGAGTCACGGCAGAAAAACTGCACTTTAGGCACTTTCCAAGGAGAACCTCGCCCATTAGCTCAATTACGTGGGGGTGAAAAAATACTCACTCCCATATCACCGAGCTGTAACACTATAAAAAGTAAAGTTAAAAGAATTATTGTGAAAAATGTCACTGTTACTCCTTCAGGCAGGATCTCAATATAAATAGGAACGTGTTGCCTGTCAACTCATCTAAATGCATGTGAGTTTTAACTGAGACGATTGAGAACTTAATGACTTCTCAACAAAAGACATATTATTTTTAGCCACCACCTCTCTTGAACTGCTGTTTTGCACAGGGAAGCCTTTGAAAGTTGAAGACTAAAAGGCCCTGCAGGGTGTACTGATTAACAGGCAGTGGTGTTTCCCACTGCGGTGACTTGGATATTATGGCAACAGAGCATGGTCAGCAGTGACACCCACCCATAGCTTGGACGGCAAGCATCACAGGCAGCAGGAGGGACAGCATGGTCTTCCAGGATGGATTCAAACCGTGGGTTGAAACCTCTTCAGACACAGAGCTGTAAGGGAGGACAAAAACAGACTGATATCAAAAGGAGGATTATCACACAGAAGAAAGTACAAAAAATGTGTTCATTGAGGTGTGCAGAGGAAAGAGTAGGGGTGTCTTTTATATTTTAACTTTGGCTCGATTTGTTTCCCAGGCAGCTATGAAACAGTCTGACATAGAGTCTTTATTAAAGTACAGGTTTTTGAAAGTCTAGAATAATTTACAGTGACATGTAGTCTGACAATGATGACTTTATTCCTTTCTCTGACCTGCTCAAAGCTTTTCTCTCTCAGTGTGACTGGACCAGTGATGACAAATGGGGACTTACAAAGAGGAAACAGCTGTGTCCTTGGTCTCTGCTTTCCAGAGGGGAAAACACTACTTGAGGAGTGAGACCAGACAGAAAACACTATCCCCTCCCTGTCTACTTCCACTCAACAACCATGCATGAAATATTTATGAGATATTTATCTCAGAGAGATTGGTAGTGGTGACTATTTGTATCTGCATTTGCTGTGACAAAAAAAATATATTTGTATTCTGGACTGAATACTGAAAGATAGCTTTGTCCCATCGATATGGAATAAATGTAACAACTGAGGTTACAAGCAGAACCCATGGCTACTGAAAAGCACTGCTTTTAATGCAAGATATTTTAACTATATACTATATAACTATATTTATGACAGCATTATACATTCACTTGTCTGAATACAATACAAATTCAGAGAAGCCTGATCGCTGTGAGCTGTAACTCCACCTCATGACTAAACCAGAGTTTTTTCCGTGAGACTTGCTTCAGCAGAAAGGATGTGGGCAGGACTTCATCACATAATTTCCAACACAGCACCGCTGCTCACCACTTCTCTGAACTTTAAGGAAGCCTTTGCCTGCCAGAGACCAGCCCGAAATGCTATTAACTGAAATCTTCCAAGAGGCATGGAATATGTGGAGTTGTTAAAAAATCCACATCGCACTTCTTCCCTCTTAAAATGTATCTACAGTACGTATGTACTAAATGCACCATGAACTGAACTCTGCCAATGCAACAAACCACAGCCTGAATGTCTGTGATCTCCAGACACCAAGAAGCCATCAAAGGGTTTTTTTACTAGATGAGTCAAGTACTTTACCAAACCCATGCCAGGATGTTTTTTTTTTTCTTACTTTCTTTCATTTTATGATTCAGCTTTAACAGTTCAGCTCAACAGCAGGTATCACAAACAAGCTCACTACACTTTCACATCCTAACCTCAACAATATACAGTAAAGGTACACTAAGGTAGCACTGTGCAAGATTGCATTTTGAAAAAAGAAAAAAAAGGTATTAAGGCCAAGTACAAGCAGCCCTTTATTTTAATTTTTGCCGCTCATGTATTTAATTAATTAGTAATAGCTATAGGGGTATTTCACTTTAAGGGTAAATGAGCTTCTCACTGAGGTCAAAAGAAAAACAAAATCCTTAATCTTAATTGTTCTATCACAGAACAATAAGATTTACACGTCTGTTTCAGCCATTATTATTAAAACTGTTATCTTATTATTATTGTCTTTATCACCACTACTATTTTTATTATAAGAGATATGTAAAAGTTTGTAACTTTTTTACTGAATCTACTACTTCCATTCTCTCCTGGATGACAAAGCCATTCATAAGACTATTAATATAATGGATCTGACTGACCTCCTGGGCTCAAATGGCTCATTGGCATATGGCTAGCATCATTTCCAACCCTCTCAAACCATTGGGAACTATTCAACCCTTGATGATGGGCACATTTCCAACTTGTATGGCAGCGGTCCCATCGAGGAAAGCAAGCCTTTCAAATCCATATGGCAGTCGTGGTTAAAATTTACCAAGCCCTCTTTCATGTGTGCATATCAATTAGTACATTACTTAGTCAAACAGTACATTAGTTTGACAAACTGAGGAAGGAGGAGCTCCATAAACTTCAAGAAAGCTTTATGGCCAAGAAGTTTTATGAAAGCCTTACGTGCCAACTTTCACTATGAAAAAAGTCTAATTTACAGTTTACACTCAGCCATGCATCAGCCTCATATACTGGAAACCAAAAGTAGGCAGGAGAAGGAAGACAGCATTAGACTAAATAATTTTATCTGCCAAATAGACCAGTATAGACAGTTTCTCCAGCATCGAAGCCACAGGAGGCACTTTAATGCAAGATTTATTTTTATGTCAGCCTGACACATACTATTTTATGCATCTGAGCAGTAGTAAGGATAATAATAAAATAATGGTACATCCCTGGCATAAAAATAGTAGCCAGCTGAGCATCTCAAGGAATGTCACATAATATTATCTCTCTGCTGTATCAGTGATCATTTACCATGCAAGCTGTCAGAGTGGTAAATACTACATTCTCCATCGTCCCATAGGAAGCTGTACCTGCCAACAGAGTACAGCTGCACTGTCATATGATAAGGGCAGCATGAGGACAGAAGACACCGCAGCCTGAAGCACAGCATATCCTGTCCTGGTGTTTTCAAATGTTTTATTTTGTTTCTTCTATTTCTACTTTGTTGTGATTTTTGGCTGCTGTAACACTGCAAATTTTCCTGTGTGGGACAAACAAAAGTAATGTCTTATCTTGAAAAAAATAAAAAAATTTAGACACTTATTATTTCAATTATTTTTATTGACTCGTCCATCTTTAATATTTTTTATTAGTAGTTTATGATTTAACTTTCAATGGACTAAGTACCTCTTATACTTTATACACAAGCAATATGAATTATTTTTACTGTACAAATTTCACTGTCACAACAAAAATTAGATTAATCTTCCATCTTTGAAGTGGTATAAGCCACTTTGTATAAAAGTACACAATTTACTGACACAAGTACAAAAGAGTTTTGCTACCAAAATACCTTCATACTAATACTTTGTCAGCATTTGTCTATCTGCGAGCAATAAAGTTCAAAAAGTTAAAAAAATATATTTTTTTATTAGATTTTCTGAAGATTTAGGTTATGGCCCAAGGGTGAAATGAAAAGATTTTGTTAGTGATCGGAGATGGTTCACCTTTTGAGTGTATTGAATTTGTGGGAAACTGGCCAGTCGTTGCAGAAGTCTGTGCTCTCTGAGTGCTTGCTATAGTCTCTGCGGGCAGAATAACTTTAATTCTGAAGACATTTTCTAGGGATGCGGGTTATGGCCCAAGGAAGAAATTCTTAAATTCTGACAGTGACATTGAATTTTTGAAAATTGATTGTTAATTGTTAACACTGCAAGATTGGGGAGTGTGTTGACTTAGTGGGAAACTGCTTGTGACTGTATATTGATAGAATTTATTCCATCCACAAAACAGAGACAGAAGAATAACAACAATTATGTATAAATATGTGTTTAAAATGTTTGTTTATACAACTAGATATATATGCAGGTTGGATAATAATTCAGGGACAATATACTGTAAATGGGAAAACACTTTCTTCAAAACCAATATAACAAGGGATCAATATAAAATAGCATGAGACATATAATTGTTTTTAAGGTTTCACCTGAGATGTGAGAAATGTTTATCTTTTTAACAAGTGTTTTTTTTCTGTCCACAGAAGACGTTTAGAACCATAAATAGTAGGTTTCCACCAAAAATCAATATTTAATTTGTGACATTTATCATACAATCAAGTCCCTACGTGTGAATTTTTACACCACACATACTGTGCAGGCCCTGCTTTATAATGGTTGCCCTTACACTGATTAAATAAATGCAGTGCTTTTCTTACTGTTTTTCTGTCTGTCTTGGGGGGGGGGGGGTACACCCTGACCCAAAAGTGCACTGACAGATCCATTTTCATTGACAGCCATAAAGCCCCTAAAATGCACCTCACCACCATTAAATCCAAACCCTCTCAATAGGGCCCATTTATGAGGAGTGTCATGCAACCACACTTCTGGGGCCACCCCCCAAAAAACATATATAACAAGTGGGTGGTATATTAATAGCATATTTTGCAATGACATCCACGAAGCCCCTAAACCCGGGCTAATATGCAGCTCACCACTACTACAGCAAAAACCCTTAATGGGGCACCTTCTGACTGGTGAGAGGATCGATGAGAAAAGGTCTCACTTCTCAAAACACACTGGCCAACATGAGCCATGTCCTAGACTGACCTGCAAGTGGCAGTAATGAGTCCCTCACTTTTGAAGCCAGTTTTCAACAACTGTTTTTTATTTGTATGTGTGTGCTATAGACAGAACACTTCATGACGTTTGAACACTGATTTCATTTTGAAGAAGGCATAGGTGTCAAGGGATGGTGTAGGGCCCCAATTAACATCTTTCCCTTGAGTCCGACAGATTAGGGTCGCCTCTGCCCTGGACAGATGGCCAGTTCATCAGGGCCAACACAGAGACGAACATTCATATTCAGTCACATTCTAACATTCACTCCTACGGTTAATTTAGAGTGCATATTTTTGGACTAGGGGGAAACCAGGGTACAACCCAGGTCTTTTTTGCTGCAGGTCAACAGTGCTAGCTATTACGCCACCGTGTGGCGAGGCAGTAACTTTCATTCAAAACGACTGGCTTCATCCACTGAACTGTATGATGTATAACTCATATACGCACTATATTAACAATATACGAGGATATATATATATATATATCCGTGTATCCGCAGCTTGTGTATGGAGGTTCTAGACCAGACAGACAACAATGGGGCAGACACAGCTGCGTCAACTCTTCGGACCAGTTAATGTGAGTTCATGTGGTTCCTCTCTGCTCTCTACAGTTGTTGCTCGTCTTTCCCCGTTAGCTTCCACTCAACTTTCACAATACCCTGCTGTGCTTTTAAAGACAGTGTCTTACCATGTTGGGAGGACGGAACTTAAAAACCACCAACAACAATCCCAGCGGCGGTGACTCTCTTTTTTTTCCTCCGTCCAGCAGCTGCACAAGCGATGACGTTATTTTCCACAGTAGTTCATTCCTCTGTCGGTAAACGAAAGCACTAAAACTGCACCCGGCTCGATAACAGTTTGCTTAGACGGTGGACCAAATTGCAGGATGTGTTTTCCTTTGTTTTTTCCTTTCTTTCAGAGAGTGCGGGTTTGGACCATTGAATCGGGGTGGTTCACTGGAGACCACTCCTCCTACTTTGTCCAGCAGTGACGTCATACCCAGTTGAAGCTGAGGGGAAAAAAGTTCCGACCCACTTTATTATCAGTGAACTCCCCAAGTACTTGTCTACGGTCTGCCACTACCACGATGAAGTTAGTCTCCGGTTGGACATTCGACTTCTAATTCGGATCTACCTCAAATTCTCCCACCCTTAACCTAAGGGATTTACTGGGATTTCATTTAGGGATCATGAATAACTTACTGTTGAGGGAGGAGTGTTAATGAAAAAACATATTTTTATACTATATACTATATATACTATATTTTTAACATTCAATCGCCAACTTCGATTACTTAGTTTGTGATATCGGTGTAAGTGGTATTGCCCTATCCCTAATTATGACGTTGAAGAAATTAGAATAAAAGACAGCTACAGTTCAGTTAAGGATATCTGCAAATGAATTGTTTCCAGGTTTGGTAAACACTGATCAACCCTTTTCCACTTTTTTTCTGACATTTTACAGTTCAATCGAATTTCCGGCCCTATACAATGTTCTAGTGCCTCTGTCTGTCTTGACAAAATCACTTCCTGTGTGCAGCAGAAGGCAACACAAGATCAGAACACTACCATACTGAGAAACAAAGAGAGAGTTGTGGTTGTATCAGGAGGAGCTGATAAACTAAATCAGCATTGCATGAACCCATGACAGTGGTTTGAATATGTTTGTTTATCTTTAAAAGTTACTCATTGCAATTTTAAGTATTTTCAAAAAATCTAATTATTTACTTTAATGTGTAAGTTATCACAAGGGTAATGAAACAACATAGGTTTATGTCCTTTCAACATTACTTTATTGATGATCCCTAAATGGAACTCCTTTGTTTTAGGGCGAGAGCCAGAAGCCGTCGAGTATCCAAATGAAAGTTATTTCAACAGACAAATGATGTGACTTCTGAAATGTATATTATGCATTTGTATTTATATCATACCCAGTGTTAACTCCAGCGCTTATTTTGAAAACCGGATGTTGCTAAGACACTTGCACATCAGCTCGCTTTGTAAGCAGAGTAACAGCAATAGTTCTGTTTAGGACAGCGGAAGTAAACGTCATATGTTCCACGTGACTAATAGCAGGAAGTGGATTGCGAGTCAACAATAAAACAGTGAGTGTGCAGTTATTTCTCTTTGTGTTTGCCTTTTTTTGTGTATCTCATGTTATGCGACGTTTTTATAATATAATAGTCGTATTTTGAGAACAGCATGCGTCTTCCTCAGCAAACAAATGCGCTTCTTTAGCAAACGCTGAGCAGTTTAACTGTCGTTGCTAACATAGCTATTCATCAATGACACTCATAAACATAACTAAATATAACATTTTCTCCCAATCTGTTCTCTGAAAAAAAAAAATGTATAATTTATTTTTTGTCAACACCGAGACTGCTGGTACCAAATCAGTTGGTATGACTTTGGTATGATGGTATGACATCAGATGTTTATGACTGATCAATTCAGACTTAATTACGAACTCGTAGTCATAGTAAATAATAGAACAATACATAGAAAAAAACAACACAATACATAGAAAAAACAACACAATACATAAAATTAGATTCCAAATAATAGACATAAAAATTAATATAAATATCTGTATTTTTAAAAGGAGACATCTCTGTGTCAATGATTTATTAGCTGAGACTGACAATATACAGTTGTGAATCAGATCTAGAAGCAATTTGACTGGCACAGACTCAGAGAGCTCACTACACATCCAGGCCTGTACTCTCCAGAGGCTCACCATACACCACCTCAAGTCTCTGCACGTCCCTATATTAAAGCTATCTTCTGCCTTTTTGATAACATAGAGATGGCTACTCCAGACTGGCACCTGTCCTTGAAGCTTGTGGATCAGCCAAAATCCATCTTCCATTTCCCAGAGATGATGGCAGGGGATTGTCCACCCGGAGGATACAGAGTCGCTACCTTAAAACAACTTGTGGCAGCTCAGCTCCCGGACTCCATCCCTGACCCTGAACTAATAGGTCTTTTTCTGTTGTGGCATTTCAACGTAAACAGATGAACTGGAATTGAAGCGCATGTTGTAATCTGTTGTTTGTCATTTGTCATTAATCTGCCTGTGGCTTTTTTTGGGTGTCAGAGTTGATCCACTGTGGGCGGAAACTTAAAGATGATCTGACGCTGGATGCCTGTGGGATTCAACCAGGGTCCACTCTTCACATCCTCAAAAAGACCTGGCCAGAGCCTGAGAGCAACCCAGGTCTGCATGTGTGTTATTTGTGCTTACATTTTACTGTTAGTGAAATGGAAAATGTGAACGAGAATGAAAGTGTATGTGTGTTTTTCTTCTCTAGAGCCTGTGAATAGAGCAGCTGCAGCGAGGGAGTTCAGGGTGTTTCATACTGCTCTTCACTCTCTTAACTCTTCCTACAGAGACTCAGTGAGTAGGTGACACATAGTGTCCAGCACAGGAGGAAGTCATTCTTTATCTCTCTCTCTCTCTCTCTCTCTCTCTCTCTCTCTCTCTCTCTCTCTCTCTCTCTCTCTCTCTCTCTCTCTCTCTCTCTCTCTCTCTCTCTCTCTCTCTCTCTCTCTCTCTCTCTCTCTCTCTCTCTCTCTCTCTCTCTGTCTCTCTGTGTCTTTCTCCCACACAAACACGCTGACAGCAGACACATGTGTAAAGTCAAGCATCATTTTGTTCTTACAAACAGCCATGACCTCAGTGTGCATTTAAATAAAGGGTGGGGAAGACAGATATGATCATATGTGGTCAGATGTGTTATTAGGAGGCATTTTAAGTCGCACTTAGGAATATCCACATGTGATCAGATCACTGAGGACATGTGTTAATACCAGGTCTGAACTGGGCCCTTGGTGCATCTTGATGAAATCCTCATAATGGTTATGCAGAGTATTTCACCACCCTCTATATTTTTGAATGTTCACAATTAAATGCTGGTCATAAATTTATAAAATAGGGCAGGTATGGAATATGGATTTTATCCTGCCCTCAATCCAAATCTTCTCTGTATTATTTGACACAGCCAATAAACTGCTTCCAAGCGAGTATGGGAACTTTCTCATGCCTTCCACATATTAATAAAAAGTGGATCAGGTTGTGCTCGACTGCAGAATACGTATTCTAATTTATAAGTCCATCTTGTGTCTGTTTTTCCATCTTAAGGACTACATCTGTCAGAAAAGTACAGGGAGTTATAGTCTTATAGTCTTCAGTTCTAGGACTTATTGTCGGTACCAACTGGAGAAACTGATTGGAACTGATTTTGTTGATGGGGATGCATTTCAGCAACAGAGGGGTCGCCTGACAAACCAAATAAATTCATGGAGCTGTTTTTATTTATTGAATAACAAAGCAGACTTTTTAAAGTCTGTCAGCCAAGCCAAAGGAAAGACACCAGAGATTTACCAATGATGGTTGAAATATTAAGTGTTGTATCATGGTGTTGAAGTGGTTCTATATGTTTTGCTGCTCATTTCTGTCTTAGCAAGCTGTCAGCTCTCTGGTTTTTCTCCATCCATAAAATCTGTAGCATAAATAACTCTCTAACATGAAGTACTGGTGTCTCTTAGTGTGCATTTCGCAGAAGCGAAATGCACACTATGATTTATGGATAAACATGTAATGACTGACAGAAGAATACAGGTCATTGTCCACACTTAATTATTTGCACAAGTACATGAAATGATGTTGCTCCTGTAAAAACAGTTTCTTTCTCACACATAGGTATATAAAATGCTAACAAATAAAGAGTCCTTGGATCAGATCATTGTGGCCACACCAGGGCTCAGGTCAGACCCAGTGGCCTTAGGTAAAAACTGCTCAGTTTTGTAAACATTGTCATCTCACTGAACCATACAAATAAAGTATGTTAATAATCCCATTTCCCATTAATTTGTTCAGGTGTGCTCCAAGACAAAGATCTCTTTGTACAGTTCACGGACCCGAACATGCTGGATGTGTAAGTACAACTTGTCTTTGTTACTTGCTCTTATGTGAGTGTGATATAATTCACATCTCCACTTTCGTCTGTCTATCCATTAGATTAATTAGCTCACACCCAGCGCTTGTCAATGCCATCATCCTGGTCCTGCACTCTGTAGCAGGCAGCATGCCCAGTCAGTCCAGTGCCAGCTCCTCCAGAAATGTTTCTGCCAGCTCCTACAGTGACATGCCAGGTAATAGTAGTGATAATAAAAAGTATAATTATAAGGAAGTGCTGTTACATATATTGAAACTTTTAATTTATATTGACCACGCTTGAGGAATACAGTACATCGAGTGGTTGGCCTTTTAGTAATTGTATTATTTCTATTTGCCAGGAGGCTTCATGTTTGAGGGCATGTCTGACGACGAGGAGGAGTTCCAGTCGGTGAGTGACTGGCTGGTTCTGAGCATCACACATCATTTTCAGGAGAGCTAATAATGGTCAGGGCCTGAAGGTGTTGTCATGTGTGTCTAAATGTGTGTGACAGGGAAGCCCAGCAGGAGCCACAACAGGAATACGACCAGTGTCTCTGAGCCATAGTGGAGCAACAGGCCCTCGACCAATCACACAGAGCGAGTTGGCAACAGCGCTGGCACTCGCTAGCACTCCTGACAGCAGTGCAGTCACTCCCACAACAACAAGCCAGGTGAGATTTATTTACTTTTTAAATAAATATGTTCATACCCTATGACCATGAAAATCAATCGGTGACCGTTACTATACCCAAAAAGCTAAAACGTCCAGCAGGTTTCCAAGTCTTTCTGCAGTAAAAAAGTTGCCCTTAGATTTATTACATTCAAAACGGGTATTGTAGTTTTTTAACAGGGTTGTTGAAGTAATCACTGGTGTCAACAAACAAAAAAAATAAAGTGCCTATGAAAAGCGACCTGCTGGAAAAACCACACAGTTCAGCAGTATACAGCAACAGTGACCTTCCCTGCACTGTTGCTGTATACAAACAAACTCCCTGGGTCATGATACTGGGTCGGTCTAATACCGAAAACTATCAGACCTGAAGACTGACAGCATTCAAATAATGTTACATCGTTTCTGCTCGCAAAAAAAAATAAAAAAAACAGCAACAAAAATCACAGAGTTACACACTACAGGTTTTTTGGATAAAATCTCTTACTACTCATGAAACTTCAGTGTCAATCCAACAGTCCCTTTTTTCAAAAATACAGTCTCTGCCAGGAGAAAAACTGGCTGCATTCCTGCAGCTGAATACTTAAAATTTTTTTTTCCTTCTCTGTATCTCTGTCTGTGATTCAGACTGATCCGTCCACTGGTGTAGCTCCAATGCCAGCAGGGACCCCAGTCAGTAATGATCTCTTCAGCCAGGCTCTGCAGCAAGCTCTGCAAGCCACTAACATGTCTGCTCTACAGGTGAGGCTATGCACCGGGCAACTCATCACCATATTAACCTGGCAGACTAATTGTGCTTAGAAAATATGAAAGAAGACATAACATCGAAACAGGGCCGTACATTCTGTTATAATTTGCATTTTTGTGTTATTAGTGGACGTTTACATTACAGCTGTATACCTGGGCCGGGTTGGTGGTCTTTAACTGATTATTCTTTAAATGTGTTTTTGTTTTGCCAGGGCCGCTGGCAGTCCCAGATGCAGCAGCTGAGGGACATGGGGATCCAGGATGAGGAGCTGATGCTGAGGGCACTGCAGGCTACAGATGGTGACATCCAGGCTGCCCTCGAGCTCATATTCGCTGGAGGTCCAGGACTCTAAAGGCCTTACTTGATGGACAGAAGCTTCTGTGGAGAAGAGGGACAGACAGAGCTCATAACGATGCTACTCAGAGACGATGAATAATGGCATACACTTGGCAAATGTTAAAGTACACATACATTACCGTTTCAGCTGAGCCTCGCTAAATTCATGACAGATTTTTCATACTGATGTGACCAGACTTGTAATAAATATAATATTGCTTACCTCATAAACTTTTCTTGCCATTATTCAATTGTGGCATTGACCGTAAATCACACCAGTGTAAGCAATCTCCATTTTCCTCTGCATTTACATCATCTTCCTGTGAGCTTCATGCAGCTTCCATTTTCTTACACTAGATGGCAATGCAGTAGTTTGTTTCCATCCAGACAATGGCTTTCCCAAACACACGTACCACTTGCTTGTTTGCCACTTGCTTTCCTTCCCTAAAATTAAAGTATTGTTATTGGGCTCTGTGGAATACAGTCTGATAAATGGTTGCTTTATTTGTAATTGTGTGATTTCATTCTTTAAAGATGAAAATATCAGGAGACAGAAGGCAATAGAAAAATGGAAGTTGCACAGAAAAGGTGATTGCTTTCCTAAAATCCTCTGAGATTTCTGCTGTCAGCGCACCGCTTTCATAACTGAGTCCCTGCATGCCTCGTCCTCACCTCAGCCTTATTACAGGCAGAAATATTTGCTTTGTCTCATTGTCTCCCATCATGGTGTTTTGGGGAGGACATAGTGCTGCTTACCGCTCTCCATCTACAGTAATTGCCCTGCTTAGTTTTATTACTGCATCTATGAATGTGACAGCTCAATCAGTGGATTGCCTTTTCATGAGCACAGCACCCAAAAAGCGCTTTGTGTCCGTCTGTCCCCATTAGCATTTTATGTGCTCGCACACCTGTGGGCAATTTACACCTTCATCTGCCTTCAAGGGTATTTTAAAAATAAACCATGCTGAAAGAAATTGTGTCATAGCTTTCATTAAAAACAACCGAATAAAAGAACAATCTTCCCCATAGAATAATAATAAATTAAATTCTAATCCAAGCAGGGTTTATAGAGAATAATTTTTGTAATAATTTTTGCTTCACAGAAATCAGATGTTACAGCATACGTATATACATTAGTGCATCACATCTATTTCATGTTTTCAATGCATAGGATATCATCCAATGCTTCTTAAGTGCAACTTTCAAGATACTCTTAACAGTTTACTGAGGGAAAATCACCATGTGAGGTTGTCATGGAGACACTCAGTGGCTTATGGTACAGAAAATATGCTGTGGCACACCATATGTACACCCCTTTTGTTGACAACTGGGAACATATTTCAAAGGGAATGTTACCTCAGTGTAATGTGTCAGGGCCTTGACTCAAATCAACGTAAATAAGAACTGATGAATTTACTGCTTCTTGTTACATTATTTTCATCTCAGTGAGGCTCTCCTACAACATGAAAAACATGTTCCTACCTTTTAAATTATTTCCAAAAAGATGTTGACATTAAAATACAATTTGAGAATCCAACATGTGAGACTCAGTGATTTTGGTTGTTTACGGATACAATCACTAACCATTTCTGACATCAAATGTGAACGAGGCAGCAGATACAAAGGAGGATGAGCTGTCTCCTCTCTACAACCTCTCTGACTGTCACAGAGTCCGTGAGGTTTGAATCAAGTTGGAGAGTCATGGCTTAACTTTTATTCACTTCTTCATAACTAGCCGCCATGAAAAGGCCTTGGACGAATGTGTGGAAGAAGCTTTCGTTGCAGCTAGAGAGTCGCTTCCAAATGAAACAAGTCCACAGCTTTGAAACTGGCGTCAATCTGCCCAATTACTCCCACAGTGATTCAGATAACGAGCGAGGTTCTGCACCATGTCCGTACGACGTGTTAAGCCAATAGAATAGAATAGATGATCTGTGCCAAATCTTTTGAAATGGTGAACAATACTAACATGATTCTCTCAGGATGAAATCCTCCCACATGCCAGAGGAGGAAACAAGGTTGGTATGATGTGCTTCACCTGCTTTTGTCTCTCTGAAAAGGGGCACTTAATGTCTTATTAACATACGGTCTGTTACCCGAGATTGTTTTGTGTCCACTTGTGACTGAGCAGAATAAGAAATGAGCTTCCAACAGATGCAAGGCCATTTTATCCCTCTGTGGCCCGTTCATTGCTTTCAAGCCACAATTTTTATTCTCTCCCCCCCTTCTCCAACTCCTCTCTCTCTCTTTGCCCACAAAAGCTACTTTGATGCATTTCATCCCAGGTGCTTTAACCTTTGATGGAGTTTCTCAAGAGGAGAACATATCTGCTGCAACAGAAGAGGCAAAGATCCTGCAGTAAAACACTGTGGGGAAACTTAAAATGGAGACGTCAGTCCTTGTTGGAAGTTGTGAATTTGACTGAGTTGAGTTTCGATGAGAGAAAATCAACTACTTAATCTAAAATGACTTGTGGAGCCACAGCTCCTTTTGAATGAAGTTGAACTGCTTTCGTCTTTAAATATATTTTGTGCAGCCATTTTGAAGAAAATTGATCAAAAAAGCACAGCATGGTGCATCAACATCTTTGAAGTTACTCATGACCCTATAAATAGTTAACATTCGCACACAGGGGCCTGTAGCTGCCAGGCAGACAAAGTTCATCAGCTCATCATGGCTGTGCATTATAGGTTCCACCTACTGTCAAACAGCTTGAGAGGCACATGAGCATTCAGTGCATCCTTTCACCCAGTCTCTACCTGTACTCTTCAGGGGAAAATATCATCTGAACTGAATGCTGGAACCAGATCAGCTTCATTTACTGTACATGAAGCTCTGACTCAAGTTTGACAGCTCTATTATTGTACCACAGTGATGTGTCAGACTGAACGTTTTTACTGTTAGTCATGAGTGCAGTGCAGATAGTGATACATTTATACTGTAAGTGTAGTCAGTAAAGTTTAGTATAATAAAAACATAAAAAAAAACAATCATGGTTTACTTTTTCTTGTTGCAAAGCGTCCATTAAAACGAGGGCTCGACATAAATCAGTTGCACTTGAAGCTGCTGAATTGATGATATTGAACAAATATTGAGAATTGATTGGAATATTTAAGTACCAGTGGACAGAGCTCCTTCAGGAAACTAAGTGATTTTTTTTTACAAACCCATAAAATAAAGTGTTGCCAGTAAAAATTGACAGGACTATCTCCTGTTTGGTAAAGAAATGTCCTCAGTTCTTTACTGAAGGCAATTTTTTTCTTTAAATATCAAAGATTGTGGTATAATTTGCACTTCATTAAATCCAGATCTTTTTATACCAAAAAGTGCTGGAGGTGTTGCTGAGAGCAAGATGGATATCAGCAGGAAACAATGGACAAGCACTATTCACATGGAGACATCAGAAAAAGCTAGTAGCATGAGTCAAAAAATACATAATACAGCTGAACTACAAAGTGGATCAATAGAGAGTAGGAGCTGGAGAACTGGCTTGACAATAGCTCGAGCATTCTGTCCTTGGCTCAAACAGTGGTCACCGTTTATCAAAAGGCTTCACCATGGTAACTGGTGAAGATGGAGACAGAGAGAGGAGCTTTTCTCCAAATAAATAATTATATGTTTTGCTTTATTGTGGTGTGTCTGTATCAACCAACAGGAAAGATGTCATCCAAAATATGACTCATAAACCCAATGTTACTTTATTTTGAACCTTGTTGCCTCTATGTCCCCATACAATACATTCAGTATATACATTTGGCCATGAGGGACTGTACAGAGATATGTTATAGTAGTGCATACATATGTGGCACGAAAATGTACACAAAGGAAACTCATACATGCCACTTTACCACAGTAAAGTGAAATTATAGATACACATGGGGCAAGTCAATGGCTGATGGCTACTTACACCAGTGCACAAGCGCACACACACACACACACACTGTTTCATGCATGCACAATTTTGTGTGTGTGTGTGTACACACACGCGCTTTAAGACACTTTTGGAGGAGGAGAGGGGCTCTTTCACATTCTCAATGTAGAAAAATACGAATGTCAAGATTGCGTCTGCTGATTGCAGCAAAACCCTCCTCGTGTTCCAACACCCTCTGCTCTGTTTCTCCCCTATTCTTCCACTCCATCTCCCCCAGTTTCCCTTTCTCTTTCAACACTAAGGCCTCTCCCTAGCCAGCATGGCCATTTTTGCACAGGCTCTTTTTCTCTGTTGTAGAGAAATATTCACGAGCAGCAGTAACCGAATAAGGAGCCTCTACTGTTTTGTCTCTCAAAAAGGGGACATTTATAACATAAAGGACACGTCACACGTATAATTTACTTTAAATTTGCATGTTCCTTTCCTTAGGATATCATCTTTCAAGAAAATACATAGGTCCACTGCATCAACATACTGCTCCCTACTATAGCTATAGAGGTTTCCTCATCACATGAACACACACCCTCCTACGACATTCTGTAGTTATGCGATGAGAGCAATGTATCTGCTCACGTTCGGCGCAAATCTGACTTTCTACAAACTACTTTTTATTAGTCAGGTCATTCTGCTGACTACATTTCTTCTCCATTGATATTCTGTACCATCACATGTCAGCATTTGTTGGAGGCACACATTTCCCTTCAATGACTGTAGTTTACATTTGCATAGCACACAGTGTTGATATAATATAAGCCATAATTTGTATACTGTGGTCATGCTTGCTAAACTCGGCTTTTAGCTCCTGGTGACCGGCCCTTTTTTTTTAGTTTGGATGCAAACTACTAAGTGAAGACCACCAAAAAGTGTCTGCTCTTGCAGTGATATCTTGCTGTTATTTTATTATCAATATTACAGGATGTGGGCTGGAATATTACTACAATAAACTGCTGCAGAGAGCAGGCGACGAGACAGACATGCCATTCCTGTAATTTGCAAAATTCAAATGTGGTTAATGAGTGAATGCAACAACACAAAAAAGAGATGGGGAGAGAAACAGTGACTGACAGGGCTGGATTCTGATTTCTTTAGCGCAAGAGAGCAAATGCTACAGACAGCCAAAAAAGATTCAAGCAATAACTGTCACCAGTTTGTACCAGCAGGGTTAAAAACTCAAAATGTCTGTGCACGACTGCATATACAAAACATAAACATGCACCCTGGACACCTGCATTCTCGCTCACATTCACACAAGAATGCATTGCTGGGTGGTAAAGGGTAGATGACAGACAGGTGATAGTGACGGGTTAAAGGTTGGCGTTTATGCGGTTCAAGCAGGCTGCATTGTGACTGGTCAGAGGAGGAGAATATGTAGTCGACAATCCCATTGGTCAGGAGACTCTGTGACTCGGGTTCCCGAGTCGGGCCACTGAGGCAAACGTGCACTTAGAACTTGAAGCAACAAAAATGCAAAGCACCACAGTAAAAGAGGCCAGAGCAGTTCTAAAAAGCATGGTCACGTTGGCACAGGACGATGCGGGCGCGGGGGCCCAATGGGCCGTCACAGAGGACTAACACAACAGTAACAATCACCCCAGAATTAATTACAGTTACACAGAACAATCGATAAAAGCAGAACTAGACATCAGCTGATCTTGCCGACTGATTTGACCCATGCATTTATAAGGCATTAACCAAACATTTGTTACTGACATCACAGAGTATCATATTACTGAGTATACATACAATTGCGGATTTGGAAAATCTGTTTCTTTTATATGAAAATGTTTTCATAAAAAAAAAAAATACATCTTGAAATAATTGTATTAAAAAATGTATTCCTAAAACCAATGATGCAATTTTTTTAAAGGAACTGGGAATGTTGAAGCGAGGACAGATCGATGTCTGCAATCCCATTGTACCTATTGATCTGCAGATGGGCGAATGAAATTGATTTTCTGAGGTAGACAATGCAGGCATATTTCATTCTCCCAATGCAAAGCCATACTGAGCACTGGGTAGCAGGGGTAATTTGGTCCATTTGGACAGGATCGGGTCTCTTGTCTCAGCCAATTGTACTGTGTCGGATGGGATGACCCATCCATCATGCTCTTCTCCCTGTCTCACCACTATGGTACTTACACTGTCACTGATGTGATACACCCACTCAGTGATGGATAGCAGACAGCATGCACTATGACAAGATAGAGAGATCAGTCTCACCGCACACAGGCCTGTTGTTTCTGCGCAGCTGGGGAAATACCGCTCATACAAGGCCAGTTTATTCAATATCCTGGCCTCTATATGGCGCCCATGTGGACAATATCCCTTAATATGCCTCATAAAAGTCACTTTCCTTTACTCAGCTCTTACAATCGTCAAGTCCCCTTACAAACAATTACAATAACAACAGAGCCTAAGCAAACAAGAAGATCAGACACACTTGCTCATCCACAACTGTCATAGGCAAAGGGTACGACATGTTCTGAAAAGGTACTGTACATCTCAGTGACAAATGTATCTATGTTGTACCTTTCTTTTTCTTTGACTGCTAAGTGCCAGAAATCAGCTCAAGGGTGAAATGATGTTCATTAGTCTGTGACAATAAAGCATGTGACTGTTATAAATAAAATAAAATAAAATAAAATACAGTACAATAAAATAATAGAGACTTCTGCAAACACTGAGTCTGTAAGGATGACATAGTATGCAGTAGGCCTTCAAAACAGGTTTGGATTCTGTCGGCCAGTGAGGTGAGTCAGGATCAGCAGTTTGGGACGCCACTGCTCTTCTCCCCATGAGCCTACGGTGCTCAGCCCAGAGGGACGGGAGGAACAGAGGAGCCACTGGGTGGTCCAGTGAGTGCTGCAGGGGGGCCGATGCCTGTAGGTGGCCCAGAGCACTATAGTGTCCTAATGGCTACAGGGTAGAGCAGGGACATATGTTCGGCACCCTTGATAGGCAGCTTGCGGCTGGAGTAGAAATGGATGATCTCAGGGACGCTGTCAAAGGGGCAGCTGTTCTGGCCCAGGATGTACTTGTTCTCCTTTGTCCGTGACAGCTTCATGTGCATGAAGCCCTGGCTGCTCCTGGAGACACAGGAAGACAAAAGACGGGAGGAAAACATGTTTGTTAGTTGTTAGGCTGTTGACTTGTTCTCCGTTTCCTGCTCAGTGACACCAGATGAAAAGTAGCTTATAGCTCAGTCTGGTGTGGCTGCGAAGATATTAATTGTTAGGGTGATAGTGCTAAGGGAAAGTAATGCTGAGGTGGATGGGAATGTGTCTTTCAATTTGTTTTCATGACCCTGATGCTGGTGCAAGAGATGTTATGAAGAAATGTGGGGACTATAATTACCTCTGGAAAAGTACTTGTGCCAGTCTGTCTTATGTTGAGTTATTTTTTTTAATTTTTTGTACATACATATCTATAAAAATTTTCACAGCGATTCATCCGGCAGTTGTTGAAATATTTCAGGCTGAAACAAAGCCACACCAATCGCTCGGAACAAAAACAAGAAAAACACACCTAAGAAGAGCATGTAAGAATGGATCTGATTTTTAACATAAAGAAAAGAGATCACCTCTCCTTTGACAGTCCATTCCTCATTTAATCCCACAGTAGTTGCTCCCAGGAGTACGTGACAATATTCTGAAAGGTGGATTACGTCTGATAACTTTGGAGCTGCCTGGGGAGGGGACTAAAAGGCAGACTGCTTAAGGTTCTGGGTTTCACTTCCAGAGCACAAGGGCATTGCTAATGAACCCTCAGGATAAATCACTTAAGCTACAGCAATAAATGCACAGCAAATTAAAAGCTCTCTGTGTTTCTAGAAGCCTCTGATCAATACATTTTACATCTCACCAGTGACCTTTAGATGGAGAAGCTAAATTTGCTCCTCTTTGCAGTGCAACCACTTCGGAAATGGGCTGATACAAAATTAATGATCCCTATATCCTGCTTTAAATTCACTGTTTTGTTATTAATATGTCATTAGCATAATAGCCAAATACAGTGCAAATGCATTATCATAATCGCCTTTTTAATCAGTGGGATTTGACTGCTGCAGGCTCAGACACTGCTCACTCACTTGCTAAAAGTGTCTTTAATCAGCTCATTACAGTCACAGAATGTTTAAAAGTGTCAAGAGAATGATACTCCTTTCCTGTGACAAGCAGCCAAGCACATAGCATCAGGTGAGGTGAGAGAGCTGTGAACAGTGCAGTGTTATCTGAGACACACGACTCGCAAGGTCATTGCACAAGCATGACGAATGCACACGGGGTGCTGAGTAAAAGAGTAAAATACTCTTTATTCCATCAAGGATGTAGGAATATTACACTGGCAGCAACAGATATTTTGGTTTTGGTCTGTGGTTTGTGGTGATCAAGGATGTTGCTGGTGTACAACTCTGGCATGCCTTCTGTTTTCCCTCTATAATTTCCCATATTCACATTGTGTGTAGGCAAACCGTCGAGCAGACTAAGTGACAACTGATTTTGAGGACACTAACTATATTCCCAGTGTAAATATATGCAAATGTTTGTGGATGTGTCCATTATCCGTGATGAATGGGAGTGGGAATGGGGCCTTTGGCACCTTAAACATGAGGCATGTTCATCCGTACTTATCTCGTAATTGCATGTGTACAGCCTGCGGATGTGTTCTCTGTCTGGTGCAGCAAGAGAAGGCAGCACAGAGATAACAGTGAAGTGTGGAGGGCAAAAGCACTGGGTTCAATTTGAGGGCATCTGTCATGAGAACACGGTTAAACCATTAATGGTTATACGTGAGAATAAGCTTTTTTTTTTTTTTTTTACCTAGATGAGTTGTGTAACCCTGAGTTGTGTAATAATGGAAAATATTAGTAATGTTTTGAAACATTACTAATATTGCTAAAACTTCATTGCTAAAAAATATGTGTGAAGCCAGCTGAGGTTGAAGGAAACGACTAGGGTGGCAAATAACTGTTATTTTCATAATCGATTAATCTGTCAATTATTTTCTCTATTAATCAAGTATTTGCTTGTTTCGTAACATGTCAGAAAATGTTGATCTGCGTTTCCTAAACCTGGAAATGACAATGTTGTTGAATGTCTTGTTTTGTCCACAAAAGTAAAATTATTCAGTTTTAATGATTTCTTTGTTATATAGAGGAAAGAAACTTGAACTCAAACCGATTGATCAATTATCAAAATAGTTGACGATTAATTTGATAATTAATTAATAATCGATTAACTGAATAATTGTTGCAGCCCTAGAAACAAATATCAGCCTTCTCAATTAGTGTGCCTTTGGTGTCAATATTTGGGCTGTCGTTCATAAAATAATCATGATTTGAGGAAAGTGGGACAAATTTCCTTTGCTGCAACACTAACATTCTGCAAGTGGTGCCTGGAGAGCCTACTTAAAAATATTTTCTTCCCTGCTAAGTGCATTTGATGAATCTTCATGCTGAGCACTGGGGGACAGGTATCAGGTTACAACAAAGCCACACTTAAAATTGCAAACACATCAATAGCATCTTTTTTAGATTCCCAACTGGCTTTCTACTTGGTGTTTGGGGCAGCTTATCACGTTTCAGAGCTGCAGACACAGGAATCAGCACAACAGAGCGATACAGCAAAGCTGCTGATAAAAAAAAATATAGGGCTATTTTTGAGAAGACAGGTCTTTGTGGTGTTATCACATCGCCGTGTTTGTGTGCTTCTATTGTCTAATCAGGATTAATCTCACCGGGGAGGTCTATTGTCCTGTTTATGGTGGAGTATGACTTTGATTTGAACCCCACAGACCTAAAAGCAGGAGCCGCCTGACAGCAGTCACCACTTATCTCAACCGTCTACATATTGAATTGCTCCATGAATGATGCTCTCAGTGTTATGAATCTGTGGCACCGGTTAAAAAAAAGGAAAATGGAGACAAACTCATCTGCCAAAGGATAACGATCCTTGGCAGAAGCGATGACCTTTTAAGCTTTACTGGGCATCAGATTTCCTGCACGCTGCCACTATGTCATATAAACACAAATTGAATTAGTCTGCCCAGGACAATCCCAACCATTCTGGAAGATGCTACTGATAAAACATTAATATTGTTAGTGTCATGTAGTCTAGCTCATACTGCCATCTACATAGGTTCCGTCTGGCTGATGGATGAAACAAGAGCAGTGAAACAAAAAGCTGATTTTCCTCTTGGCTTAGGTTTATGGAGTATGTTAGATTTATGCTCCAGAAATTAAATTATGTAAGTAGTTTGTGTCACAAATAGGAAATCAGATCTTCATAACAAAAAAAAACAAACCCAAAAGACTTTTGGGTTTGTTTTGTCAGCTTGTTTAACTGGCTGTATAAGTGGCTTGTCTGTGATCTGACATCAATAAGATTTGTCTAGAAAGATTTTCTCTCTTTTCTGACTATTCCACTGCTCAGCCAGTGGAAAAATGCTGTGCAGAGTTCTCTCTCCCTCTCTCGCTCTCTCGAGATGAGACACAGGATGACACTGTGCTGTGAGAGACTTGTGAGGTGGTTTAATAGGTTTCAAACACCTAAAAGATTCCTCTCCACAGAATGACAAAAATGAGAGAGTTAAGGAGACGTGGGTGGGTAACAGGTGAGGGGCACAGAGTGAGACAGAAGGGGGTACGGAGGCCACAGCACACAGAAAATGCTTTCGGTCAGACTTGAGTACTCTCGAGACTCCGGGTCTCAGCGCTGTCTGTCTTTATTAATAATGCAGTACACATACGTGCCACCTCACAACCTTATACATTTTTCAGCAACCTCAAACATGGAAAATATCCACCTTGGGTTCCCACTCATTTTCAGTGGCAGCAGGAGAGCAGGTGGAAATCAACATCACCTCTGGATGCAGTGTGGTGACACCTGTCATTCCCAGGAAGCAGCCCACTGATTGTTTTCTAACCTTGATCTGACTGATGCCAAAGGCATGAGATATGAGTTTCTGTGACACCGTGGAGATGACTCGTATGCATGCAGAGACAGAGGAATAGAAACTTTGGAGAAACCTTGTTTTATGCCAATGATTTCCCCACTCCAGCTGCTTTTCTTGTAAGACATTTGGCTAGGTTATAAAATAAACTGAAAAAAATGTGTTATTGCCATGTGATGATTTAACAATTACTCTTTCAAAGCTGCTTGCTTTGTCATAATCAAATACTTTTTTAAACCCCAAAAAAACCTTTTGGCCTGCCCTCCAGACAACTACAGCTGGAAGACAAGGGTGATTGTACCTCTGCTTGTAACATCCCAAAATATCTCAATAGGTTAGGGTATGTGAAGTCCAGGTCATCCTTTTTATGTAAGATGATATATCTTGTTCTCATTTTCAGTCAGTCACAGCCAATTGCTGATTGGATGGAAGTCAGAGTAGTCAGTGAGGCAGAAAAAGAAGAAGCAGTCACACAAACACAAGCACATGATCAGTCACTGAGACCCGCAGTTAGTTGGGCAGTCAGCTGCAGTAGCCTGAAGAGAACTGGAGCAGTGAAAAGTAGTATGCTTTCCTGCCAAGATATAGTGTACAAGCCTTCAGCTACATTAGCTCTGTTGTAATATTCAGGTTAATCAATGTCTCTCAGCATGTTATAGTTTAATCTCACATGAAGGTCATCACAGAGTTGGGGGAGATTTTCTAAATGTCATTTGGTTGAGCCTGCCTTGTAATAAAAGATGAATATGTGGGTCAAGTAATAATGAGAAGAGCATTTATCAGGACAAATAGGACAGAGTTCTAATAACAAACGTATAAAGATTGGGAATCTTTAAGACTAAAACAAATTCTGTGTTATGTTTCAGACATGTTATGTTATGTTGGCAGCCTGTTCCTGACAGGTGACAATCATCAAATCAAATATACCTGCACAGCACGCTTTCGTCAAAAAGAATGGGATCTGACTGCTTTGCAAGCTTTTAAGCTAACCTCTACCAAATGTCAGACTAGACTAAACCAATCATGGCTGCTTTGAACTCCCTGCTGGGTGTAGAGGAGATCCGGAGTCTCCAAGTGAAGAGCACATTCACTGAGATGTGTGCACATCAGAAAATCAAGGATCTGACAATGTCAGAGGGGATACCAGTGGAGGTGGAGGACCATGGACGAAGATGAGGTTTGTGAAAGACTGGGGTCAAAATTATGACCAAATGGAAAGACAGAGTCAGCAGATTATTGTGGCACATATATACAAGGATTTCTACCAACAAAACATTATATTGTGTAATCCACCAGGAAGCATGTGAAGCTGCTTTGACACTTCAAACATGGACAAATGCACTTAACGTTGACTTAATATGTGGCTGTTACTTTTTTAAAGCCAGTGAAATTACTTTTTAACAAAGTTGCCAGATGCACTGGTATGAAAGGGTTAGGGTTAGATATACAATATGGTTCGATATGTGGCTCAGTAGTAATGGCTGCCCTTACTTGAGGGACAGAGAGTAGTCATTCTTGCTGGTCTCGCTGTTTCTCACTAGATAGCTGGCCTCCTTACACAGCCGGAGCAGAGATTCTGCATCTGTTCTGCTGATCGCTCCGTGGTACCAGCTACAATAAAAGAATGAGAGGAACAAAGGAATGGTACAGATAAGCACAAAGTAAATAAAAAAACTAGACAAACTCACTCAGGAACATAAAATTAAAAAAAAAAAAAAGTAATTACAAACTTTGATAACACCAAGACCTGACTCACAATTGGCTTTCCAGGGGCATGGAGGGGTCAATACGCTCCCCTAGAGAGGAGCTGCAGTGGTCCAGCGACGTCATTTTAGTGTTCACCAGACAGCTGCTGGAGTGTCGCTGCAGTGGGCGAGTTTTCCCATCCTTAGTTGGAGACATTCTAGACTTCTCCACGCCATCAAACTGAACTGTAATGTAAGAAAACATACCAGCTGAAATTTTTTTCTGGATGGATATGATGATATATGCATCCACTACCCTGACAACACAACATTAGTACCAGAAAAAAATTACAAACACTTCAACAAGGTCACTTGAAAATGCTAGTGTGCTCAACAGGAAGGAGTTTTTTGGATATGTTCTGAAGTAAACTTTCCACTGAACTTGATCCACACATGCAGTCAAGTCACCAAACTGAACGGTGTGGGAGGCATAAATCAATTCTTCACTGTGTAAACATTCCAGTGACAGCAAATACACATACATACACAAACTTCCTCCAAATCAATCAAACAATCAAATGTGTGTAAATTCAGGTGTATGTAACACATACAAATAATCTCATATGCCATATGTGGACACATTAATGCACACAAGCACGCACATCCCACACACACACATACAAAACTGGAACAAGTGGAACAAGTTAAACATTAACATGGCCTTTCTAAACTCTCACGGTTTACCGTGGACATGACAAGCTCTCTTGGCAACGTGTTTGTTGGTATGCGGGGGCTGAAGGTGACGTGACTGAAGAAGGTCATGAGGCAAATTCACAGCCAATCGGCAGTGCACAGAAATAAAGAAAACCCTGTGAGCTTATTTACCACAGCTAACATGAAAACAAACAGGAGATAATATTCGTGAGGGCAGAGGGTTATGGAGGCCAAATTAATGAAAAGTTGGACAATGGAGGTTGGAATAGTTTTGTTTACAGTATGTGCATACATTCATTTTCTACCACTTAACTGTCCACGAGGGTAGTAGGGGGAGCTGGAGCAAATCCCACCTGACATACATCACAGGTATATTATATATATCTATATATATATATATAATTTTCTTTGTAATTCATCCATCACTGTAATTTATGTTACAGACCATAAACATTGGTAAGACCTATTTTGATCCACTGACATGCTTCTAAAGCGAAAAGTAAAGCCCTGATTCCTACACCAACTGTATGACAAGCTTTTGTTTACTGCTTTCGGGCTAAAGATCAAAATATATGAGCTGAGCCTCTGATGGAAAGACTTAGTACCATATAAAGCACTCAGACACACTGTAGCAACAATGCAGCTTTGCATCACTGATGGTCAGTTTTTTGTGTATTGTTGATTACTCTGAACGCTGAACATGGCATCAACTGCAGACAGACGGGCACTGTGATCTTCACATCACGTCAATGGAGATGGCTCTGCAACTGTCTAGACTCTCTCTTTCAGTAAGAGGATTGCATTATGCTGTACAGTGTGTGAGTCTATATCACACTGAGTGGAAGATCTGATATTATCAATCCATTAAGGTGACGAGAGACAACAAATCGGACTCTTGTGGCTACATGGGAAAACACGTGAACTTTCTATGATGCTGTAACTGCTACGATGCACACTTGTGATTCCAGGAGCTTGTGATTCCCAGTGCCGGAAGAAAATGTATGTTAGGACATTAATGTTTAAACTTCATTTAAGTGCAGTTCTCAATATGTGAAGTATCTTCCTTTGTTCCAATAATGGGCTGTGTCAAATGAGAATATAGTAATTATTACTCTGCAAAAATGTTTACCCAACATTGTTTAGGTCCACATACATGTATGTATGGTTTTAACATTACAAAATATATTGTTTTATGAGCCTTCCAAAAAAAAAGCTGTGCCAAGTTCATTACATTTGGTAAATATAAAATGAATTACCTCACATTATATCTGAGCTGGTTTTCATAAATATGTCGTGTTTAAGTAGAACTTTCTTCCTTCTTTTCTTACACAATAGTCACTTCCAAATTTATCAGATTTATTTCATGCCTTTCTGGTAGGAGCCCAATCCCTGGAAGACAGATCTTTAATAACAAAATTAACTTCCATACTTTTAATCTATAAGGTTTTTACTAAATTAAAGGATAGGAGACTTTCTTTTTATTAAATTAAAGGATCGGAGACTTTCTCCATGCACTGCCTGCTAGGAATCTTGATACATGAGCAGGTAAAGATGTTAAGCCAGAAAAGTGTTGTTTCACCTACAGCCACCAGGGGCTCCCCTTCACTTCCACACTCAGCTGCAGGGTGAACTCTATGGCCTAAAATTCACTGACACATTTCTCTAAACATGAACTCATGTAAATGATTATTCCCAAATGAATCCCACTATCATTGTCATCTTGGCCTCTGCACTATCGTTCACTGTCGTGCTACAGCTGAGCCTTTAAAATAAGAGCCAAGTGGTACTTTTGCATCACAGCTGGGTAAATGGTGACTCTGACCTCACAGGGAAGATGATGAACATGAGCTTCTCCTCTTCAAGGCCTGATGCTCCGACCATAGGTGGTCAAATGAAGCTGCAGGTGAGTCCACATGAAACACAAATTCACCAGTTCTTGGAAGAAACTTTTGCAGGCAGTCATTCTGAATGATGTACTATCTGGGAATACAGTGCCAATAAAATGAGCATACAGTATATGTGTATGGGTGAGAGATAGTGTTTCCATGGAAACTGACCAGGGGGACAAAAGAAATGCACGTTTGCTCCGTTCATCTCTGTCAGCGTTGACAGATCACGACATGAAGATGCAGCAAATTGCTCTCTCTCCTTCCTTCACTTCCAATTTCTCTTTCTGTTTGCATACGAATGTCTGGCCTGCTTTCTGTCCTCCACAGCTATTCTTTTGATCTTTCCATCTCACACTCTCTCGCCCCATCTCATCTCAACTCATTTCCTCTCTAGCTCTTTCTCTGTATGTTTACACATCAAGAACTGAAAAAGACAGAGGAAAGGAAAAGAAAAAAGAAAAAGGAGAAAAGGACAGAAAGCATGTCTCCACAAAAGAAAGGACAGATAGAGCAGTAACAGCTTTGATCTGTTACATCCAATGTTTGTGCTGGTGCTAATGCAGGGCTGTTGTGTGACCAACTATGCTTTTTCCTGCAACAAAATTGTTCAACTTTACTTTACTTTACACTTTGCACATAATGTTTCTTTCATTCACCAGAACACTAAAGGTATCTGTTTTTCTGGCATGAGGATAATCATTGTTATCTTGGTTTCACCACACATTCCATATCTACAGCCCACTAAACCATCCGCCAGACCTCAGTTCTTCACATGTCATCCCTTCTAATTCCTCCTCCTCCTCCTCCTCCTTGAATTCAACACAATCGCTGCTTTATTTGACCTTGATTAAACTCTCTTTTCTCTCCTCCGTGTAAACAGGGTTGGGTGGCTATTCTCTGCAGACCTAACCTGTCAACCTTTCCTGTCAGAGCTCAGACTTTTCCAAAGGCAGAGTGTAGAGTTCTAAAACAGAAGTATTACCCTGAAGAGAGTCTGCCAAGTGAACAAAAGTCTATAGTTTCATTTGCTCAAGAAGTTCAAATAGTATTACCTCAGCCATCTCATCAGCTCTAGCTCCAAACTATGGAAAGATGATGTTTTAAGGCTGAATATCAATGGGATTGAACCCATGTCTTTCCCCTTTCATTCCCTGAGAAACATGGCCGAAAGAAGATTGATGAGAGGATTGAGCCACAGGAGAATAAAAAAAACCCTGTGAGGCAGCTGAAGAGTGACAGGGAGTGTGACACACAAATCCAAGTGAACACAAGAAGTACAGAGACACAAAAACACACGTACATAAAAGTGCAGGGGGCATCTGTGTGTATGTCACCAGTGATGTTGCTTGTAAAGTGCAGCAAAATAGGAATCTGTGTATCAGATTGAGCTGTCAGTCAGATGGTGACTTATGGCTGAAAGACCTGCCCCCTTCACACACACAGAGCTTCCTTTAGACAGCGCTATAAATTAAAAACAGAGCGTCAGAAGGAAGCTGATCAGCTGGGAGAGATGATAAACGCAGAGGTCAAAATGACATTTCCAAGATTACACTGCAACCAAATCAACATGATATGTAATAATGTAAAACAGCAGTACACAACACAATAAACAAACTCAAATGAAAAAAAAAAAAAAATAGATGACTAAACTTTTCAAGGGTGTCACTCTCCTCTCTCTCTCTCTCTCTCTCTCTCTCTCTCTCTCTCCACTGGTCATGTTCTCACAGCAGTGCCACAATTAACCCACAACACAAGACATGTAGTTACATTCTCCATTCTCTGAACATACTGACATCTCCTCTCCTCCCCCTGCACAAACTCCTGCACAAATTTCTCTAATTAAGCAGGGTAATTAATTCTCATTTACTAATGGCACTCCTATCAAAAACAATCACCAGTCTGAGGAGCGAGGTGAGCCGTCATCCGCTATATTGTGAGGTGAAAATTAGGTTTTCCAGCTGGAATGTGTGAAATGATTAGAGTGAATTCTCATTAGAATTCACTACTACAGACTGAAAGTAGAATACTGGTGCTTTTAAATAAGCCCCTTGCTTGGTTGCATGTTGGTAATAATAATGTGCAAGGGGAACTGAAATAATGATTTGTTGGATTGCTTTTACTGACACATTTTTAGAGCCCAGAAATTTAATTTCTGATTATTTCACATCTATGAATATACTCACTTTATATATATATATATATATATATATATATATATAAATCCCCAAAGGATATTCTAATGCTGTTTTCCAAGACAAAGGGGTCACCCACCAAAGAGCCAGCTATTTGAAATTAAGTTAGGATGTATTTTTTTTCCTTCCTTTTTCTCTTCTTCTTAGTAATAAGAGGAAAGAGGGTGAAAAAACTGCTTCAAAGAGTGGATAATTAATTCTTGTCATAAACAAAGGCAAAAAGCTTTTCATTATATTCTTACAAAGGTGGCCCCATTTTCATGTAGATTTGATATCAGTCTTGTCAAGCGTTATTCAAATTTTGATAATGGGGGACGACAGATTTCCTTGCACTGTAATGGACAATGTTTTCCTTTGTGGTCTATTTTAAAACAAACCACACAGCTTAAGCCTTTACCAACACAATGACCCGTTCGTCTTTACCATAGCTGAGCCAGTCTTGAATATGTAAGCAATGCTGTGTATAATAGATGAGTAATGTCTTGGTGCGTCACTATGGGTCCGTCCGCATGCTGAGGTCAAGAGAGTGCATTGTAACTGTATTCACAGGAGACTTGGCGGCCATTAGGCCCCCTTGTGTCTGGCAAAATGACCTTTGACCATAAAGATGTAGAGTGGGGCCATACTGACTCAGACGGTGAGAGGATCGCTTTACAGCTGGATGCCAATCTTAAACCCACTTATATCACAGAGGGAACCAAACCCTTTCCCATGGATTTATGGACATAAATCAACTGCCTGTCCTCGCCTACGACATGCAGGGGTGTCCTCTTACATGGCCTGACTCTATGTCTTCCCACTCTGCCAGGGGAAACCCCATTCCTGGCATTAGTGCTGCTGCATGTCCTTCTTTTCTCTGGGTAACTACAACAGTGGGAGTGTCAGTCTGTGGAACAGCTTTGAAAATCAACTACAGCGCTCCGGGCTGTCATGTGACTCTGTTTGTTTACAAAATGGTGCCAGTGCCAGTAATGGCACAGGTGCTTTTTACAAGTATAGAAACAGCTGGAGCAGACATTATTCCCGACATATTCAACTTTCTGAGATGGTCAGAAATCACAATATATGTGTATAAAATGAACAAAATATTATAATAAGTATAATAAGTGTGTGCAAGTAATAAAGTGATATTTTTCTAATATAAAATATCACTGTTAATTACATGCTTAAAATACAGCTATTACCTTTCATTTAACATATTACCTGGTTTACTTATTTGGATTTTTAGCGTTCAATAAACAATGAAATTGCCAATAAATATGGTCAAATTTTGCTAGAATGCAAATAATTAAGGTTAAAATGAAAGACGTTTTATCAAGTGACTTTTTTCAATAAAATTTTGTCGATTCCATGTATATATATATGGTGGGCTGTCAAAATTGCATAGTTTTGAATATGACCGTTGCATGAGTGGATTTTGTGACGTCTGCTCCTAGATGATACAGTACATTTGTGACTTCTAGAAAACAGTGGGCCAGAAAGACATGTGGGACGGTTATGAGTATGTTGACGAGAGGAAATGGGGGTCACAGCAAATGGCAATTACCCATGCAGAAGGCAGTTCGGCACAATTAAAACTAATGAGCCTACAGCCCTAAAACCTGCACAAGAGTTAGAGATTTTCTGCCACATGTAATCCAGATGGAAGAGAACAGCCATTACTGAGCTGAGTTAAATTCACATTATACTGTGCCTCTAAAAGATGTGAACTGTTCAAGTAAGTCATCACTGACCAGCAAATTAAAGGGAAACCAATCATACGTACGTGCTGCTGAAGCATGCACGCACGCGCGTGCACACACACACACATACATACTCCTTACTGTTCACAGTGTTGAATGAAATCAGAGAGATGGACAGGTAATCACACTGAAGGATGTCTCAGATGAATGGTTGGGTGATTGGGAAGATGGATGGACAAATGGACAGACTTACTGGGAGGGAAGGGGGGGGGGGGGGGCAAAAACGGGGGGGGGGGGACAATAACTGGAGGGCAAGACACAGAACAATGTGAACACCAACACCCACCATGGTGGTGCTGGTCACAGCTTGTCTGTCCTGGCGAGGGCTGAGCTGTCAGGGAGGGAGACTCCAGCTCCTCCACCAGGGGAGGGCTGGTGTTGAGTTGGCCAACAGGAGGAGGCCATGGTAGGTCCTTGATCACTTTAATCTCTACTGCAAGTGGTCCCCATGTCACCAGTAGAGAGGTGGAGGGAAGGAGAGGACGGAAACAAGAGGCATAAATGGACGACGACGGAGGACGTGAAGACAAGGAAAGAATGACAGAAAATAGAGGGAAGAGAAAGAGAAAAGAAAGAAGGGGTAAGTGAAGAACAGAGGAAGAGTATGCAATGATTCAAGCATCAGCAGCAGCTGTAAACTGGAGAAGGAGAGAATACAACAGGACTGAAAAAGGAAGATTTGTTAGTTATAAAAACAAGTTGGGTGTTGAGAGCTGGTTCCACTTTGGTTGAAATCATTTTGGTTTGTGAACAAAACAAGACATTTCAGAACATGATCATTTGGAGGTGTGGAACACACAGATCTGATATATACAAAACAACTAAAAATTACTGTAATTGAGAAAATAATCTATCTTTTCATTTATGCTTGGCCTACTTGTCCCTTACCTTCTCTGTTAACCCACATTCTCAGGACGGACACATCTTCGGAATTAAAACATGCAATATGCCCTATCGGTAAAGACTGAAAAATATAAAGCTTCTGCAGCTCAGGTAAAGGCAATAACTGATACAATATATCAGCATACAGTCTGTTGTTATTTTTAGTGCACCCCTTCAGAGAAAAAAAAGCCTATGTCCTCTATATGATGCAGAGGGTATACTTCATTGGAACAAACCTCAGAGGAACTCACCAGGCTTTGCCCCTTAAAGTAAATAATGTTCATGCAGCATATTACTTCAGTGAATTGAATGTTCTTGCCAAAGCATCCGGCACTGAGGAAGAGCCACACGTTAAATATCTGAGGATACTTAATAAATGAGATGGTGAAGGGACTTTTCTTCAAGTGAAAGCTTGTGTTACAACTTGAAACCAAGGCTACTACAGTGACATCAGTAGTAGTTTTGAATAGCTATTGCATTTCTCTCTGGGGTATATACAATTACAGTATATGTTTTTTATAGAACAATGTATTGTCACTGTCCATGGTGCTGGAGTAAGGAAAGGATACTAATTAAAGTAATGTATAATGGAAGACAATTAAGAGGAATAATAATAATAATAAAAAACAATGACAGCCATGAGAGTAAAAAAACTGTTATTCGCAATAAATAATTAAAAGGTCCACCTTTATTTAATTAGATCATATTGTGTCAAACAAGATTAACATAAAACACAGTTGTGGTTCCTATGCATTTAAGTGGTGTAAAATCATCACTATGACAGCTATACGAGTCACATCAGTCACGTAAGGGCAGTGACGGCCTCACTGGACTCAACAGCATGTTTACAAACAACAGCAGAACAGCAACAGATTGGTAGAAGTTAATCAACCAGCACACAAGGCTTGGGGCATGACAATAATTTGTTGGAGACATTCTTTAAACAAAGGTTTTGTATCCAAAATCTTGAGTCTTGCTTTTGTAGTTTTGCTCATTGTGCCTCATTATAATAGGATATTTTTTTTTTGCTCTGTAATTAACAGGAAATGTCTTATTTAAGGGCTCCTAGGCCTGCTGTTAAGTCAGTATCTAACTAAATGACGGCAATTATTTTGTCAGACTTCTAAGTCACATTTTGATTCAGCGCAATGTCCCCTCATCTAAACGAAGTAAGTGCTACTTCAGCTGCCTACGATAAAAAAAATTGGAGCTGTATTCATAACCATGAGTGTGCCGCCGTATTTTATTGGCTGGTATACAGTCTGGTTTTCAGTGGGAGGATGAGCATAATTTGATAGACTTGTCTGTCTATAACCCAGCGAGGAAACTGCAGCACAGTGGTTGCAAACGACATGCTAATGAGAAGCAATATCTGCAAAGATGAAAGGGAAAGCTGGAGAATATTTGGTCTGACAAGCAATTAAATAGTTGGGGCTACAATGTCAGGGGGCTTATCTTGGGAAAGGTGGCTAGAAGGAGACGTTGTTTGCTACCTATATTAATGGGTGAAGTGTGGGGTGGTGGAGCAATTGGGACTGGGGGACAGAAGGTCACAAACTCTGGAAGATAATATAACTTCCTCTAGTTTGGGACCCTAGTGAGGGACTCTCTTCCTATGAGATTAAAAGCCTAATACTCATTTCACATTGTAGGATAGTGTGTAATTGTTTGAAGAGCAGAAGGCTGTCTGCAGAGTCAGTGTTTGGAGGACGATGCAGGCAAGTGTGACGATGATGCAGGCAAGTGTGAATCAGATTTGCTTGGTTTCACAGTTAAATAATTACATTAATTACTGTTGAAATTAAGGTAAACTGATCCAGGAGTTTTTTTTTTTTTTTTTTTTCAAAATTGGGTGAATAAAACTCACTTTCTGCCTCAGAGATTTTCATACTTTCATCTAAATCACACTAACATCTGTGAAAAATACAATGTTAATAACCATGTGACCAGCTGATTATCAGCTTTGTGGGGGTCAAATTATAGTTTATGAGGAAAAAAGGTTAATTGATTTCAGGATTGGAGGTGAAAATAAGGTTGAAACTACAGAGAAAAAGATCAATCTGGTGCCTCTGATTCTGAGTAATGCAATTAATGGTCTCAGTAATTGTGTGTTTTTCTCTTCCCCAAATGTGACCATAAAGAGCATAATGACTATTTCTAAAGGAAACTGACAGAAGTCCAAAGATTACTGTATCTTTGATTACATCGGGATCAATATGCTATCTCTAAACTAGATTATCCTCAATCCATATTAGTACACAGTACTTGCTGTCAACTATGAATGAATCAAAGTCGACAAAACACCAGTCGCTCAACTTAACCAAACAAACATGGCCATTGAATAAAAAAAAACAAACAAACAAAAAAACCCTCTCTTCCTTGTGCCAATCAACATTCTCTGGATCAACTGGATGCTGGGCAGCATTTAATCTAAAATTAACAGAGAAATTTTGATTATGAGGATTTAGTAAACTGGAGTGTCATAAACATTACAGCTGATTAATTCTTTGAAAGCACTTGAAAAGGGGGCAAACGTTCCCTTTGCTCTAACCACATCTTATTTTAAAGTTGGGTATTTGTTTACCCTGGATTTTCATCAGCCCATAGTAGCATATCCCTGTAAACAGTTGCAGCACCATAAATCACCAGCTGCACTTGTCTCCAACAACGCCATTTAATTTGGTTCAGCTTAATCTGGTAGGGTAATTGCATGCATATTCAAAACAAGACAGAAGATTGTGATGTCTGCACCACACATTTCGAGCCAAAAAGCTCAGAACACAAAACCAGCCTCGTTTAAAGATGTGTTAGTTCCATCGGTACCCGGATCATTACAGATAACAACTGTGTAACACTCAGGGGAAAGCGAAATGCCACCTCATAATTCTCTGCATAAGGCATCTGTCACATTATTCGGTCCAGCTCTCTTTCAAAGCACAAATCTGTTTGTTTGTATTAAAGAAGATAGTGGCACAGAAATGACATGAGATGACAGCTGGGCCTTTTCCTTCCCCTTTCAAAAAGAGAAAGAAGTGAGCGATAGGTGAGTGGCGGCTGGCCAGCAGGAGCTTCTGGAGGGCTTGCTGGTGAATGCGTTGCTTCTATAGTTTGTGAGGAAGGTTTACAGTGCTGCTGTGTGTGACCAATGTGTGCGAGTGTGATAACACTCGTGGCGGTGGCCAAAGAAAGATGGCATGACACATAAGAAGCTCAAGAAAGAGGGCAGTCAGGAAGGTTATCAGCAGCGAATTGCAGAAGGAGACAGGGGGAAGCCAGAACAGGCAAACAGGCAGACAGTGTTGGTAAAAACAGTATCACCATGGCACATAGAAAACAGCTGGTGTAAACAACCACTGCAGCAGTGTAACAGAATCAGCTATTTATTTTAAGACATTTGACATGAGCCTTGGATTTTAGGGTTGTTAAGCCTATGAAGATTCATTAAAAAAACCCCTAAAGTTCCTTATTACCAAGGGAAGTGACTTCAGACAGCACCCACTGTTATCTATCCTGGTAAATGTACAGTACCCCGCTGGCTCGGAGCCAAAAGAAAGGAGTTACTAGCAGGTACCAGAGGGCACTGAGATTAAGTAACAATAGCTCTTGATCCCTTTCCTGCTGCGATGAGGTTCATATTTCTGATGGTGGTGTGTCCGTGTGTGGGTGTGAGTGAGCGTGCCGCATGCATAACACAAGCAGGATTAAAATGGTGGACATGCGAGCACACTCTCTCCTGCCCTCGCATGCGAGCGTCTTCATATGGTCAAATCCTAATGTGTCTTCCTCACTCTTCCCCTTCAGGATCATCCATCACCTATACTCCACAGCTGGGAGGGAGGGAGGCAGGACAGAGGACAAGTGCGTTTGTTCTTTGTGGGGGTGGGGTGCGATGGCGAGGATGAGTGATTAACCAAACCGCAAATACACAGCCACCCAGCACCTTAACAAGGCAGGGAATTTACATTCCATTGCATACCTGTCAGGAGAAAGCTGAACAGTGAACAGTGAATAATAACACCAAAATGTGTTGTATAGAGGTGAGAACGCAGGCAGCCATTGGGACAACTGAGGGAAAAGTGCTGTAGCCAGGGGCATTAGTCTGCTGTCCTTTCCCTATCATTAATGAAGACAAATAGTCTGCAGATTGCATTATTGTGTTATATACCATGGAGGGAGGGGGTAGGCAGTACTCGGTACTTATTTATTCTGTTTTATTTTTTACAAACACTGCACGGTTTAGTAAGGTTGTACATCTTTTTTCATTATCTGTTAATACTTAGTATGCAGACATTTTGATATCCCACATAATTGTTGGGATGTAAACTGTGAGTATTGTATGCAGAAAAGAACCTATGAAATCCACTTTTGTGAACAGCATCATTAGTCATTGATATTACACAGCCATAAAGCGCTTCAGAAAGTGTAGAATCATAAAGGAGCAAAATTGCTCAGCAAATGCTGCAGTATAGACTGAGTATAAATGAAGCTGTCTGCCTCCAGAAGTGGTTGAAACTGCAATGGGATAACATTTTAAATCACTAATTTCACTGCTGAGCCGTTAATACATTTTGCGTTTAGCCATGTGCAACAGGCTATGAACTGAAGAGTACACACCATGTTGGAAAGTTGAATCAAAAGGTAACTTAAGTAATTTAAAACATTTAATTAAATACCTAAATACTAAAATAGGAAATTTCTGGGAGTGACAGAAAAAAAACAATACTTTTTTTCTTCCTGAATGTAACAGATTAATATAGATACATTTTCTTACTTGTTCCTACAGATAACGGCTTAATTCAGTATAAGCCATGCAGAATAAGGATTTGCTTTTACTTTTTCCTCAAGAGGTCTTTAATTTCTAAAGGAGATCATTCTGGACAAAGCAATTTACCCTGCTGCTGTCAATATCAAGTTACAGGAGACGTAGAATAAAGTACAACTCTTAATAATTCACACAGCAAACATATACAGATGGCTTGTCACAATCTTAAAATAAACCATGTCCTCATAACTCCAGTCTATATCTTGTTACATTTTTGTTTTTCATAAATGTCATAAACATGATGCAAAACCTAACCATTTAATGCTGCCAAGCTGAGATATAAAGAATGAACTTAACAGGCTTTAAGAGTAGTGTTCAAAATGAATCTGCTTAATTTATTTAGATGAGAGCAATTGATTAAATACCAAACCACATACTACTCTTAATCAATGCAGGCTTGCACATCCACAGGATTCCGTAACTTCCTGTGGACTCAGTATTTGTAAAGCACCAACATCTGCTCCATTAGAAAATAAGAAATGGAAATCTAATATTCCTTTACTTGGGACCTTTAATATTAAGATCAAGTGAATAGCAAAGTGGTAAAATTTACCCTGAGCTGACTCTTAAAGTGGTGCAGGACTGACTTATGAAACGGACACAATAGCACTGTCAGCAGTCCTAACGAACTGGTTCAAAAATGGGCTTAAATGCTGAGGCGCTGTCTACTTTCTTGACATTTGAGGTAAGCTGGTTGCAAAGATCAAAGCCTCAGGTGCAGGTGCACAAACTCCAACCTTGAAAGATGGGTAACTTCCTGTAAGCCTCTTGATGTCTGGATCTGAGGCTGCTCAACAAAACCAACAAGCCAATTTAAACAAGGTTTGTCTTCTTTCTTCTTTCTTTCTGTCTTCAAAATAGCGGGGAATTATTTCTCCCTGAATAAAACAAACCATGAAAAGAGGGTGTGCAATAAATCAAAGTACTTGGTCTTTAGCTTTCTTCTTTGAAAGACAACTTAAGGACTTAGCTCTTCAATTCCCAGCCAACACTTTGACGTCCAAAGGAAATTGAATTAATCATCATCATCAAAAGAGAGACACTGTCTGTAAAGTGGAGTCGAAAGAGGGGTGTGTTAGTAAACAGCATCCTAAGCAGCCTCCTCTGAGTGCTGCTTGACAGAAAAATAATGAAGGGGAGAGGAAACGTGATTAAGAATGTAGCATCTCTTATTCAACTAATCAGTGGAAGAGGAAGAACAGTGTGACTCCTATGAGAATGACACCTGAGTGCCCAGAATATACAAGTAAGCAAGAAAAAAAAGTAACATAAACATCAAAAAAACAGAAATAACAGTGTGTCCATAGATGCATATATTATATGTGTAGTATACACATACAAAACAGTAAGAGAGTTGGAACAGAGCTTGTCCAAACAAGAGTAGGCTCTATGTAAATCAGGACTGCTGCCACAAAATGTTCAGATGTTTGCTTAGTGTAAAGTATTAGACTTGTAATCAATTGTACTCCCATCAGCTGCAGGTATCATTATTTAGCTTTATTTCAGACTCATAGATCCGTTACCAAATATTATTTTGAGCCTCTTTTACCGATGAGATTCACAAGCTTATTTTACTTTTGATGCCACATAAGAGATTTAAAACATCTTATATACAATTACAGCGTTGACCATGTCAGCATCATCTTTGCTCTCTCACCTCTACAGCAGCAGCTGCTACTGTGGCTCACCTCATCATTTAAACAGAAATTTGACCTAAACTAAAACAAAAAAAAAAATCTGTCATTGTGTTTTCCTAAACGTTTTGGATGCTGTATTGATAAAATCACTTCTTACAACATCATCGAGGATGTTTTACAAATCCATTAACATGAACTACTGACTGAGCTCACAGACTTTTTGTTTCAGACATGTGGGGCACTGTGGGTTAGTGGGTAGGTAAGGCACTTACCAAAACCGAATAGATGTACGATACAAAAAGGGCTACATATACAGTACGGTACAAATATATGTATGTATGAATGTGTGAATGGGAAAAGTGTAAAGTGTAAAGCACATGAAGTGGTCAATGATAATAGGCAAGTCCTTCATAAATACAGATCACTTACTGGGACATAAAAAGATAAATCCACCACCTGATCCCCACTTCCCAAATGTGTCCATTTGCACTGCTGCCAGCACTACACCATGAGCGATAACTAGATCAATTTATTCACCTACAGATATCAATTTTTCTTGGAGTGTTATGGAGTGTTCCTAAAGCACACGGATGGAGAATAAAAACTTACAATCTCACTGCGTGGTTTTTAAATTAATAAGTCTTTAAAGCATAATTAAAAACTCAGTTCCACAACTGGCCGTGCATATTTTTAAATGGTGTTTTTTTCAAGTGACTATAATAAAAAAGAAAATTTAACCTTCATGATTTAGTGATCCTGATGTTATTGTGCATGATACACTTTCCAATTCAAGACTTTCTGAATATTAAACCAAATAAAAGTAAATACTATCTCAGTAGGAGTATGATGGATATTTACAGTGTTTGGTCTTTTTTTAGTATTTCATGCCTTGACGGTTAATTCCCCATGCAACTTTAAGGATGTATCTCAATAATTCTCAACATATGCTCATCATGAGCAGCACATCCCCGAAAGATGAAAATACACTAGTTCAGGTTTTTCTATATGTTGTGTTATTTATTCTCTGTTCACAGATCCCTAACAGGGAGGAGTGAACACATATTCACTCACGTTCACATGGCACCCACCTTCCCCATCACCACATTTCTGACACCACTTGTTACACTCATGTGCCCGCTATAAGTACTGATTTGAGGAGAGTCTCCACAGTAACTGTGCCATTTTTAGCACACTGGATAATCACAACAGTAGTCTCTTGATAATGTCATCCGAATCAAGAAACATCTCAAATCAAGCTGATTTGCCCCTGAAAAGGGTGAAGTGACATTTTCTCAATCTACTGCTGGACTTTATGTTGAGGAAAAATGAGATAAATGAGAATCCATATAATGACATTACATTTTTATCATAGGACCTGAGGATCTAAGTTAGAAATATACCCCAAACCACAAGGGTCTGTTTGGCCTTTAAGGTGCAGACATCATTGTCACAATGTGAACATGAAAGAAGAAGGCAAAACAAAACACAGACAGACATGAGACACTCCCCAGCCCCGTCTCCAGTGGTACCTGTTAGGGATTTAGAGGTGCAGTCCTTTCTTCTGTGGGGACCTGATCCAGTGCCACTTACAGAGCCCTCGTAGCTAATGCAGTCATAACAAAGCAGAGCTGTTCAAGGATAAAAAAAAGAAATAAATATAAAGAGAAAGGGGCCGACGAAAATGAGATTTAAGGGTTGCTGATCTTCTTTGTTCACTTTAAAGACTTGGTGTTGCTTTTTTCTTTTAATTTGGGGTGCATATTTAAATTCCAAAGCCGTGTTCTTTCCAAGAACAGCCCTGTTTGATGTTATGGCTGTGTTAGCCATTCTAAAGCTCCAACAACACAGTGACTACCTGCACCTACATGCACCTGCACAACCAATCATGCCTCCCCCCCAAGCAAAAGATATCATCTTAGTTTGAACAGAAAGCAGCTGTATCAAAACAGCACACAGTATGCTGGACACCTGCAAGTGAACTAAGCAGGTGTTTGAACACAGGGGGAAAAAAAAAGAAGTGTTAACATAGTTTAAAGCAGCAGCAGAAACATTAAACCTGTCAGAAGCCATAAACAAATATGTTAGAGCTGGAAACCTGGATTAGTTAAGCAGAAAAGAAACAGTTTGTTCAAATATTGAAATGAAAAATGCAGTCCTAGCAACACTGAATTTAAAAACAGAGTGATTCAAAGTCTATCGACATCAATATGCAACAGTTATTTCCATTCAAATTAGGATGAAGAAAGCCTATTTACTGCCTGTCGAAAACAGTTGTACTTTTTAAATACATCGTGTAAGGAAAAAGTAAATTGGCAAAACTGTGTGAAAGGTGTTTTCTCAAATGTCGTTTTAATTTTAACCTATAGGCTTGTTTAACTTATTTCTTAATAGTCATGTTGACTATTATGTAAGAATCATGGGTATCTCTGTACAATTAAGTCTCTTGTCTCTGCATTGGCTGTTTTACCTGCAAATGCTTTGGAAATCCTCTCCTTTTTCCACTCCCAGGGCTGGTCATACTCTTCAGGGGGTCGCTCGTCATCCTGGGGCAGCCGACTTTCTCTTGGGCAGCGCGAGTGCTCAGGGTCAGTGTCTCCACCATTCTCTGTTGGCTCATATGGCGTGTCGTACAGAGGGAGCTGCCTCACAGGTCCTTCTTTAGGCCCTCGTCCAACAGACCGTATTTCTAGAATTGAGGAGAAAGACCGGTCATTAATGCAACGCGGCAAACAACTGCATCAGCATGCGAAAAATGAGGATTTACCACCGTTTCAATATATTTGACTGAGAGACAAAATAGTTTTATAGTGACAGCTTCAGCTACATTTCAGTCTGCAAATTAAAGAGCATCAACAACATTACCTTGAAGGTTTGGTTTTACTATACCAGCTATACCAAAAACAAGCACAAAATAGTCTAAGATGGTAAATTGAAATGAGAAAAAAAAATAAAATAAATTAAAAAGTAAAACACTGAAAATTGGCATGTACATAAGCATTCACACCCTTGGCTATGAAGCCCCTGCAAAGTTCTGGTGCAACAATTCCCTTCAGAAGTCACATAATTAGTGAAATAAAGTCCACCTTTGTGCAATCTAAGTGTCACATGACCTGTCAGTGTATATACACCTATTCTGATAAGCCCCAAAGGCTGCAACACCACTAAGCAAGAGACAACACTAACCAAACAACAATAAGACCAAAGAGCTATCCAAACAAGTCAGGGACAAAGTTGTTTAGAAGTACAAGTAGTGTACTAACCCCCAGTGCACTATCAAATCCATCATCATCAAATGGAAAGAACATGGTACCACAACAAACCTGCCAAGAGAGGGCTGCCCACCAAAACCCACAGACTGGGCAAGGAGGGCATTAATCAGAGAGGCAGCACAGAGTACAAATGTAACCCTGAAGGAGCTGCAGTGTTCCACAGCAGAGACTGAAGTATCTGTCTATGGGATCACAATAAGCTGCACATTCCACAGAGCTGGGCTTTATGGAAGAGTGGCCAGAAAAAAGCCATTACTTAAAGATCAAATTCAGAAAGTACGTTTGGAGTTCGCCAAAAGGCATGTGGGAGACCCCAGAAGTATGAAGGAAGATGCTCTGGTCAGATGAAACAAAAATTGAACTTTTCTGGCCACCAAGAAAGCAGCTGTGTCTGGTGCAAACTCAACACATCTTATCACCCAAAGAACACCACCCCCCCCCCAGTGAAACATGGTGGTGGCAGCATCATGCTGTGGGGGTGTTTTTCAGCAGCAGGGACTGGAACTGGTCAGAATTGAGGGAAAGATGGATCATGCTAAATACAGGGATATGCTTGAGCAACTCTGCCAGTGATTTGAGACTGGGAAGGAGGTTCACCTTCCAGCAGGACAATGACCCAAACCATACTGTTCAAGCAACACTTGAGTGGTTTAAGAGAAAACATTTAAATGTGTTGGAATGGCTTAGTCAAAGCCCAATCCTCAATCCAATTGAGAATCTGTGGTCAGGCTTGAAGATTGCAGTTCACCAGCAGAAACCATCTAACTCGAAGGAGCTGGAGGAGTTTTGAATAGTTTTTCCATGTTGAAGTTTTCTATTATTTTATTCTATTGTTTGTTGTTTGCTTCACAATGATCTGAAAATGAAATGATGCAAATCCTGAAACAATCCATTTTAATTCCAGGTTGTGAGGCAACAAAACACGAAAAATGCCAACGGGGTGAATACTTCTGCAAGGCACTGTACAATTAACAAAACTGGTGGGCAAAAGTGAATGTTGTTGTTGTTGTTACCATGTTGTTAGAGCTGTTCAAGTTGTCCAGTGTTAATAAAAAAAGTCATTTCACCCTCAAGCTTTAAGTTAGTATATATACCCAAGCTGGATACATTGCAGATTTCAGGGAAAATAAATACAGTTACACCAGTATGATGAGCCATGAGTTTTAATGGTGAAATACAATAGACACCGGTAACCCAGTCTGTCAACAAGCGTAATGAGGGCTGGAAATTCTCACACATGTGTTTTATCTCAAGTGCAAATCTCACTCAGTTGTGGTAGTGTGGAAGCAGGAAGGGGCCTCTTACATGAACAGACAGTTTACTGTTCCTGAACTAATGACAGAAGAAAGGAACAGAGACACCAGCAGAGTTTAAGTGAGGAGAGAGGAGGCAGGTCTGAGATACAAACACATTGAACACCCAAAAAAATTGCCTTGCCTCAAGCTATACATGCCTGCTCTGTCAGAACAGAAGTAGCACTGAACACCACACTCATCAGTGAGTGGCTCTCTCAAACCAATAGCAGATGAATTGAGGTTTAAGTTTTACAAATTGTTTTAGAATCACACCAAATAGCGTTAAGAATGTTTGCACAGTGTGAATATTCAAACAGTGTTTAGTACAGTTCTTGAGTAAATTAGGTTAAACATACAGTAGGGACTAAAGTTAAAATCCCACTGCAGTCACTAAATACCATAATAACTATAAAAATCAAATATAATGGTTTAATATTATAAAAAATAGCTAACAAACAAACAATATACTGTTCAGTGTATTCTTACAGCCTCAAAACCACAGTGCAACTGTCACCAGTATTTCTTGTTCTGGACAAAAGTGTTGGACATATGCTATTGTGCAAGATGGTCAGATGTTCAGAACGTTAATGTTGCAAAAGTGCATCATTAACGTTCCTCTCAACATCTTTAAGTACAATCTGTCAAAAATGGCTACTCTACGGCAGGTGATACTCATCCGAAGAGAGAGAGAGAGTGAGAAAGCAGGGCAAGAAAAAATGAATCATTGGACTGGAAAGCTACTAGTCTCTCAACATGGCATGGGTTTTTATCTGTAGTAGTATCTATAATGGTAAGGAAAACACAAATGAGGGCATGATGGTCGAGATAGTGTTAGTTCACATATTGCAGAAAAAAAGGCACATGCTTTTGATATTCCCTGAAACACACAAACATGCAGTTCTCCTGTTCATGCACCCTGGTTTGATCAATAAAGGAAAGTTATGCATTCAAATCAGATTTTAAAAAGCTACAGCTCAGAGAAATATATACTGCTCAAAAAAATAAAGGGAGCACATAAACAACAAAATGTAACTCCAAGTCAATCACAGTTCTGTGAAATCAAACTGTCCACTTAGGAAGCAACACTGATTGACAATCATTTTCACATGCTGTTGTGCACATTCAACTATGTAAAGAACATTTAATAGTATTTAATAAGAATATTTCATTCATTCAGATCTAGGATGTGTTATTTTAGTGTTCCCTTTATTTTTTTGAGCAGTATATAATAACTGGCTGCTGTTTTGTGGTCCTTATCATGTTACCATTTCAGAGGGGTTTTCTAAATGACGTTCTTCCATCAAATACTAAAAAAAAATTTAATTCCTTGTAATCTTCATGTGGAGAGGTGAAACAGACTTGACTCCTAATGAAGCATCATGCCCTTGAGAACTCTCCTCTCCTCCTCTCCTCCTCTCCCTGGCTTCAATCTCCCTCCACTTGTATGAAGCTGTTAGCAGCCTGCACCCTTCCTCCTGGGCCACATGAAGCTGTTAGCGGCCAGCAGCACCACAGTGCAATGCAATGTGGAGAGAATGAAATATTATGCCACAGTACTGCATAATTGCCTCTTAGCCCAAGGGAGCTCTTGCGGAAAAATGAGCAGTGCGTACAGCCTAATGGAGCTACCCGCTGGTGATGGGGAAGGTGAAGGTAGAGGAGTGGAGTGAGGTGAGGCTGCCAGGTCTAGTATCTCAGCATAATCCTGCATTAGGAAAACGTGTAGTCTTTGATCTTAGCAGTTAAAAGACTTAGTATTATGAGATGCTGGAATGTTTAGGTCCCATCTCCCCAGCAGAATAACAAATAGCATTAGAAAATGGTGATAGAGTCAAACAGAGGTTGCTATATGGGGTGAAATGGGGGGTGATTAGCTGGGTGGGGTTGAGTCAAACATCAGGGAAGAACCAGTTAATTGGAGGCATGCTGCCTCAGATTAACTGCTGCAGTGGATTGAGACTCCTGCTCCTGGAGATAGGAACCTTATTGGACTCTTTCCCTTCCTCCTGCTCTCTGGTTTGCTTCAGTGTTTCCTTCCCTCTTCCCTCTAACAGCTCCTGTAAAAGAATACTTAGTAATCTGGGTGGAACACATCTGTCTAGGCAAATTGGAGTAATTGGCATTGCAGTGGGGTTGCATCTTTTAAAGCAGCTGTAGCCTTCTTCTATATTTGACCTCTACCCTCTTTTTAGGGTGGAAGGTCATACACCACACCCTTCCCCTTGATGGATCTTGTACCTCCCCGGATGTCAGAGTTCCTGTCCAGATGCTGCGCTCCCTTTATTTTGCTTTTTTTTTTGTGAAGTGCCCTTCACTTGGTCTTTGTCCCAGAAGGCAAAATTCAATTTACTTTATTTACAGTTTGACCAGGAAGAAATGAAAATGAAAGAAATGAACTTTGAGGCATGTGAAGCCACTACAATCACTGCACCATTCCTTCAGTGTTGAATTTTGTTAGTATTTTAAGCACCTATGAATCCACTGTAAATCTCTTAAAGGCTTTCGCTGCTCTTGCTCTCAACAGAGCAATCAACAGTCATTATAGCAGCAGCGCAGGGGACAGTGGAGCAAAATGTTGTGAAGAAAACAACTGCTTTTGGGCCAAGAACAATTTCTCCCAAATGAGAGAGGACACAGATACTGACCATTGTAAAATGGCAAGCAGGGCTGGGCAATGTATTGATATTATATCTATACTGTGACATCAGAAATGATATTGTCTAAGATTTTAAATATTGTCATATCATAATAAGGTATCTGTGACAATGTTTCCTAGTTTTAAAGGCTGTTGCATTGATAATCATATTGAAAGATACTTATTATAAATTAAATATAAACATGAAATCCACAACATTATATTAAAAAAAGGAACTTAACACTTACTTCATTTTAAGCCTAAATATTTGTTATAGCACAACTTGACCATATTTCATTGTTTCTAATATCCTTCATTTAACATTAAAAAGCCAAAGAAATAAACAAAGTATTACCTGAAATAATTGTTTTTTAGGCATGTAATACAAATCATAAATTGTAGATGCTATATTTGAGGGTATTTACAGTGTACTGTCACTGTCCACTGCATCTCCGAAGAATACAGTTGAATATCAGATATCAATGATATTCCTCAATCACAGGCACATAGCTCACTACACACTGCAGGGTTGTTGAGGCCACTGCTCCTACATGCACGGTGCATTCCACCATCACATGCCATGGAAGCATTACAAGAACTTGATATAGTATATCCCCCTCTGGAATTTTTTTTCACAAGACACCTTGAGACATGGATCTATAAATCCCTTGAGACACAAGGGATTTATAGATCTTTATATTCTATATTTTTAATTTACAAATTTTTTTTTAAAACCTTACTCGTTCCTCATGCCTCTTGGTTATGCGAACGAGCCATCCCATGGCTCATTCATAAAGCGGAGAGGCATGATGGGAGAAATGCTACTGTGTAAACTTTATGGGCTGCATAACCCAGAAATAAACTCAGGAGTCAAGACATTTTTCTTTGGCGTATGCACTGGGTGAGCAGCTTCATAGGAATGGCGCCAGAGGGTTGGGTGTTCTATGCAGATCTAAAAATACATCCATGTCACATGCAATGATGATTTCTAGAAAATTATTAAAGCTACACTATGGAGTACTGAATAAAGTCAAGTCTTGATGATATTATGAGGTGGATATTTGATCTACTGTATGCTTTTTAAGTTTAACTAGCAACTATTACATCAAAATGTATTACAGTAGCTAACTAGCTGTTAAAGCTATATATATATATATATATATATATATATATTATATACTGTATCCATCTATATACAAATGAATCTGTGTCATGTTTTTGTTGTTATTGTATAATTTTGCATGCATGTCTGCTTTGTATATGACATGGAATTATCCAAAATTTCCAATTAATTCTCATAAATGCTCATAAATTTTCATGGAAATTTTCCCACTTAGAACATTTCCATAATTCCCCGAAGAAAGTTCCCTTTTTTACCTTTTTGCAGCTCTAATTGCGATACAGCCTTAAATGATCCAGATATTATTTATAAGCCATATGGCCCAGCCTTACCTTGACAGAAATACTCATTTCAATCATATCATGATTTACTGTACATCAGTATCAAATTATATAAGAAAGTATATCATATTAAGATTTTTTTCCCCATATGATCCAGCCCTACTGTAAAGTATGTATGAATTATATGTAGTTTTCCATGTGTGAGCTCAAAATTATAAAAGTATAATATGAAAAGTATGGAGATGTTTTGAAGCAAGCAACAGATAGTGTCATTGTTATCATATTATCCCCTGCTTTATGAACTGGAGAGATTAATCATATGGGAGAGAGATAAACATATTACTTGCAATAAACCCAGGAAGGATCCTGTTCCACTTAGGAGGCCTAAGGGCATATTGTCATGGCTATGCGAGGGCAGGAAGAGAGCTCTGGATTAAATCAAAAGCATTAACTTCAACCAACCTGACTGACCAGGCCATCTCGTCCTCATCAGCCACTCCTGTCTAATTTGTCCTCATCCATTATGACCAACTAAAAGTGATAGCACTTGCGACAAAGTAGTAACTGTATAACTCTGCTTTGATATCAAGGTTAAAGCTTCTAAAATGTAACAGAAAAACCCATTTATCTGTCTGTCCCGATAAATGTAGACTGCCACCCACATCAACTGAGCAAGACAGACTTTGCTGCTAAGGGGAGCTTGCAGGGGTACAGTGAATCTTTTACACTAGTGGAGGAATAAATGTGCGTGACTTTACACCCCAGGAAAACAATGGAGAGAAAACACAAAGGTTTCAAGAATTTTCTCTGCCTTCTCAACCAGCTACAACACCTTTAAAGAAATCCTCCACTCGTGTCACTATTTTCATTTCAGTCAGGTTGGTTACTACAAAGACAGATCTCTGCTGCTTGAATTCACACAATAAATTAACACAGGGAACTGAATATACATCACTGCATGCATTCACAGTTAACTCATGCCTTGGCTTGTTCAAGCTTGTTCCATAACAAAGACACATTTTCCAAACCTCCTGCAGAAAGGCTTGTATAGTACGTGACAGTGAGACATTTCAGCAGCTTTAGCTTCATTCTGTTGGAGTGAACGTTGTCGATCTGCAGGCACCAGTCATGGATTTTAGCTGTACCAGGGACCACACACAGATACTGTGTGTCAGTCAAAGAGCTGGCTGACAAGTGAAGGTGTTGGTTTCTTGACCCATGGTGGCCTGCTACTACTACTGAGTGTCATTCTGCTTCCATTAGTGGAGTTAGAAAAAGGGTCTTGGCCCAATTGTTCCCTCTGGAAAAACAGTAAACTATAAGCACACATAAAACAGCCTTCATTGCTTTGCGGTGATATATTCCCTAATTCTGATAACATTGTTCCATAATCAAAAGCAGCAAAGACAAAGGGAATAAAATTAGCATGTGTGCATCATCCCTCAATCACTCTTCTTGCTTGATTTGAGATCTGGAGACAATTCAGAGTGTCAGTAATCAATAAGCATGTTTTTCTTTTTTCCAACCTGTCTTTGTGTCTACATGACAGGTTTTGTCCATTTGTGAGGAAAATGTGTGTCTGTGCTTTCTGTCTGTGTGCTGCTGCATCTCCATCAGCCTCCTGATGGAACAAAAACAGACAAAAACAAAAGGAGCCATGCTGTTTGTTCTCTTCTGCTTCTTCCTCTAAGCCCATGCTGTGCCAAGATTGTGGTGGGTGCACTCTTAGGCCTCTGCCTGCCTGTCTCACTCACACACACACACACACACAAATACACACACAATTGAGAAGCCTAGAAGGTGAGGTTCAGCCACAGTGTATTCCTGCTTTGGCCTTGAGAGACAAGTATTTTGGGTCTTGCTACACTATTTTTGGCTTGTGCTTCTCACAAATGCTTTTTCTCATCTAGAAGCCATACCTCATGTAATAACATATGATGAGTGTTGCTTTCAAACAGATCCAAAGAGCTGGGTTGCCCAAGTGAATTAATGTTAGAAAAGTCATCTAAAAGTTACAAATGTGCATTGTTCACCTCAGGATTTTGAAAAGGAAAATCAAGAACATTAAATAAAGCAGTGAGATTTGTTTATCCAGTCGCATGCCCCAGTGAAGTCTTGCCAATATTCGTGTGTGTGTGAATTCCCACAATGCCTAAGGGAAGAGAAGCTGAAGAGTGTCTTCCAGAACATGCTGACATCGATTAATTCCCCAACTGGAGTAGAGAGTAAGCCTTAAGAGACAACATACATAAATCAGAAAACAAAGAGGAGGAGGTTGATGACAGAAGTAAGCCAGACTAAATAGCAAATATGAATAGAGGGAAGCATCAGAGGGAATGGATCAAAAAAAGGAAGAGACAAAGGGCAACAGCAGGTGAATGGAGAGAGGAGGGGGAGGACTGAAAATTAGAGACAGGCAGGTGATGCAAGTTTGTCACAGAGGGAGAAATAAACAGAGAATGCGTCAAAAGTCGAGGAGAGCGATGGGAAGAGAAGGTGGTGAGCATAATAAATATGCAGAGGAGTAAAAGACTCTCCATGTCCAGCAGAACACATTATTTGAATGCTCAGTTTTGCATTCCACTAAAAATGAGTGTTCCCTGCCAAAATAAGACTAAGGTCCTATCCACACACAAACAGAACAAAACATAAATAATATTGTTCTTTGTTGCTTTGAAAAAGTTCTCTGTAAACACAACCTCGTTTCAGGAAATGCCTTCATCCATATGAAACGCACAACACAACTCTAAATGCTGTAGTACATACGCCAGGTCTGTAAGCGGCACTCATAAAGCATGTGCCCTGTGTGGGTTAGGGTTAGGGTTATTTTTTTTGTTTTTCAAACAAAGCTTTAGTCAAACAAGTATAGAGCTCCAGTAGCACATACAACCAAAGTAATGCCCCAAGGCAGGATACAATGCTGTCCACCTCTATAGACGTATATACTAGATCACATAAATCAGGAAATATGTCACACAAGTAGCCGGTTTACTGGATGTTTTTATCCTAATAGTGAAGATGGTGGATAGCTATTGTGTGCAGTGAACTGACACAATGAATCCAGCTATGGTCCCATTCATTTTTGTTGCATCTAAGGCTCCCAATATGATGGTTCATAGAAACCAAGTCATATGTCTTGCAGAGCTCTATACATTACAATGTAAATAACCATAGAAACAGAGACAGAATAGACCCTGAGTTTCATATGATCAGTAAAACAATTACTAATTAACAAAGTCTGGCATTCAATGGGCAATTAAGTGGATTTGTAATGTGGAATGATGTAATACCGATGAGGGACTCCCCGTGGTTTGATCCTGCCTCACACCGTAACACTGGCAATGCCTCAACAATGTAAATGACTGCCCACTGCAAGGCCACTGCTTGGACAGTGTCATTGATCCTGTGTGGAGCACCACTGCAATTACAGGTCATTAGGACTCAGGTGAAAGCTCATTAATATAAGATGAATGGGGCTGCAGTTTGAAAAGGTGCCCATCTACCTACATTAATCACAAAACAGCCTTCAGAGCAACCTCACGCAGCTCCACAACCAACAAACAAAAAGACAAGCAGTAGATCAGCAAACTGACATTGTGACAGCAAGTGCAGATGTGATTACTCTTTTGCCTTTGCCACTGACTGCACTGCAGTAACAGAAATCCATTTGGATGTTCGTCAAACACACAGATGCTTGAATCTTTTCTCAAAACACAGTGAGGACTCATTGTGAAGCAGTGACAGGCTGGTTGGCTGATGCTGATGATGCAGAGGGGCCCACAGCATTGTGGAAGTGAAGCTAATATTTTTTCTGCGGGCTGCGATTCAGAGCTGTGCTTGCTCTGTTGCTATTGTTCCTGCGCGTAGATAAGACTGGTGGTGGATTAGACGAGGGTGCACCAAGAGTTCAGATTGTGTAGGACTGCAAGAAAGCTAAGGCAGTGTGAGGATGGGATGGGCTCTGGGAAGGGGACCAGGAAGAAAGAGAGGAGATAAACATACAAAGAGTGAGAAAAGCAGGGATAGGAAGAGAAAAGAGATGAGTTGGCCAATGTCAGTGAGCACCTCTTGACATGATGCCAAATAATCTGCCCTGTGTGGCTGCAGTGGATGGGGACAGGGTAGTATGATGACACAGGGATGTGTGATAAATAGTCACTTCATGTCCCCACGCAAAGGAGGGTCAATAGCCCATTAATGGTAGACCTCCAGCAACAGTCAGCAGACCCACTCATATGCCCTCCCCCTCTCAAAATCAGCCTTCAACCAGATCACATTCCCACAAGGAATGTCAGGACTGCTCATTCTACTCTTCTCTGTCTGAAAGAAGAAAAAACCAAGGAGAGGACATGTGATAGAAAAGTCTTATTCATGGCACAATGAGAGTACTGTAGCAAAGGCCTTGACAAAATAAAGACATGGGTCAGACAGAGCATGAATTCACAGCAATACACAACAAGTACATTTACATCTGATGCCTCAAAAATGCCTGATCAAGTCGTATCTTTGTTAAGAACGCTTTTTCAAACAAAGCCAGAACACAAAAATGTGCACGTAAATGCATGTCTTCCTCTAAGTTGAAAGAAATTCATACTTTTAAATCACATTGCTTATTTTGTTTCTTCAGTTTCTTTCCTTATTGAATGATAATGTGATAATCTCTGCCTGCAGCACAACAATGCAGACATTGTTGTGCTGCTGCTAGGAAATCTGTGGGAAATTAAGTTCTATCGCCTCCATGCTGAGCGAAGCTGACAGTCACGGTACTCTGCTTGGGCAGTCTCTTGTTAGCAAAGATGGATGCATGCTGGAAATCTGACATTATTTTATTCACAAACTGGGTTACAAACAGAAGATAGAAGTAAATACTTTCCCATACAATCTGCACAACCCCAGTTTTACTCTTACTAATAAGACAGTGCGTGTAAAATGCAGCAGCTTTTACAAACACCCCACACTTAAACAAGAATATATAATACAAGTTTTACCATCCCTGAACTTCAAAGTTGAAACTTTTTAAGAGGCATATCAAGCATATAATGAAGATGAAACTGGAACAATTTCAAAAAAACACAGTGCAAGAATAAATATTCATCATGACAACCATAAAAAACAGTTGTATCTTCAGAGGAAAAGGGAAAAGAGAATGCTGGAATGATTGGTATTGATTCGTCTTTTTATCTGAGATGGTTACTTCTGCTGGAGCAGCATTGTGATGTGTTTACCAATCCTTCCAGTCGAAGGACGTGCATGTCTTCTGGGATTCATGCATTAACAAAGCTCTGGCAATGCAAACAGTTAAACAGCAGTGACCTTGGTCTTTCTCTGTGTGCGCACCATATTGACCCTCCGGTGTAGGTTTTTCCCCACATTACCATACATGGAGAAAATAAATACAGTTTAGTTGGATTACTACATAAGCTGCTAACAATTAACATTTACATTACAGTGTGCAAGCTGATTGTCCCTCACCTGAAATGTGAATCAAACACAACATAACCACCAACAGATTACATGGGACTAACAGCACCAAAAGATAGGAAGTGAAGTCTTTTGTTGGTGTTTTAAAAAGGTGTTACAAGGTCAGTGAACACCAACACTTTCAGCCCAAGTGCATTATATGGACAAAAAGTATTGGGACACACCTCTAAATCATTGAATTTAAATGTTTCATTCAGTCCCCCTGCCACGCGTATAAAATATAACTGTTAGTCATACAGCCTGCCTTAAAATGTTTGTAAAAAGAATAGTTCATTCTATATGGTTAACTGAATTTGAGTGTGATTGTGTGAAAGTATGCCACCTATGCAACAAGTCAGTTTAAAATGTGCTGTAAAACATGCTGCCACTTAACTTTGGAGCAGTCAAAATCTATTCAGTAGAGTGATGAATCATACTTCTCTATCTGAGAGTCTAATGGTTGAGTCTGGGTTTGGTGAAAGCCAGGAGAACGTTACCTGCTTGACTCCATTGTGCCATCTGTGAAGTTTGGTGGAGGAGGCTAATGGTATGGGAGTGTATATCTGGAGTTGACATAGGCCCCTCTTTCCAGTTAAGGGAAATATTAATGCTTCAACTTATCAAGACAACTTTGAGGGAATGCTCTTCTCTGTTCCAGCATGACTGTGCCCCATTGCACAAAGCAAGGTCCATGAAATGCATGGTATAAAGATGCACTCCAAAATCTTGCCTCATGCCTCACGTGATGGCTGAACTTTTATATACTTTTCTTTTTTTCTTTAGGGAAATAGAAATATGAATGTAACTAATGAACTACATTTTGCCAAGATCAATTTGGCAAAATGAATTTATCCTTCAGGGAGAGTGGCAATTTGAAACTTAAACAGTTTGTCTTTTCTCATGGTGTTAAAATCATTTTCTTTCAATTGGTCACAACACAGTACACAGCTTAATGTAGAATTATACCAATGTTGTGTTTCTATGAAAAGTAGACCAAACATAGGGCTCCAAATCAGACATCCAAAAAGTCTAAGTCAGCTGTTATATATGAGACACCTGCAACTCAACACAGACTAATTAAAAATTGAATGTACAAGTGTCTGATTACAGCTTGAGTTGTTTACTCCAGATTTGTGCACTTGGCAATAAATGAATGAATGAGTAAATAAATAAACTGTAAATAGATATGCTACAATTCACACTATGATTGCTTTATAGTAGTCGAACAATTCACACGATGATTGCTTTATAGTAGTCTCTCTATATATCTGTAATTTAACCATGAGCGACAAAGGACAAAAGTCTTCAGTGTGTCTGCCTCTTCATCTCCCATTAGATCAAAGATAAAATAGCCTGCAGAGAAGCTTCTGGAGTCCAGTCAAACTTCTCAGACCCATAAAATCTCATTCACTTTGACAAGTGAGATGGGCCAGAGCAGAGGAGGCACATTTAAGATGGTCTATGCTGTGATGACACAACTTTACATACACAACTAAAGTCAACAGACAGAATATAACAGCTATTTTACACTCTGGTATGCAATCAAAAACAAGAAGGAAACATCCTTTATGTACACCTTTTTATCGATTCAACCACATGCCAACCAGTTGGCACAAATATGCTTACCGAACTCCAGGCAGGTGCAGCTGAATGAAGATCTGCCCATTTACAGCACACAATGGAGGAGTGAACACAGAGTGGCAGATGGTCATCTGCATTTTTTTTTTAGTAACACTGTCTGAAGACTGTCTGAAGGTAACACTGTCTGAAGACAGTGTTACCTTGGCACCTTGGCATTTTGCATTGTGCATTTTTTTAATCACTGAATCCTGTCCATGCTGATTATTGTCTCTCATTTGTTTGCTGGCTATAGAGCTGTCAGAAATGTGGAGCGGGCAGGTGACAGACATAGAAACAGAATTCAGCCTTTTCCATCGCAATTTGATATTTTCTATTATTGTCTTGGCACTGGTCTTTATTTCATCTCCTAAGCTTTTTGTCACGCAGCATCAGAAACAAAATTCTAGATTCCTTGTTGGCATTTAAATCAATATTTGACAACACTGCATGGGATGATGCTTTTTTCCCCCCCTTTTAACAAAGGATGTGGCTCTGAAATTTCATTAGCTTTTTCACAGCCCTGTGTTAATCAAATGGATTTTAAAATTCATGAGGAGAGTGTATAAAATCAATACTGCTGAGCACCTGCCCCTGAGGAGTAAACAAGACAACTCACAACACAAAAAGAAGGGATGTCGCTTTGGTTGGAAAGTCACAAACACATTTTACTGCAGATGAATTTATGTTGTTTGGCCACCTAAGGCTGATTTACTGGTAAACTACTTAACAGTGATATGTACTTATGGTGACATAAAACAAAACACAAAGAAAACTAAATATACTAACTAAACTAAATATAAAATACAAATCCCACTCAAGTACAATGACAGCATCAGGTCAGTTTCCCTCCAAATGAGGTGTCAAATCTTCTTAAAATCTGCTGTATTTACAGTCTAAAGGTAAGCTCATTTTCCATCACGAGTCAAACATACAACAGAAACTCCAAGCGACAATTTAAACAAATTGACCCGGAGGGAGATCTGTACAAAATGAGCTTAACAAAAGTGATTACTCATGAAAACAAAGGCTCCAATGTACACCTCGACTAAGCTACTTCTATCATGGCTAATGAGCAAATCTTTTAACACCCCCTACAGTCCTGTCATTCTTACATGAGATAGTACATACAGCAGAGTGGTTAATAAACAGTGAAGGATGGGAACAGGTTAAGAGACTGCTGATTGATAGTGTGAGGGAATTAGTGCTAAATACTTTTGTTGTATCTGGTGACCTCGGGTCAAAATACCGCAAAGTTGACATAACTTTTTCATGCAAAAGTAATTGGCAGTGATATATTTATTTCTGAAGGCTTAAGATATATTTTACAAATATGACATATCTGCAGGTGATGCCTCATTATGTCTCATCATGTCATTCGGTTACATAATTTGATAATAAAAAAAAACCATAAACTAAAGTCAACCTATAATAAGTTGACAAATCACACTTCTAATAAAAGCAATATGGAATAAAACTGTAGGAAAAAAGCGGTATATGAAAAGCAGACCCTGCTGTTATCATTAGCTTTAACAGGATCACACATTAATAACACTTTGACAGTGTCTGCTGTGTCAGCTGTGTCAGCTTTATAATGCCTTTTTTTTTTTTTTTTTTGGCTGGGCCCCAGACATGCGGCTGCAGCGTGCCACGTGGGCTCCTCCACCAACCTCGGAAACAGTAACAGCAGCACCGCTAGTCGTTTGGGAAACATCCATCAGTGCACCACTGACTTTTTACAGCCAAAATACCCCAGAATACCACTAGTGGGTCTACGGCTTAAGAAGCAATCCCTGCCAACCCATTGTTTTGGAAAGGGCAGGGTCACTAACGTTGCATAGGTATTAACAACTGACTGGAATTGAGCAGGGGAGTTGCATAGCCATTTCTCATTTCTCTGCACCAAGCAGTTAAGTCAGTGGCAATCCCATAAAAACACTCACAGCCATAAAAAAGGCATGATGCTACATGAGTAATCTCTGCTTCATCCCCTTCCCGGATCCAATAACATGCTGCTGCCGCCACTGTGGAAAAAACTTTCAAGAGAATGTTAATTTTTTTTTTTTAACTATGGTGTTGATGACAACACTGACAAAACAGAAGGAGCTAATCTAACAATACAAGCTTGTGTCTTTAACTTTTAACCCCGTTACTGTACAGTGACAACAGAGTATATATTTGATAACTTAAAAACCAAAAGAGAAAAACAAGCACACAGGATAACCTCTTATTACTGCAGTTAAAGGAGATGAGGAGTCATTGCAGGCAGTGAACATGCAGTACAACTAAATTTTATTCTTACAACTAAGTTTTACTGACAAAATCTTAAAATGTTAAGCAAACACAGAGTCCTGATGGTGGGCTCATTCTGTTACAAGAACAGGGAGGGTGTTATCACAGAGTTATGAGCAGCTGCCCAACGTGTTTCATAAAGGAATGCTGGTGTTGATTTAAGCCATCTCCCTCTTTACGTCATGCTATTCAGAGGGAATAGCACACCATTCATTTTCTACTATAATTATTCACACATGCAAGCGTACGCGCACTCCCAGACAGATACACACATGCTAAAAACTCCACCTTGTAGAGGAAAACCATTCATTACAGAGGTCTAAAATACCAGGTCAGGGCCTCACAAGGCTGCGTATCTGCTGTTAGCCTGGTTTTCAGAAACTAAATGGAAGGCTTCTGGAATACTCTCCCCTTTCAGCTGTGTGGGTGACTTTGCTCATACAAGTCTACAGAGAGCTCAGTTAGTATAGAAAAACAAGAGGCCAATTCCTCACATGAAGACATTGAAGGGCACAGATAGCTGGCACAATTGCACAAATGATGCACATTGTTCAGACCAGGGGCCAACCAACGCCTATACCTACAGATGAGATGCCTTCACAATGGCACACCCTCAGACTCCTCCTTATTTATTCGAGGGCGGGCTGGCAAAAATCATCCTGGTCAGAGCTGCTGACACATTCTTGCACCTGCTGCCTCTCTGCTGACTGCTGCTCATCAGCCCTATCAGGGAACACACACACATACACGCACACACAGGATTCCACACTGGTGAGGTGGCTGAATGTTGAACAGTCATAATCTCTCTGCTATGCACAGTTGTGCTCCTGTTAACGTCTGGCAAGTGTAATTCTAACTCATGTTCTCTGTTTTCTCCAGCAAGTAAAACATATTTGTATTGAGAAAAGTCTCTCAGGGTCTGACAGGAAATTAGGCAGTTGAAAAACAAGTTTGGGTATTTATGCCAACTAAAGGAGAATGTAAGAGACTTTTGATTTATGATGAGTGAGAGGGAAGAGTCTGAAAATGCGTCTACTCTGCTCTCTGTGCGTGTGTAAAATGTAAAAAAAACAAGGTAGAGAGACAAACATGAAGGCAAAATGTTCCAGTGGTGTACAAGACATGTCTTCCATAACACATGGATAAAACAGAGGCTTCTGTCCTGTGGGTGTGGAGATTAAAGACTGAAAAAAAAGTCTGACTTCTTGTACTTCCTGCTGAGACATAGGAAGCTACCAGAATCCTGTCAGGAAAAGGAGGGGTCAATTCCTCCAGGCTCAGATTATTCAGAATCTTTCAGATTCTTTCACACACTAGACTTAAAAACAAAATAGGAAACTCTCTAAAGACACAATAACACGTTTCTATGTGTACACCATGATTAGACGAAGAGAAAACACTATGATTCATTTACTGTGCTTGTTTGTTAAGAGGCTGTTCTGCGCTAATCCCTGTAACTCACAACTCAGGTAGAATAAAGCCAAAAGTGTTGCGTGATTGTGCTTGCTATGTACTGACATTTTCCTCAGCTGTTGTGTAAATTCTTTTGGACATACCACGGAGGATGAGGCACCGGCAAACACATTTTCTCCTGGCTAAATGATGGCTGACCTTTCCGCTGGCAGCCCGTGAAAGAGGAAGCTCAGCTCTGGAGTGTGTGTCCTGGTAGGATGCAAGGAATGGAGAAGCAGATGCGGCTGAAAAATGTTGACGACTCCAAGAACTCATGAATAAATACATGAACGGCTTAAATAGATGATGTGGTTGTTGTGGATGAAGGGGATTATTCCTCCATAACGGCTTTGCTCCCTTGAAATGGTTACATTTGAATGGCTGTCTGCTTGCATTAGCAGGCTTCATTAATAATATTCATCAGCCATTCAGGGCCTGTTTGAACAGAGCACACACAAAAAACATTTAGGTGGACTAACGTAACGTCTGCAGGACAATTCAATTAAGAAAGAGGCATTTGATCACTATTAAGACTTGAGACTCACCCCCTAAAAGCATCATTTATCACCATCAAGGTCTAGTGTATGACAATGGTGAATTAGGTGTCCTAGACATTTTCTGGAAGGTGACACATGGCTTCCTAGAACTCTTATGGGCTAAACGAGATTAGCCTTGTATGTGTCTCTACTAAAATGGAGCTCTGCTGAACTAATGACACGGCTACCTTGTTTTTTATCGTTTTATCTACAACACATTCTGGTTGAACAAGGGCCGTTTGTTGGTTGTATAATTACAGTCTCCTATAGTGACAAGCAAAGGGAGATGAAATCGATCAAAGTAAGTGCATCTACAGCACTCATTCACAACTCAAGGCTATTACCTCCACCTAAAACATGAAAAAAAAACAATAATTCCATCACAACAAAATCTCCCCCTAGACTAAAAGGAAAAAGAGTTAGAGATGTCAGTAAAATTGGGAAAGAAAGTCCTGTCTTTTGTAGGTGACAGGAAGTGAGACAGGGCAGTGTGTGAGCAGCCCATGGTGCCAGCTGACCCACTGTTGGCAGGTCTGTCTGCTGGCCCCTCTGTCACTCTCAACAGTGCCCAGGCACAGAGGGGAATCCTAGGTAATTTGTTCGCTTGTTTGGATAATCCACCATCTGCCACAATGTGAAAGGCCCCAGGCCTGTCCACAAGGCTCCATGTTGGATCCAAATGTTAAGCATACGGAGAAAGCAAAATTGAATCCAAGTTTCTCTGAGGGAACAAAAATAGGATAAACAATTGTGATTTTATGGTTCGACGGAATTAACTTTCGAAAACATCTTTAATGTACCAAAAGAGAGAGCTTTTTTGGGAGCTGGTTGGAAAGTCTGTTGGATTTTATATAGCAATTAAGGGATTAGATGTACATGTTTTTTTCTTGTGGCATCATCATCATCATGACAGTCAGGTGTGAGGAGGATTTGTTTTCAGAAACCATCTGCTACAAAAAAATGACTCCCAGAAAAACGTTAGTACTTTCCACATTTAACTTAAAGTAATTAAGTGATCATGTAAAGTGAAACAACCCAAACATCAAATAGTTATTTTTCTACATTTCTATTTGCTTCAAATGTTAAAGTTAAGGTGTAACAGGTAAACAGTGCTGTTGTGAAAGACAGACAGTTTTCAGCACGGTGAAAATAGTAGCTGCTACCAAGCAGCTGATGCCATTAGCTCAGCTTGTTTGTAGATGCTCATCTCATGTTATTTAGAATTCTTTTAGCCTTCATCATGGAGGTAGATTCAGGTACAGGACCTACAGAGTAAAGCAGTAACAATAAAAGAATATATAAAATTATTTTCTTCTTCATCTTGTGATGAAATAGTCTTTCAGCTAATTTCACACTCTGCTGAAGTACTGATAAAAACATTTAGTATGGGGAGAAAACATTTAATGACAACTGTGCTGCTGTATCCCGACTCACAATTAGTGACCGTGTCACTGCCAGTATCGACAGTGACACGGTCATCTTTTGTTTCCTGGCTTTATTCATCGATATTATTGTCAATTTTATTCCTGCATGAGCATGTCATCTCTTATCGGCTGCAAACTGACCTGGCGCCTATTAGTATGCATGAATGCAATTGACAAAATCTGTCAGAGATGCAATGGCTTCAACAATGAGAGCCACACAGAGAACCACTGGGGATTTACACTCCAATTGCAGGAGATTAAATCATCCAGTTGGAGCTCTGAAATGTCAAATTAGTGCAGAATTGCTGTACAGCAATACTGATCGGAAAAGTAATGCCTTGCAATTGAAAGCTCTAAGAGTAATTTCAATCTTCTCCACTGACACTAAAGGCCCTATCAGTCTGCTTAACAGTGGACAGTTATAAGACAATGACTCTTCACTACACCCTTGGATCAAAGACAATCCTGATCTTCTGATGTTGTAAGAAACAGAGCTCAATGAAAATGAGTGGTTTATTAGGAGTGGGAATCACAGGGTACCTCGCGATGCGATACGAAAGGCGATACATGGCCCACAATACCGATAATATCACGATACAACGACTCTGTGATAATCAATATATTGCAAGACAAATATATCGCAGTACATCGTGATATCTGTCTAACTGAAGAAACAAAATGGGCAAAAGTTAAAAGTGCAGGATTTCTCTATTCACAATATAGAGAACAAGGTGCATGAAGCCATACTGTAGACGTGTCTTGTATAAACATACTTAATTTGTCTTCGTCAAAATGTGCCTTAAGACTGGCAAAAATCCCAACTTTAAGGAAACAGCACAGTCCTACAGCAGTTTTTCAGAGACTGTTTACTTCAGAGTGCCTTAATTTATTAATTATAATATAGATATTGGCACTGATGTACCATTAGCGTATTACAAGAGGAAGGATGACAATTATCACCAAATAGATATTATGTCCCACCCCTATGTTTTATATTTAAAAATAAATTGTCAGACAATACTCCACCACTCACATGGGCACATAAAATAATCATATTTGCAGAACAAGCAAAGAAAAGCAAAGGATACTCAAATGTCATGAAAAAAAAATCCAGGTTTGCTATCCTGCCAAGAATTGTTATTATCAATTTACTGGTTGTTTATAGGAATAGGTAACAGAGACACATGGTGCTTTATCTTTAACATGCCTGGAGTCCTCATGACCTTTAAGATAAGTGAAAACTATATCCTTTCAAAGTGAGAGCAAGATGAGGGCAAACCATGAATACTAAGCATGGTGATATCAATGCCACTAGGTGCCAGAAAAGGTAACAAATATATATTCTGGTTAAAAAAAAAATAGATGTAGATATGTGCTAAAATATATGGAAGCAGCACTTCATGCATACTTTCAGTTAAAATATCAAAAGATAATTTGAAAATAGCATTTATATAAAAAGGGAAGTGAACTGAGTGAAACCTGTTGAAAATGATTAATAATTTCATATGGAAACCAAAATAAAGCTCAGTGTTTGTACCTAAACAATGAAAAGATGAAATGACAGGAGTTGAATGGATCAAGGAATAAGAGTTTGCAGAGACTCTGTTGTGCACCTCAGATTGTACTTGACACTATTCTCTTATATTCCCTTTGACAACAATGTATTGGGTAATTTGAGCACAGTGCAGTGAATTGCTGTGAAATTATGCAAAGACTACTGTCAATGGAGGATATATTAGGTCACCACTGGTGTAACCAGGTCTGCTGATGCTTACTGAGGCTGTGAGGTAAATAAATCGAGTTTTACTTTTTGGTTCTCAGCTGCATATCTTAGCACAACAAAGGTGGCCAATATCTTAATTAAACTCACAGTGATTTATGGCCACTTATAACAAATGAGTTATGGTAATCTATGGTAATTTATATTGGCTTTCTAATAATATAAGACAATTAAACAAATGGTGCATAGGGTGCTCAGGAAATGGCAATCAAGACTAACAGTCCGTCTCAGAGCAACAACCTTTGGTGTGTTGAGTGATGTGAAGGTGATTTACTATTTCTTTACTTTAGTATTCCCTTGGACAAAGGAATTGTTTTGGTCTCTTGCTGGACATTTTTCCAATGCTGCGTAAGCAGTGACATGACTGTCCTGCATCAGTTCCCCAAATATGCTATGTGATAAACACTTTAAGTAAAGTTTCCAAGTTATCTGAATGACCATTGTGTTTAAAGAGCGAGGTGAGTTAATTTTCACAAACACCTACCAGTGCAACTTGAGCATCTGTACGCTCTCACAGAATGCTGAATGAGTGCAAATTGCTGTAATGAAGCTATTTCATTAAGGGGATGAGCAGTGCTGAATAAACAGGAACAGCACTGCAGAGAGCTTCATTGAGCCATCTGTGGAAGCACTTTGGCAAGGAGTGCTGCTGTGTTTACAATGATGGCTGGCAGGAGGACAGAGTTGATTTCTAACTAAGTGGAACAAGAGTCATCTCAAACTTGCATTGAGCAACAAATATAAAGTACTATTAGTGGTGGGAAGATGCACAACATAAGACAGGACATAAATATTTACCTAAAGCATTGATGTGTCATATCTTTTTCAGGTGATGTTCCTGAATTACTCCTAACTCTGTAAAAATCATGCAATTTCTCTATTTTAAATTTTTACTGCATCCACCAGATATTCATTTAATTCAAATTTTATAATATAAACAAATACGGTTAAAAGTAGAGGATGAAATAATAACAGAAAAAATTACTTTCCAGCTTTTGTCCATTGATAATCCAACACAAAAACACAATGTCTTGTCTACTACCCTCATGCTGGTGAGAGCATCATGTCATACAGAAATGACATGATGTTAGGGGAAGCTAAAGAAGAAAATGAAAAAGTCCATTTCTGCTGACATCATGGAGTATGTGGAGCAAAAAATAGGACAGGGTCAATTTCAGTATGTTTTAAAGACAGCCAGGGAAAAGAAAGCCAGCCAAAGTAAGAGAGAGGGAGAGAGAGAGAAAGAGAGAGAGAGAGAGAGAGAGAGAGAATAAGAAAACAAGAGTGAGGGATGAAGAAGAAAGTATAGCTCTAATTCACTCGCTGTGACTTTACCTCATACATCATGTTCACACTGATGTCACAAGCAGGCCTTGAGTGATTTAACTGCTATAGCATACTGAAAACTAGGGCTGTGTAATAGTAAAAGAAAAGTATTATTTGAAACCACTTTTCCACAAAACTGATGTGGCTATGAAAGCAACATGAGGATAACAAAAACAAAGGACAGTGAACATGACACAGAGAGGGACCGATATGAAAAGGAAGACTCCAACCAGCCAAAACAATATATGGATCTTTTTCATAAAAAATTGTCTGCCGTCTGCATAGACATGGTCAAATCATGTGAAAATCCAGGATAACACCACAGAGAGAAGCCACAGAAGCATCACTGTGCAGATTATTTTATTGTTATTTTTATTATTTGCATGCATTGCCCAACAAGCATATATTTTATTTCTAAAATATATGCTGTAAGGAAAACTTTGCAACTGCAAAGCCAGGATTTTTTTTTTTTGCAAAGCCAAAAATATTAACCAACGCAGTTTGAAATTTTGTCTGATCATACAAGGTTGTTCCGTGCCACAGAATAATTAATTGGTGAGAAGATTAATTGGGCAGATAACAGGGATTTTGAAATAAATGGCAGCGTCTGATGAGAATTACTTGTGAATTGTATATTAAACATTAGACACCACTAGAGCTAATGTTTGCAGCGGTCAAACCTGTGACCTCCTGCCTGGCAGCCTTTAAGTACCATCCTACTTCTCTGTCACAGAGATGGTATTAATCAGTTAATTTTCATTCATATGTCACGCTCCACAGATGGGTACGTGTTAAGAGGGATACATCCCTATCACATAAATCGCTATTATCGCAGTCCGGATGAGCTCATTTTTATACCAGAGTCATATTCTCCAGACATGTCATAATTACTTGTCTCCTGACATTCATTAAGTTACAGGCTGAGTTCCTTCCTTCCCTCAACTGGGCTTAATTGACCGCTTTTAAAAGCCAAGCCAGTCCGTCCATTAGAACTAGAGCCAGACAGTTAAATGTGTCACCGAATGTGAGTGTTATGTCGTGTGCATGCACATGCATGTGTATGTGCATTGAAAAAAAGAAAAAAATCGCATCACTGTTAATTGCAGTAATGGAGTTGAGCAGCTGGTCTCAGTATTCCTGTCATCCTTGTGACAGTGATGTAGGAATTGATACTCAGCCAGACAGCAGCATGTTGATTGCGGTTTTTCCCTCCCCATGAACTAATAAATATCTTTGCTAAATGAGATGTCATGTTGTAAGGGGTACACTGAAAATCCTGACTCATATGGCATAAATGTAGCACGTCATGAGTGCAAAGTGGTTGCCTTAAAGATTCAGAGGAAACAGCACAATTTTGGTATAATTGTTGCTTTTCCGAGTGTGTTCGTCTAGCACTCCTACATACCATTCCTTATGCCACGTCAAGCAAAATTAAACATTCTTCACCATTCTTTTACAGCCCTCATCATAGAGTGAACCAGATGGGTTTAATCCACATCACATGCATCTTCCCCAGTTCTGAACTGTTCTCAGAGTAACATAATCAGCACTAACTGATGTTGCCTGATCTATCAATTTCCATATAAACACAGCTTGCCATGAGATTTTTGACCATGTGCCATGTCTCAATTACACTTGCTCCAACTGAGATGATGCTAATGACCTAAACTCTTTACGATACTATTATAAGTCAAAGACAATCACCCTGTCACACGTGTATTCAAGTTCAAAAGAGCAGAGGAATCTCATTTCTGATTTTTCCATTCAGCACTTTATTGTCCATTTTGGCAAATCAGAATATAGTCATTAAATTGAGGATATTTTAATTTAAAGTGTCTGGACTGAGTAGGCGTGTGACTGTCAGGGCTTTAGGGTCTGTTAGTTGGTATAATTGCCGGACAAGTGTACCAGTGATAGAGTCAGCAGGAGGTGAACAAGAGGAGAAAATGGCTGGTTAGTCAAAGGTGGCAGGTTGGATGTGCAGCAGCAAAGGAAAGGTGTTTCCCTGCTGTGAGCCTGTTTAAGTGGACGGTGTTACTTAACCTCACACTGCACCTGGGATGATGTATCATAAGTGGATCTGACGAAATAAATGTGGGTGGAAAAAAAAAAGAAAAACCTCTGAATTTATTTTCTAATCAGAGCTTAGCAACTGTAACCTGGCACAGTAGACCTGTAGGACAAGCTTTGGTTTTCTTCACATGTTGTTTGTTCATTTTGAAGTATGAAATGCAATAATGGGTGGTGCTGATTGCCTTACAAAACCAAAAACAAAACAAAAGGCTTACTAACTACTGTAGTAAAGCCAGCATTGCTTCACAGTGAGGAAGTAGAGTATTATTTAATGATACCGCATTTTATTTTGTCACTTTTTTGTAACTAAAAGTTATAACATGTGATATTCAGTGGCATGTGCTTCTACTCTTAAATATTAAATTCCCCATGTTGACATTCTGAAATTGTTACACACTATAGTGTTAGTACGGCAAATCTATTTAGTCCCCATTCTCCCGGCATTTAACATACTCAACTGGTGAAAATGCTGACTATTGTATAAAACATCACACTTTCAACAAAAACCAATCAGCCTCAACCAACTTGACTAACTCACTCAGTTTGTTCTGGTGAAATCGCTAATTGCAGTTGTCTTTTCTGACAGCAACATTGACAGTGGCTGGCTAGAAATTTCATTACCTGCTTCACTCAACCTCCCTGTGAAACCAGAAACTCAATACATTTCAGCTGATGATTGTACAACTGCTATCATGATTAACAGTGCAAGAACAGAAAGCTTGTCTACATATGACGGAAAGGCAATCAGTTTGCAGAAATTATTCTTCTGTTGACAAAAAATACTAGTTGACTTAATTTAAGTCAAGGTAAACAAGTAGTCAGTGTTTGTCAGTGGGCTGACCCAACTTAGTTTGAGGACTGTTTTTCTTATTGCATTAAGAGTTTATTTTGCAAGTACTTGAGCAAGGCTAAACTGGTACCAAGCTCCCTTGTGTAAGATGGAGACATTCTATTTTGTGCATTTATACAGATATAAATATTTCTCTTGAGGTCTCAGTTGAGACAGTGTAACAGCAGGAATACAACCAGACACCAAATCTAGAATGATTTCAAACAGCTTTAAATGTATGTTTAAATGTAAAAGTAATACTAGGATATTTCTAACTCTGGAAATTAAAGGTGTATCTTTATTATAGCTGATATGAATACCTGAATACCGCACCCACAGATGAGACCGTGAACTTTTCTCGTCTGTTTCTTTGAAAATATTCCTGTCAGTGATAAGATACAGTATGTAAACATAGTGCACTATGGGAAATAATTACCCCGAGAAAGTACACCAGGGGGCTTTACTCAGAACATCTGCAGTGCTTATTCATTATTAAAATTATTGCAATGTTGATGCTCATGTGGGAGCAACATCCTAACCACATTTATCAAGCTATGGCACCAGCAGGCTGTCTTCCTACCACAGAACCAATCAGATGAGTCAAATATGAAAATGTCAGGTCAGGTCAGGGCAATGCAACGCAAACTCCATGAATACAAATCAGCTGTGAAGGAGAGTTGACAATCAAATAGCAGAGATTTAGCTTCCACGCACTCATCTTCATGGAAGAGGGATACACCAACCTGCTGTGTCAGAGGACTCTGATAACTGTCTAACAACACTATTCCTGCACTACTGACCTCTAATTAAAGCTAATCAGATGAAATTACAAATGAACACAGAGCAGTCCCTGTTTTGACAAGAAAGCAATCAAGAATTCTTCAACTATTTGAGTTGATATAGGATAACACTTGTCTGCAGAGTTGTGTGCTCAACAAGTTATTATTATTATTGGGTTTTGTTTTTTTTTACAAGAGCCAAGTTTTGAGGTGATTGAGGTAACTAACTGTACACAGTAACACAGTAATAATTTATACTATACAACTGATAAAATCCATGCATAAGATCTGACTACAGCACAAAAAATATATAAATATATCAATATATTAAAAATATAGATTTTAATTTTTATATATATCTCAAATAGGACTGACAGCGTTGATTATTAAAATTGGTGGATGTGTCATTAACATGTTTAATTAAAACACTGCCTCTGGCAAACCACATTTAACAACTGCATTGCACTACAGGAAGTGCTGGGGGCAGTAGGCCATTTCTCCCAGTACATAGACCAACTGCTTTCTGAACTGCCAATGTCGAACTGATTCCTTGCAGCGAAATAGTGATTTCGCTTACGTGGGGTTCAAACTGTGTACATGCTAACATCTTGAAGGAAAATAATATAAGGCACTTGTTAAACTGATAAGTCCGTAACAACACGTCTTTTAGTGGTGAGCAGCCTATTTGCACAAACAGCTCTTGTGCACTGACAGAAACAGACAAACTGCCTCTCTGATGCCACTTGTTAAGGGACAGCATGCTTGTAAGCTGTTATGAAGACAGCATAAATCAATCCTAGGACTCATGTATCCAGAGACGTTAATGCATATCAGTAACACGAGCAGCACAAAGGTCTGAAGTATGTCAAATTGTAGCTTATTGACTGTTGAGCAGGGAGCACCATTTTGGGGTAAATGCAAAATAATCGCATCTCAACTCAGTATCTTAAGTCTGCGGCAAACAAGAAAGGTCATTTTCTGCAGCTCCATTGTCTGCATTATAGCTCGCTTAGCTCTCTCAATTATGCATCAACTACTGATCAATGGCAATTAATAGGCAAAGAAGCCTTTTGACTCTGTGGCTCTCAACCTTATAAGGCTTTCACTTCTACTGAATAAATAATCAGCCACAGGGATCTTGTGTATGCATAGTATCTTGAGCTGACTGAAAGGTCTGCTGTGTGGGCAGCGGTACCGTTTTAGACTTACTCAGATCTCCTGGGTAAATCTGCACAAATTTAGTACAGCTGCAGCCCTGGCAATAACTTTCTTTGTTGAGAACACTGATAACCATCAGCTGATCCAGTCCCACCTCTGTCACTGTACAGCCAATATCCTCAGTAAACATCATCAGTATGCTGACACAGTTAGAAGGATCAGGGAATTGATGCTCAACAACAGGGAGTCTGATTCAGACAGAGGAAGCCTAGACAAACGAGGTGGTGGTGTTCTAAAGAGCAGCTCAGGAGAGACACATGGACGTTAGCAATAGAGGACAAGTCACTCATAAGTGAAGTGTCTTATTTGGTAAGATCAGAACAAGTGAGTGAAAAGCTAAAACAGGAACAAACTTGTCATATCCCAACAGGCACACATAAACGTCACCATCACCAACACTTACCCATCTACCACTGTAAACTTACTACATACAACTCGACACATAAACACATCATTCTCAACCAACATCCCAAAGGCTTCCAGCAATATTATTAAATTACATAATAATGGTCCAGTGCCTGAACCAGTAGAGACCAGTTGTTTTGGTGCACTCAATAAACTTGAATAAACTGCCTTGTGTATAGAAAAAATATACTCTATAAGGATGTTGGGATTCCTCTCATTTTAAATCGCCCCTCATTTTCTGTTAAGAATGTGACCTATTTCTTTTACTGAGTCTCCTGTACATTTCATCTTCTTTCCTCTTATACATTCATGTGCTTTCACAAAACAAGAGGCCTGAAAAGGAATGGAGTTTTCTTTCCAGATCTCCTTTTCAATTAAACTCCCTCACTTGCCAGGGGGGGAACCAGTCCAGCTCTTATACAATCCTCCTCCAAAATACTGAGGCTAAGTGGCAGAGAGGAGTGACAGTGTAAAGAGGGAAGAGAGACAGGGAGGGAATGAAAGGAGTGCAGAAAGGGGCAATCCTCAAAAGTTTGGCACCATCTGACCCAGTGAATGCCTTTCCTTTGTCAGGATATGAAGAGTGTGGGTGGGAGGGAAGCAGTGTGCTTCCGTCTCTTTTTTACACGCTCACTTCACAGACATGGCCATTCTGTTGCCACACGCCTCCACAAAGATCTGGTAATAAAGCCAAGCTGCAGCAAACCCACATTAATCCCACCTGAGTGTGTCACAGGGCCGCTGCCTCTGACCAGGTCCCAACAGATTTCTTACATAGGTAAACTTTCCTCGAGAGGGCTACAGGGTTGGTAGAGACAGAAAAAAAGAATAGCCGGGCAGGAAATGGAGAGAAACTCTGATTAATATAGGGGGTGATAACAAATCTCTCCTGGGAGCAGAAGAGAAGCTAGAATGAGAAATGAAGAACAAAGGCAAGCAGTAATGTTTTGGAAAAGTAAAAGTGCTGCTATAGCTTTGCATAAAGTGTCTCCTCTCCTTCCAAAACCCCCACCAACCACTGCCTGTATCCTCAGAGTGCACAGTCGCTACTGGAATACTAGGTCAGACTTGTCTGAGAGAGGCTGCAGGCTGCTCAGCCTGGGACGTTATGCATGACATTACAGTGCTCCAAGAAAGCCCAAAGAGTCCAATTACTGAAGATGAAACAGCAATTACTCTACAGAATGTTGATCACTGATATAGAAAAGATGTCCACCATGACAACACACATTAAGATGTATGTGTCTAAAATATAAGTTCTAGCATTTATGTGATGGCTTGACCATGAAAAGGCTAGCACCACAAAGAAAATGTCTCTTATGTAAGGAGACATATCAAACCTTATTTGAATATCTTTTATAGACATAAACATGGCAGTTTCCCTCAGAGAAGCCACAACACTCTGTTGACACACTTCCAGAAGTGTATACACAGACTCACTTTATACTGTGCCTGCAGTAGCATGCATAATCACTACCTGAATGCATAAATGTAATATTCAGAGCAAACAATCCCAGTGGACTTCCAGTTAAGATGAGGAGTGGCTCAAAGAAAAGAGCTGTGGAAACTCAAGGCATCTTTCAACTAATGAGGATAAAACCTGCTACATGTTGCCTTGGGATGTATGCACAAAGGGTGGAGCAGCATGAAAAACAAAACAAAACAAAAAAACAAAACAAAAAAACCAAATGCTTAACATATGCCTTCAGGTTAACAAAAAAGAGTAAATATTAATTATACTTATGTTTTTTTAGAATTTGGAGGCAGCAGACAAAGTAATTCGAAACCTTTGAATGAGTATGAGATTGAATTACCTTCGAATTACCTTTAACTGTGCAAAGAAACCAAAATCCCTTGAGTGGTCATTTGTTCCCTTCCTTGATGGTCCTCCATTCTCTGACTGAATAAGGAACACACTGATTTGTCTCCTGACCACTTTACACTGGCCCTTGAGTGTGTTGGAGACAATTTTATTTTTGGAATACTAAAATGAGAAATTTTAATCACTGAGTTTAAAATAGCTTGAAAAGCTGCACAGTTATTTGGGTCTTGTGCGAACATTGTCCATATTCATCCCTCTACTTAGCCTCTATATAATCTTGAAACCATTTTCAATCTCATGAAATTAATTCTCCCCTGGTTTTTATTCCCCTTAATGTCACAAACCAGCACTATCATAATTATTTGAAGCCCTTTGTAATGGCTTCGGCACTGTAATAATTTGCAGACTACTCTAAATGATTGAGTGATTCAGGATGAGAAGAGCCCACTCTTATTCTTATGGTCCTGCAGACTCCACACTCCGCTTTCTTTCTCAGCAGAGGAAAGGAGCCACCTGGTACAATCCAAGTATAGAGATTTTACTCTTCAAGGGTTTTGTTGTGCTGAATCCGCCCATCAACTCAGAGGGTACTTTGGCCAGTAAGCAGGGCCTGAAGATAGTAAGGGTCTCTCCTCAAAACCCCTGAAGACACTAAGTATGTTTCTTTTCTGGGGAATTCATCAGAGCTTTTTACATCAATGCATGGGATCAGCTGTGAGAGCATATGAGACTACTCAGGTGCAGTGGAAAATTGGTGAGGATGGAAAAAAAAATGAAAATGAGATCTGCAAATGATAGTGAGCACAACCCATAGATTACCTCAAACCCACCCCCAACACACACACATACACACACAGAGAGGCTGGAAGTAAGTTATACAGTTTAATTTTGTCTCCAAGAACCACAGAGAGAAGGAGTTTGCTATCAGTCTTAATTCTTTATACTGTAACCAAATTGCCTCCTACATTCCTTCACACTCTACACGAGCTAACACACTGTTTGACTAATTAAAATCAGCATATACATGTACAGAACAAGAGGTGTTACCTACAACTTCAGATCAGATTAGTGATTAGACCAGTTTCATAAGCAAAATACACAATACGTTACGTGAGCCGACGTCCAATTGCAATGTTGTGTTGCAGTCACTGTTCAGTCTTAATTATTTATACTGTAACCAAATTGCCTCCTACATTCCTTCACACTCTACACGAGCTAACACACTGTTTGACTAATTAAAATCAGCATATACATGTACAGAACAAGAGGTATTACCTACAACTTCAGATCAGATTAGTGATTAGACCAGTTTCATAAGCAAAATTCACACACATATTATCTTGGCCTTCACTTGAGTGAAAATTATGACCTACCATAATTTTTTCAGTGTTGAAAACAGAGAAGGATCCTTCTAAACGAAATTAATCACATTATATAAGAAGTTATATTTCCATTCAATTCTGCTAAATAAATTCAAGCTAATGTCAGCCAAGGGACACCAAGGAGGGAAAAAAAGAGGAGGAATACATAAAGCCAAGTCTCCTTTGTGTGTTTGTGGGTGCAGATCAACTAGACTGACAGTGTGCAATGCGGCTATCCTGTGGGGTAGCAGTCTGCTCTGAATGGACCAGCTGTTCTCTGCTCAATGAGAGATCCCATTGCCTGCTGAGCAGCAAGGCTGTGCCAAGAGGAGAGATGACTCAGTCTCACAACAGTATAAACAGTGACAAAGCCAAGTTTCACGAGGGGTTTGATTCAGAGGTGACCAACAGCTTCCAGGATAACGGGAGACCATATGTTCTGACCAAAAAAAAAGCTTCTGCCTCTTCATCAGTCTATCTCCTCGGGAAATAGCCTACCTCCGTTCGACCCCATGACTGGCCCAGCTTGACCGGGCATGGCTAGCCTGTGGGTGGACTCAGTGTCCCCACAGACACGCCGATGGGCTTGGCGCCCCAGCCTGGATGCACTGCGATATACTGTTACATGCAGGCCTGCGGGGGTCATCTGAGAGGTGCATGTTGAGGCAATGTAATCAGGCATTTGTGTGGAGCAGCATAGGGGGACAACTTTGAGGTGGAGAAGTGACGAGTAATGGATGCCACTTCTTTATTTGTCAGCAAGAGGGAAGACTGGTGCCTACAGACAGAACAGCAGGGCATAATGGAGCAATTGAGTGCAGTCAGTTAATCATTCTCTTCTGCAACTCACTCTCCAGTTTGGGAAAATGGCAGACCTTGAACATTTTCGGGTCAGCTGGGAACAATTCCACTCTGGCAGAATACAAAAAGTCAGGATGATCAAATTGAATTTGCCAGTGTGAGAGGCTCTATAGGAAAGCTTAATGGTTTTCAAATTAAGCATGGTTGCTTATCTCATTGAAATGATGCAGTGATAAAATGCATACAGTGCATGCTCAGTTCACTTGCCCTTCTATCATCATGAATAATAACATGGACCCAATCACCGACACAATCAGTGCAGGACAAAATAAAATCCACACTGGAATTGTCCTGTGTAAGCAGACTGATTATATTCACATGGTCAACATCACTGGATGCCATAAAGTAATTACCTTTTAATCTCACTTGAAAATGAACAATATTGAAGAATCCATTTTTCATCAGCAAGAAAATACATGGTGCTTATGCTGTTTGATGAGATGTAGTTTTAAACATGCTGTTAATTTTTTATACACATCAGACTATGCATTGTGCATTAGAAAAGGGATTAGATTCACAATTTTCTGTTTATCTCCAAAACCTGACACACATTCTGTTTTGTGTGTCTGAACATGACCTGAGCCCAATGCTGTTAATATAAGCTGTGCTAAGTTTTAGGGATGCATGATATTGCTAGCACAAATCGGTATCAGCTGATATATGCTTTAAGATGTATATCAGCAAACACGCCAAGATCCTCTGATATGACTAATGAAAATAGTAGGCTGAATAGCCAGGTGCCTCCTTGACTTCTATCATACGTCCCTACTAATTTGGTCAGACAATTGTTATGATTACTACTGACATATGTAGGGTAAATGACATCTGACCTTAAGCCAAATATAGTTACAACATATAGTATTTGTGTGAACTTGACCTAACCTATCTGATCGTGTCAGATAATCACACTCTGATGGCACTCTAAAACTATGATGTACTTTATTAAAACTAATAGCATTAAATATTAATATTATTTATTAAAAACTAAATATGCAAGAAAATATCTGATTGCCAGAATGTTTGAAAATGTGCACAAGTTCCAGTGTTCAAATATATATATATAAAAGAGTTATTTTTTATTTATTTATTTATTTTTAAAGCACAGGGGCACACAAATTTTCATTGTATGCAGTGTATGTATTCAGTGTATGCCTATAACAGCATGTCCTATTGTGTCCCAGCATGAGGGCTATGACTTGAACAGAAAGTCCAACCGGTAATTCCAATAGAAATATACACATATATAAAACATAAAGACCCAAATTACTGTTGATATCACAAAATGCAAAGCACTCACATCTGCTTGGGCTTAATGAGGGGCCTGATAATGATATTTTCCTCTGAGTGCATCGAGGACAAACCAAAAACAGGCACTGATATGCTGTCACTACTCATTACAAGAGCGCAACGATGATGTGGCTGCACATGAGGAAAAAAATCAACACATATTGTACATGGACACACAGCCATCTTGTCTGCATTCATTACCCTAATTTGAAGTTTGTGCATAACATGTGCCACCACACATGTTGCAGAACAGTATCTACTCAGTTGTAGCTCAGTGCCAGATGGACACTATGGCTGATCTTAAAAGGACAGAGGATTTTGTGGAGCTGTCACTAAGACCTGAAAGGCATAAATGTCACCACCTGAGATTTTATGATATTTGTTGCCACGTTCCTCACTTGTTTTCCTTCACCCACACAAGCTTGAGTCACTTGTGAGGGCTACCCACGGTTTGAACCACACACTGGTTCAAATATTGTATATTGCAGGTTTATAGCAATAAAGACAATTATGTTTTGATGGTAATGCAAGACATGATGTACCATTCTGTGTCTGACATGCTGTTTGTTTCCCTGGATGTATTTCAGTGAGATATGGTGTGTCTTTACTGAAGCAAAAACATACTCAACTGTACTTTTGAAAGATTTATAAATAATTTTAGTACAACTGCTTAAAATTAAATTAAATCAATAATGAGTGTGTTAAATATCCGGACTTTTCCGGACTTTACATTTTAAGACAATCTTACTTAAAACTCTCTTCAGCTATTGTCTAAGCTTTCTAGTGTCCTGCTCTGATTACAAAACAGGAAGCCAGTAATAATATCAGGTGGGTGGATCGCACATTAATGTCCAAAGTGCTGTCATCAGCTTATAACAGCATCTATGGCCAGACAGTAAGGCGCTGCAGGACCAGACAAGGCTGAAACACAAAAACCTGTCTTGTTTACTGAAGTCCAAATTTACATCTTCACTTTTTCAAGAAAAATAATCTTGACAAAGCATAACATGAATGAATGTTTTCTATGCACACAAATGCAAAAATATTTCTGACCCAGATTTACTCTTTATGTTTTGTGTTTTATTTTCGAGTGTCAGTAACTTGCAGCAAGTGAGGTTGAAGGAAGTATGGGGAAACCTTTGAATGAGTATGAGATTGCTCAAGGATTGGCATGCATTGAAGTGACAGGATGAGTCAGACAGGATGAGCCACGTGTGGCTGGTCACATGCTTGTTGAATGTCAGAATGATGTCCTTAAATCCAAACCACCAAATACACTAGTGCACAGTTGAAGGCAGTTTTAGAGGTTGAGTCTTACTTTATTTTTTGAGACATAAGTATGTGATCAGTGGGGCATTAATTAAAGTGGAATCAATAAAAACAAATGAACAAAACTTGACTCTTAAAAAGCTTACAAAGTTTCAACTTCTTACTTTCGAAGTGGAGCTCTCCGTGTAGTTGTAATGAACTCTAAACATTAAACATCTTTTTTTGACTCATCTGAGCATTTTTATTTTTCTAGAGCTTTCATTTATGTCACTCAGACAAATTGCAAAAAATTTGCAGTAAAAATCTTTAATCTTGGCTAAAGGTAGAGATTGAGAGAGAAAGCTAGGAAGAAAAAAAAAGAACAACAGTCAAGTCACCCATTCAGTAGCTCTCAGCATCCACTGTTCGATTCAATACAGCGATCAGTATTTCCAGATCACTAGGAAGGGCTGTTAACAACAGCTCTGTGCTCTACAGGAAGGTCATTCAGGGAAGGCATTCTGTGAGGTCCAGTGACCCACCCCGAGAAGCCAGACTTTGGGCTCCAGTCTGGTCTGGCTCCCTTAATCACTGTGACCAGAAAGTCAATACTGTGCATGAGTCAATTACCAAGGGAGGAGAACTCGCAGTGCCACGTGATCAAGGACTTTCCCTTATCCAGGTAACCAATCTTTTTTGACAGCCAAATCATAGGTAACTTATTGGATTTGGTGGAGAAAGAGACCTTTACATTAATAATTCATTCCTGTCTGCAGCTGCAACTCATCTGTGAAACCACACCGAGGCACACAGCAGGCGGGAAAATGCAATGTTAAAATTATTATGCACTCTTACATTTAACTAGCTCATCCTCTGCTTCTCCTCTCTCTGTGTCTTATCGTTTTGGTTTTGCACCCTTTCTCCACTCCACATCTTCTAACCGATTTTGGATCAACTGGTGATAGCATTCCTGAGCTGCTTTTTTCTCTCTTTTACTGTGGCCAGTTCTCACTAACACAGTCACTGTACCTACCAATAATGCAGGTGCAAATAACAGCAGATAAATGACAAAGATAAATAACATCTGCCTTTTACATGACAAAGATTTAGGTAGGTCAACTTTTCTGGAAAAAAAAAAAAAACAGTATCGAAAATAATGTTATATTACCATTTCAGTTCCATGGTAAAGACTTTTCCTTTGATTGTCATCATTCGCTTCTCCACTAACCCATGCTCCTCTGATGTTATCAAGACAGTTGTCCTTTCTCCATCACATTCAACCTTTCTCCAAATTACCTTTCTGCTTTCTTATTTCACCTCCTTTGCCTCCATCTCATTTTGCTCTTGCCAGTGGTATCCTGGTGATGATGGAGGGCTCAATCACCCTGTGGGCTGCCATCCCTAATGAGGTTCCTCGGCCACACACTGTATCAAATTAACAGCCTGCACCAACCTATTACAACCCAAAACCCACCAGCCGGGCCTGAGGCAGACCCAGCACCTCACCGCCCTGCATCAACGATCGCATTGTGTGACTGATAAAATGTGATGCAAACCAAGGCAGTGTGGTTGGATACAGAGAAAGAGAGAGGGAGACAGGGGGGTGCCAAATTACACATCACTATTTCTCTTGTAAGGAACAATATCAGCCTTTCCAATGAGTAATTATCATCTTGATGGAATAAGTAATGAGAGTTAAAGGTCAGAGATTGTCTGTATGAAGGATATTCATTTTATATTCATAGCGCAACAGTGATTATAGCCAAAAATTCTCAAGGTCTTTCTGAAAGCCTGAACTAACTATACCAGTACAGACCACTAATATGAAAAGTTGTTTATATTCTCTTTCCAGTTTCAAAGTAATTAATTTAACAGCTTTACATTTTTGTCATTTGGGAGTGGTGACTTCCAAAAGCATCTGCATTGGCTCACCATCAGACTCAAACACCACTCAGGTGATATACACAAGAGAGTGTATTCTGTGATAACCATCCATCTGTTTAATTGGATCTTGAATCTTGGAGCACACTGTTGACATGCTCTGATACAGTCATAATCTCCCATGTGCCTTTATAGTAGTAGATTACCATTTTTAATTAATTGAACACAAGACACACTGTCCTAATTACAGTTTTACAGCACATGTCTGTGCATTGTTCAGCACAGAAATGTATACTGACACTAAAAAGAAAAAGGGTAAACGTTTAAATCAAGCTACAATAATGGCAGGATTATCCTGAGAAGAAAGGTATTGCTTGGTGTCTCTGAAAGAAGGTCATACCTAAATAAATGTCACCAATAAATTGGTTCCCTGAGAGAGAAAAAGACTCCAGGGTTATTTTACAAGACAACAAGGCTGCTATAAAAGAGCTTAATCTATAGTCTATCACAGTGAAAACAAGAATGTCCTAGACAACTGCCTCCTGGCTAGACTGATAGAGAAGACACATAGGAAAAGACAGATGCAGAGAATGAGAGGAAAGAAGCATATGAAAAAACTCAATGATGGCAATGGTAGGAAGAAAGAAGCCAACAGAGGGTGACAAAAATAAGAAATGGTAAAATGAGTAAAAACTCAAGTTGGGTGATGTCTGTTTAATTGGTGTATGAAGTTACATTCAGTCAAAACTTGGAAGCATACAGGTTTATTAAGCTCCAAATACTCATTACCTGGCATCATTTGCATTAGCAGATCAGTGTAAAAAAACGTTGATTGATATGGATTAAAATACCCGGTGGTTGTTCATCACAATAGCTGCAGCTAATGAGCTTGATGGTCCCAAATTAAACTTGGCTGTTATTGTTATTTGTACACTCTGCACACTGCTGTTTAAAACTGCCACTTTCCACACTTCCGACATTGTCGAGCACACACACAAACACCATGTCAAGGGCCACCTTCACGTAGTCAATGTAGGACTATTGTTAAGGAGCCATAAGTCTTGCATAATTTGTCAGGATTTGTCTGAAATTATTTTTTTTCTGAGCGGTCGGAACCTTTTGCGGCAACAGATGGGGATGTTTATGCATGTGGGACCAGCACAGCTTCTCTTTGCAAACAATATCTAAGCAGCCACCTGAGACAAACACTATTATACAAACCTATTCTGTGATTCTGTCTCTTTCCCTTTGGCTCCCTTCCATCATCTTTTCTTTCATTTCTCTTTTTGACTTGAAAAGGGACCAGAACAAACCTCTGGGTGTGTGAGAGGATATTAGTTCTGGGTTATGGTGGAAAATCCTCATCAAACAACACAAGGACAAGGTGAATTTGAAGGTATTGATCACAGTGTGCTCAAACTGCAAATGAGCATGTCCTAAAAAAATAAGGCTAGAGGAAAAAATCTTCTCAAACACCAACCCTGAGGTCATCTTTTACCACTATTAAAACATTTTTGAAAGCATTTACTGTACACTGAGGTGGGAGATAGATAAGATTATTTCTCTCTCTCTTTTTTTTTTTTTTTGGATGGCAAATTGCCAAAACAAAAACTCAAACAAACAACAACCTAATTTAAACTTCAGTGTGTAACGTCTAAATATAAACAAATGCCTGTTACATTTAAGCCATGATAAAGCATATCAGCCCCACGCGACTCTCTCTCTCTACTCAGAGTAGCAGCGTTTGGATCTTGTTTTGTTGTTGTTGTTTGTTGTTTTACCCAGCGATATTCCAGCAGCCCACAAAGAATATAATTTGTTTCATGACATGACAGAGAGAGGCAACAGAAACACTGCGCTGGTAAAGCAAGACAGCTGCTAACAGGTTGTTGAAGTATGACTGAAAACAAAAAGCACCCAAAAAAGGTGAATTCCACCACTTAAAATATTACCACTATATATGCTGTATAACAATCCCTTAGTCAGGTCTGAAAGTATTGCTTAACAGAGCCCCTTTTTAATATGAAGGACACAGCATAGTGCATATGATGTCACAATGTTTCTGTTCATTAACAAAGCTGTTCTTTAGCCTCATCCTTCCACATGGCTGAGTACAGTATGCTTGATCCTGGTTTCAGTACATTGTATATTTGTGTTGCTGTGAGGTTTTGTCTGCTGTTCCCAGCATCTGTCTTTTGTCTATTTTTTTTTCCCTCATCTGTCGTGTCCCTCAACAAATGTAGAGCACTGGTTGCCTATCAGCCCTCTGTCACAGAAGAATTTCAATGGGCATGATTTCCTTTCGTTTGACTGCAGTCATTACAAAAAGCACAGTGCCCCATCCTCTCTCTGTCACTCGCACCCTCTCACAAGCCAATAAAATCAGACCAATAACTTCAGACAAATAAATGCCTGCAACAAGGACACAAACTACAGCCTGAAGCTCCATCACCACTTAAGGAAACTTGACACATCAAATTACAGAGAGGAAAACAGCAGCTGTGTACACCTCTACCTTATTGTGTGTCTATTAACAGAGATTGTGCATGGATGTGTGCTGCAGGCCAGATGTTAGTATGAATTCTGCCCAGTTGTCCTCTGCAGTGGCCCAGGAATGGATTAATGGTATCATTAATCTTACTTTTAAAATGAATGACCTCAGCACCTCCATCCTGCACCACAGTGGCTGCCTGGACCCTTCACCCTCACCCAGCCCCTCCCTACTCATCCAGCTGTAAGGAATAGAGAGTGGGTCTGCCATCCTATCCATCCTTTGGTTTTGGACAGACTGACATTACAGCACTGTGAAGAGTAGGAGGAATGCTCCAGGCCAGAATAAGACATTTTTGCTATTATTGCTGCTACTATCTCTGTTTTCCCACGTGTGTGTATAGCTAATAAATCAGTGGTTCCAGTAGTAGTTGATAATCATTTTTCACAAACCGTCAGTACAGAAGTGGTGGTACCGTATTATTCTGCTTAGCCATTATGAAATCTAAAAACAGGTATACAACAAACTGCTTTGCAAGACTGCCCTCTTTGTTCAATATTTCTCTGCGATGTATAGAATTCTAAAGAACAAACTGTTTTTATTATTCAATCTCACCTACACTGACTGTGTCACTATCTAGAAGAAATGTCAAATATATTGACAACTGCCCAGCAGCAAAGCTATGCACAAAGGCATGTGCGACTTGTCCACACTCTTATGCTGGGCAACATTCACTGCTAAGTGAGGAGGAGGAGGGAGGTTGTCAGGCTGGAGCTGGAGATTTCACATTTCATCAATAAGTCGTCAGTTTTCCTGCGCTTCTCTCCTCCTCCTACACCTTCCACTCTTTTAGCTTCGCCAAATGACCCTCCACACCACACACTCAGCTGGCCCATTATCTAGTAAGACCAGACACATACACACAGAGAGAGAGGGAGCCATAACCCTGTATGTCACTGTCAAAGTTAGGGAAACACACTGCTATTTTTAAAACATCAGTTTCGCCAGGAAATGTTTTGCTGAGCATGTGTGCTGTTTTTTTTTGCTACAACACAGTTACACAGCTCAGTACAGCCTCATTCTCCTTCTCCTGGCCACTGAATGTCACATAAAAACTACAGTTTTTTTTCTTCAGGTCTGTGAAACTTCACTCCTTCCTACAAAAACAGTTGAAGCGCAGAGATTTCTGCAGATGACACCAAGGAAGAGATGGCCAAGTGACAGTTTTCTGTTTTAGTTAATAATTTATCAAAGATGTTGCTGCACAATTAAACAACTTCTATTGAGACTTTGTATTACACTTGCTTGTTCCAGTGAAAAGCTCTTTAACAATGCTGTGGTGGAACTGATTTAACTAAGGAAATAGAAGGAAATCTACAAATACAACTTTTACAGGCGTGCTTCCTGTTCTCCTCTTTTTAAGAGATAAAACTAAGAACTGCTCTTATTACATAATGCATTTTAACAGACTGCTTTGTTGGAATCACAAGGCTCCAACAATACCACCAATCCTTAAAAAACTTGCTGCTTCAATCAGTACCACCATGTCTAGTCAGTTTTTAATAACTGTCAGTCATTTCTCATGTATAATGTAAATGTGACATAAGCTGGCACCTTGCTTCCAACAAAACCTGGCACCCGCTGACTAGGCTGCAGCTGTAATGTCTTCAGTCAGAGAGCAAGGTGGAATTGGAGTGTGGTGAATTTTAGATGTTTGCAACACTACAGCTGAACCTACATGTACTGTAGCTTATTTATAATGTTCTTGAGTTGTGTTATTACTCCATGGAGGAAATGCAAAAGTCATGATCACTTATAAAGATCATATCAACCAATATTGAATGCAGTCCACTCCTAAGGTCACTAGATCCTACTCTGATGTTATAAGTAGCTGCCATGGTCATTTATCAATGTGTGTGTCTTCACGGTTATACATACAGAGCTGTATAAGTCAACCAAAACTAAATTTTTTTCTTAGGTTTCACTGGTGCCCCTAACATTTCTTATGTCTATACAGCCAATATACAGAGTGTCCAGTTTACTTCTGCATGTTTTTGAACTGTGAGAGAAAACCAGAGTACCCAGAGAAAACATTCAAACTCCATGCAGAAAGGCTCTTGTGCTGACCATGTTGCGAATCTGGATCTTTTTGCTGAGTGGCAACAGCTGTATATATAACCACACAATCCAAAATGCCAGTACATATTGTATATATATGCTCTACTCACTACAGTGGACCAAACAATACTATATTTGTAGTTCAAATTAATTAAATGACAAAAAGATGCAACTGAACAGAAAAAAAATCTGAGATAACTACAAATTTGTTCTATGCCAACAACACACTAAACCAACATTCCCATGCTGACAGCGCAAACTTCCAGAGGTTGTGTAAAACTTATAATTGACCTTCGAGAAGGTGCCGCTGTTGGTACACGCTCTGGATATTCCTCAAGTTACGGCTCTGGGCAATAAACGCAGAAATGTGCCACCACATGTACCTGTAATTGCCTGGGGTGAGTTTTCATTTTTGAGTGAGAAGGAGATGGAAACCATTCAGCACACCATGCCTCTTTTATTTTCTCTTAAACTGTGCCTACAAACTAAACTAAACATGCTGAGCAATGAATTTGTTCCCTACTCCCTGCCTCCTTGTTACCCTCCTGTCACTCTCTTTACTTTAGTTTTCTGTCTCAGTCAGTGTTGGTATTCAGTTTTTTTTTTAGTCTCATTTTAATTCTCTCCCTATTATTTGCCTCAATTTATCCTTCTTCCTCTTATATTTTTCACTGTCCCCACACGTGCTCAGGTTGTTGACAACTCAGTACTATTCCTAAAATTTATTTTGTAGGGCTAACAGGGGGCTCAGTGCCACACAATCATGAGTAATTGAAATAATCAGTTCCATTTCTGATGACTCGTCTCCTTGGCACTGGATGTTCATCTCCACATCATCGGGAGCACAATGCAGGAGGTGCCAGTGCCGGGAGACATTTCCCAACACATTCCTCAGACATAGAAAGAAGAAAGACAGAGGGAGAAATAGCAAACACCCATCTACTGTGAGTCAACCATTATGGAAAACATCAAGGCTTTTACCCTCTGGGTGCTCTGGCCCTGTTGCACAACTCTCCTTCTGCCAAATGACTAAGAGCATGACAAGAAACGTGATGAGAAGAGATTGAGGATTTCACTTTTGACGCAGTGTGTAATAAATTCACCACTGCAACAATCCCCAAAACGAACAGACACACATGCCTTACACATTTTTGTGAGATAGTATTGCTGTAGTTTGAGGATTGTGAAGTTGAGTGGACTAGAGTGTGTTTGTTCATTTGACTTGTTTGTACAACATGCGTCCTTGTCTGCTCTGTGGGAAAAAGCTTGCATGGTCATCTGCCCCCCTGTTCGTCTGCCTGTGCACTCCTACATGTGAGGTAGAAACTAACCAGTGCTGCACATTTACTTTGAGTGGGGCATCTTCTACAGTACTACAGTATGTCACAGTATGTCAAACGGCTTTGTGGATCCGTTGCCGTCCATGAATTTATTTGAAATTCTCCAGCACAGATGCCAGGTAATTCATGTTTCATGCTTCCACATCAGCATTACTTTAGCATAACATGGACAGTAGCACAAAATGCTTCAAAGTGAGCCATGACAGACACTGCTCTGCAGGCCACCACAGCACGCCTACCATCAAGTGTTATGGTGGCATGTACAGAGTGAGTGCACTGTTACAGCCTGCCTAAGTGACTGAGTGAGTAGGAAGAAAAATGTGTGTGTGTGTGTGTGTGTGTGTGTGTGTGTGTAGAGAGAAGGAGTAAGGATTTGACTGTGTGCTCATTGAGAAATGGCTTGACGCACACTCTTCTACAGCACTGGCCCAGCCCTGTGTGCTTATGTCAGTGCAACAAGTCTCAACAGCTACAACAATGCATGTGAGAGAACAGAGTCAAGATGAGCAGTAAAGACACATCACAAAAGGCGATTCTTGCTTTGTTTTCAACCACTCTTCCTGTGATAAGGTATGTGGGGAATGTCCATACTAACAGGTGTGTGTGGGTGTGCGTCACTGTGATCACAGCTACATGTGTTAATATGTATGAAAGAGACAAGGCACAGAAAAATCTATTAAAATCTGCTGTGAAATTACACCTGAAGTACATACAACCAACTAACAGTACAAAATACATAACATCAATAAAATAACACACCGTCGCAATAGACTCCTTCAGACACACAACCAAGAGACAGCATATGCAATGGCTGATGCGTGTGAACATGATACACTTTTGGAGCACTACACGTGCAGGAATCACTCTGACTGTGCAGACATCTTCACACATATGCAGGTGGTGCAGTCAGCCCTGACCAACAGTTGTACCGGTGTAGAGCAGCTTCTGGAGGGGTGCAGTGTGTGTGTGTGTGTGTGTGTATGTAGAGGGGTTGGGGCTGGATTTTCAGGTTAAGGAAGTCGTGACATGCCCCTCCAGCAGACCAATAAATCAGCCAGCTCTACCTCACTAGCGATGGCTCTTGAGAGAGAGAGTGAGATTCAGAGCACAGAGCAGAGACACAGACACGAGCACCGGCCAGTTCAACTCTCACACGCACACACATTCACGCACACCCGATAGCACACACACACAGGGTAATGTAAACAGCTTGGACTTTGCTTTGGACTTTACGCAGCACACCACGCTCCATGTGGCCAAATGTGCATGTTTGTGCATCTAAGATGCGAATGTTGCATATTCAAGAAATAACTACATCATCAAGACTGCTTTGCAATGTGCAGTTAAACAACATGTAATTTGTTCTTGCCCTTTGTGGGAGGGGCTTTATCATTCTTGAATCTATGCAACAATTAAACAATTGGACTGTGTGCTTTCAGACTGAAGTTGTCAGAAAACTATATGTTAGAAAATACTAACAGCTGCAGTGTTTGATGCAAATAAAGATATAATTGAGGCTCAAAATCATATCAACGCCATGAGAGCAGCTTCCGAAATAAAACTATGTGTGTCTGCATATGCATTTATCATTATTTGACCTTACCGCACCTGAACGCAAACCCAAACACATCTAAAGGTTGTATGTGAAGCCTATAAAAAGAAAGTTGAGGTTGTCCCTTTGTGATCTGGAGGACAAACGTTTTCTAGGTAAGTTAATTTGGCTACATTTCAAAGACTATTCTGACAGTCAGAAGTTTGTGATGTGTTGGCCATGAGATCTGGTGTTCATCTGCAGTCATCTGTGAAAGCGAGAGCTTAGACGAGAGGGAGGCTCGACATTGAGATGAATTAAAAACCCAGCAGAGTGACAGAGAAAAGAAATTACACAGAGCAACAGTGACAGACGAGGTAGATACAAGCCGCTAACTTTTCGAGATTTGATGCCCTTTCTTTTCTACAGTGCGAAGACCCATGCGAAACTTGCACTCTCGCCTTTTTTAACCAAATAAATTGAGTGTGTGGTTCTGCCTGAGCAGCACACCGTCAATGAGAGATGCAGCGATTACTCTGGAAAAAGCAGCACCAAACGCTTTATTACATAACTGACACAACATTTACATGACAACTGCACAGACTTGATACTGGGGCAATGAACTGCTGAAAAAAAAAAAATTCTACCCTTGATACATGAATGTTTAACAACACTGGGGCAGCAGATGGCACTTACTTTCAGAATTGATTAATCTGCCAGTTATTCATCTCTGCTTCCAAAACCTCAAAATATGTGATGTTCTCAAATGTCTTGTTTTATCCACAAACCAAAATTATTCAGTTTTATTGATTTTTTATATGGAGCAAAGAAACCACTCAATATTACAATTTAAGAGCCTGAAAAATCAGACATCTTATTTTCGTTATTAATTAGTTGAACTGAAACTGATTAATCACTTATCTAAATAGTTTTTAGTAATTGATTAAACAATTAATCATCACAGTTCCACACATGCATTCAATGATGCCTTCATTATAATGAAGGTTATAATTATTGAGATTATGTTGAATGGCATAGTCATCAATACAGCCCGTCCGTGTTATTTTTTTTTTTTTTTTATAAAATCAATGGATTTGTAGACACCTAATGACCATTTTACTGTCATAATATCCCATATAGGCAATATTTCCCTGATCAAAAAACTGAAATCCTCTACATGCAGTAATGTGAAATTATTCATGGACTTAAATCCACCAACACCTCCAAGTAAAACAATGCCTCGCTAGCTTAGTCAAATAAGCAGAACAAAAAACAACATCTGGTGATCAATAGATATGATTGATAAAAGCAGGGAGCTTGAAAACTGCACTGGCTTGTGCTTCAAAGACAAGAAACTGACCAGGAATGACAATGAGAGGAAAATGAAAACTTTGAACAATTGCTGTAAATGAGAATGCTGGAAGCAAGCAAGGGTGAGAGGCACTGTCATATAATGGGTGGTATGACTGGGTCACTATATCAACGTCTCCATGCATACGGTCTTCATTTGAGTTCTGACATTCATCGAAACATTTTCATATATTGTTTGAAAGAGGAAACAGCTGCTATGTTTTTTGTTTCAGGTCCCATCACTCTTTGCACATTCCTTGGTCTTCGTCATTTCTGTGCTCATTTAGCCACAGAATAATGTGCACTAGGACAAAGCTGTGTGGAGAATGTGGTTCGGCTGAATTCTTACGTTAACACACATCTATTGTTGTCTTCATAAACAAAAAAGGCTTTCCTGGAAATCCCAACAAGCGTCTGCCTCTGTGTGGACACAGTTTAGATGAATGAACATTTAAGAAGCACATCTGCTTTTATTGATCCAATACTGCTAAGGTATGTTTTTTAAGCACTTAGAGGCTCCAGTGAATTCTGGGGACAGAAGCTTCTGAAAAAGATTTTTGATTTAATTCGTGACACAATTCGTGACATAATTCGTGACACAAAAGGTCATTTCTGCTCTGATGCAACTCATGTAAACTGACTTTCAGCCTTTTGAGCCTCTTCACCAATTCCCAGCTTGTAAACAAAAATCACACTGCATATTGATCAACAATCCACTAAGACATAAAAGTTAAAGGCACAAAAGCCTTCATTTATCACTTAACTTATACTGTAGTTACTTAAAGTGTGAAGCTGGACTGATGTAGCAGAGGAGACTGAAACAAAATCTTACCTGCCATCATCTTCTGAGCCTCATATGGCTCCATGTAGCCGTCATTCTCAGTCGTCACTTTTTCCGTGGTGGTCTGAGTGCCACCAGCCTGCTCAGCATCGAAAGGGTCTGCGTAGTCCTCAAGGATAATAAGCTATAAGACACATAAAAAAAAAAAGAAAAGGTGAGATGTCAAAATAGAAGTCACTTCACTACTCTGTATCCCTAACCATATCTAACAGTATGGAATTGTATCCAAAACTATCTGTGTGTTTTGAAACTTTACTCCAAAAGTGCACAGTAATTGTACTTGATATTACTTGCGTATAGAGTATAGGAGGTCCAATGACAGTGAAATCATAAACTATTAATAAAAATGATGTATTTTATACCCCACTGGGATATTTGCAGTGTTACAGCAGCCAAAAACCATAACAATTTAGAAGGAAAATAGAAATAAGGTAAGGGAATATGTGTATTAATAAATATATGCAACCAAACGTGCAAGACAGACAAAATAGCTCCACTATACATCCCCACCATTGCCCCAAGCAAATCGCACCCGGACAATATACACCTTTACATATCCATATGTATTTAACAATACGCAATTGTATACAATAATATGCAAACATATGTAATAATCTGTAACTGTTTTGTAACTACATGCAGCAACCTTATGTAATATATGCACGCATATGACATCACGTAACTGTATATAAAAAAATGTAACAATATGTAAGTACAGTATATGTAAGTGCAAAACTATATAACCATATTTAACAGTATGTAACTATCTTGAACAATGTGTAATGGTTACTACATGTAACAGTACAGTATGCAATCATTTTTAACAACGATATTGTTATCTTAACTTTGTTACTACTGTTAATAATATGTGACGGAATATAACTATACGTGACAGTGTGCTACAGTATGCAAGTGAATACATGAATGAAACTATATGGAACCATATGTGAAAAGTATAGTGTTATTGTATGTAACAACATGGAACAGTATGTGACCACATTATTATATTTTATTATATCTGGTAGGTTGCACCACCAATACTGCTTTTACTGAAGGGCAAAAACAAGTGACATCCACCAAGGGAGGGCAGGAGATAGACAAGTACTGTGCTGTGTATAAACAAAGCCCTACCACTGTGTGCCGCAGCCTTTTAGCCTCACAGCACACTCTTTGCTACTGCTGGTCTGCCTAATTATATGATAGCCCAGCGACAGGCCTACATTTCCAAAGAGGAGGGAAGAGGGACCACAACTGCTCAACTTTCTTAAGACAAACAATTTTGCCGATTTGAGCTGAGCTGGCAGTGAGCCATTTTATGCAAAGAGTGGCAATTAGGCAGATGTCCTGAGATCCAGAAATTAAGCCAGAACCTTTAGGGAGAGAGGAGCAACAGTCCGCACCTCTATAGAGCTTTGGGGCAACATTTGGGCCTTTGAAATGTTTGCTTCATCTCTTAGGATACCATATCAAAAGTATAGGTAAGTCATTTGAAAGGAAATAATGAGCCACCTGTGCTGCGAGTTCAGAGATCTGGGCAAGCTGTTGAGGTTACTGACCTGAAAAGGATCACTGTTGGCTGTCTACCTATTAAAAAAAACTGTTTCTGTTTTGTTTATTTGATGTTGCACACATACAGGGACACGTTATGCACCAACCTATGTGACCATGTAAACCCTTAAATGACTGGCACTACACCCTATGACTCGTGTGAACAGGAAGGGATTTGGTCACATTACCGTAAAGCTCATCACTTATCTGGTGGATGAGGCTGGGCGCAGCAAACTGGAGGTGGATCTAACCTTGTGCTGTTGTGCTGTGTCTCCATGTAGCTACCTCTCCCCTGAGAACAACCACTGTCCAGCTTTGCCAAAGAAAACACCCTTTGTAGGCCACCCATATGAGTGCCCCCCCCCCCCCACACACACACACAACTGCACATAAAGTTCAAACTCTTGGATTTCTCTGCACCTGGGAAAACACCAATGTTTTTACAGCATTGATAAAGTTCCAGTGTTGTTGTTTGTTTGTTTGTTTGTTTTTTTTTCAGTTTCCAAGTGTCGCAAGATACTGAGTTCACGGGGATAATGAGTAATCAGCTTAGGGGAAAGGCTGGTAAGTACAGCATATTCTTACACAGATCACCAGCACTGGATTAGGCAACAATAGCAAAGGAAGTAAACACCACAGATATGTCTTTTAACAGATCCTGTGTGTTTAATCCAGCTTCAATATTCCCTCTTCTTCTGTTTTGGGAAAAACAACCAGGACTTTTATTCTACCACAACATAATTATGGGTTCCTCAAATGTTTTGCTTCTATGAACTGAAGCAGGGGGGGATATATCCAGTCCAAACATTTTCCCGGTTTGTTTTTGTGCCAAAAATAATTGTACATAGTTCACTCACATGCTTAATTAAAATGCATCCATTATTGATAAGCAACATGTCCCAAAACTCAAGTTATGCATCACAGCCATGGTGTCATTACCATCTCACACCTTGTTGCATGGAAACAGAACCATCAGTAATGATAGTTTTATGTGCCAAACCCACTTCGATTCATCACTGAGAATACAGCCCAAACCTAAGAATAAGTAACCCTCACTAAAAAAACACATGAATCACCTAAATGGAAGGGATGATGGCCAGTGTCCATGTGACTGTGGTGCACATTCTGTAGAAGAGTAGCTAGAATTGTGAAAGTGAAAAACAAACATATGATTAAACACTTCTTATATGATCCTCAGTGGCTTAAGATGCCAAAGGTAGCTTTCATCTCTGCCCTTATTGGGGTTTTAGCACATTAACCTTGTTACATCTTGCTGCATCATGTACCTTCTTCATCGTTATCCAAACTTATATTTCGACATCTTCCAGGAAATAAAAAACAAAACACCTTCTGGTGTTACTGTACATGTGGAGGTGCTCCAAACACATCACATCACCTTTGCCTTTCCTGTTGATGGAAATTTCTGATAGATTCCAAGAGAATAATATCAGCATCAAATGCAACCAGAGAATTAAAACAAATTGTTTTGTTGAGTCCACAAGGGCAAAGAAGACCAAACTCTTCACATGGAAAAAAAAAACTAAAATCACTCTTTAAAAAATAGTTATAGTATCATGCCTATTCATAGTTACCCATCTGAAATACTCTCCACAGTTTTAAAAGCCTCTTGATGTCCCTTATATTAGATAACATATCAAGATTAATTTACAACTCTTGTATCACAGATTAAATCAGAACCTCTGCATTAAAAATCTGCTGGTGAGATTTTAAGACTACGTCTGCAGCTGAAGACACTGAACTGATCTTAATTTTGGCACCTGTGTCCACATACTGTATACTCATATACGGTTTGTATGTCATGTCATCAAACAGCTTACACTACAAAAAAAGGCTTACATTTTACAAGCATGTGTATATTTAGCTTCAAGTAGAGCAGTAAAACCTCTTTTCAGCACCTGACTCGTGTTTCTTCAGTCAGCAGGGACAGCCAGCTTTTTTTTCCTCCCCCATCAAAAGCAGATTTAGTCTGATGAAAAAGCAGTTTCCATCCCTTTTTTTTTAATGCTAAGTACATATTACACTGAAAGAAGTTGGTTTGCATTTGGCTGATGTTTTGTCTTTCTGTTACATTTTCACTTTGACTTAAGAGTGAAGATTGTGAATAGATTTTCCTATTTGTCCTGATCAGCTATTCTGGTCATTTTACAAATGAGTATATGAGGATAATGAATCCCAATCCGATAATTGTTTCATAGTACAATTTATTTATATTTTTTTAAAAAAAGGTCACTGTCAGTAATAATAAAAATGAAATAAATTAATAATGATTAATAATAAAAATGATCATATTCCTGATTTTAGAGACCTCTATGTCATCTGTTTGTGCAGCAGGGGCAGCAGGTACCGCTGGTCGAGAAAGAGGAAGAGGGAGGACAGGACTTTGGCTTAACCAAACCTGGATTTGTGGAAACAGGTCGTTAACTTGCCACCAAAATTGGGGAAAATAACACTTTGCTACATGGTTGTTGAATAGGTTGTTTGGTTTGGTTTGGTTTGGTTTGGTTTGGTTTGGTTTGGTTTGGTTTGGTTTGGGCGAGCAGGAGGTGACTGGAGCGTTTACATTTATATTCTTTATAAACAGTGACAAATGTTGTTCTGAACTCCAGTTACAGCGACACTGACACCGCTTTGAGTGTCAAGTGTGTATGAGTGTGCTTGTGTGCACACACTGCAGCATTTACAGAGGGAGAGGTCATAGCAAACCAGAGCAAATCAAAACAAGGCATCTCATTTTTTAAAATATGACCACTTATATCAATCACAAGTGAAATAAATACTACTACAAGTACATAGTGTACAGCTGAGCAACATGAAGGACCCGCTCACTGTTAATAAAGTAGCTAACCCCCCATGCTTGATGAAAGCCATACAGCTAGAGTAAATGATGGTGGTCAGGTGTTTGGGGTGATTGCCAATCTCCAATCAGTTCAAAATGATTGGGGAAAAACCCTACAAATTATTATTATTTTTTTGGGGGGGGAATCAACTTCACCGAGTGTCAAAATCATAACATCACTACCCAGTAATGTGTTTAACAGTAGGCAGCCCAAACTTATCCTTTTCATGTTTCTCGGGATTGAAACCATCAGCCACTCATCAAAAGACCACCTCTAAAAGACCTCAGCCACTGCAGCCTGGTTCATGTTTCGGTGGGAGATGTGGTTGATATTCCCAAATTGTTGCAATGTGTCCCACTGCACTCAACAGAAGACGGAGCATGAGGTTGCGAGGAGAGGGGTGCTAGAGAGCAATGGCGTCGCCTGGGGATACACCATCTGCCTTGTGGCATGCCAGGGTGTGTCAGGACTGCAGCCAAGCCATACTTGTCATGAAAGTAAAATTCCCCTCTTAGCACTGTGGAGGGACTTCTGAGTGCCTTAATATACCAGGTCTTGGCTAAGCTGTGATGTAAGCCTGTATGAATTTCACAAAGCTGCCTCACAGGCTTAGGCCATGTCCCTGTGGTGGTTGGGCCCTTTACTGCTCTGCAGCAAAGAGTGAGAACTCACTCAATTATTTTCATTCCACAGCTCAGATCACAGGTTGGCCCACGTTTTGCACCTGCCAGAGCTCTGGCAGCCTGAAACAGACTTCTTGAAATGTAATGTGGCTCTCAGGCAATGAAGCTGATTTCAAATCAGTGAGAACAGAGGGAGAACATTAGTGAAGGAAGGAGACTGGAGTAGGCACCTGCCACTTTGGCTCATTGTCTAATGATGTTAGAGCTTCTAGGACTGCAGTTCGATTGGGTCTTGGTCTTTCATTAGAAGTGAAAAAACAAAACACAGGCTTTAACTCTTTCTGTATTCTTAATGGACCAAGAGATTGTGTTTGACCAGCTAATCAGTTAATCAAGAGCAGAAGAATCAAACTTTTTAAAAAATGCATTGGTTGAAAATGAGCACACAGGGGATTCATTTATAATAGGCTGCAGTGTTTGGCTGCACTTTGAGCAAGCAATATGTCCAGTCTTGGCAATTTAAAACGATAAACAACGTGGAGCCACTGCAACGTAACAGCAGACTGATTATTTCACCATGTGACAACAGTTCATACGCTCTCAGACGTGTTTATGGATGGAAATAAAGCATCAAACCCCTCCTGAATGAGTTCTGACAGGAATATTATATTAATGCCTTGGCTGATCCAGGAAAGAGTGAATGCATCAGGGACTAGTCAAGGTTAAAGCCCATCTGAGACTGGAAGAAAAGTCAGCAGGCTGTAGAAGGGGGTTGGGGGATGGGCTGACGTGTGTGATTTATGTCTCACGCCACAAGGGATTTCAACCACTGATAACCTAATAGAACTCAGTGCTTAGCAGCTCAATTGCATCAAGGCCTTTTTTTCCACTGCACCTTTTTGTTCTTCAGAGTAACAAAAAAAGTAAACTTGCCACTACCGTCAGGAGAGAAAGACATTTTACAGAAGAGAGGGAAGGAATGGACAAAAAGACAAAGAATGAAGGAAAACTATTTTATTGTGCGCTGTCATGCATACGTATGACAGTTTTGTCCTGGATGGAAAAAAGTTCAAATGTTCCAATGAAAGCAAAACTGTGCAAGCTGCGGCTCTGTTAAGTGCCTCTGCTGATGGCTCCTCCACCTTATCTTTGTCTTTAAACACAGGATGGATGCTCTGTGCGCAGTCATCTACAGAGAACCTGGCTCCAGTTTGAGTAAGAACAAACTGGCAAAAACACTCCCTCAAGGCAATTTATTTAAGCAGCAATGATCACATCTTTTCTGTTGAAATAATGCAGTTACTATCAATACAAGACGTTTGTATTTCAGAGACATGAGTCTAAATCTAGTTACAGTTCATTGAAGGCCCCTTATGAAAACTGAACCCTACTGGGTTGTATATCTCCAGAAACAGATTAGGCAGATGGAAAACGGGTTACTCCTGTAACAGAGAGACAGTGCTGGAGTGAATTTCCCACCCGAGAGAGCTGACGTTAATGAAACTATATTGAAATGTTTCCTGAAAAAGATGACCGCTGCTTGATCATTTTGCCTCTCAGTGTGCCTAGAAGAGGGATGTGCCTCCTCTAAAGGCCCATTTAGGGGGGTCTGCTGAGGCAGCTAATCAGATTATTACATTTGCTACAAAGACACTATTTCATCATCAGTCCATATACAGATGAAGAACGCGTCACTGAAAGTGTATTATTTTGGTTTGCTTTGAAGCTAACTGGACAATTATTCAAAAACTGTGTTAGTAAACATACTATTCATCCTGTGACATTAAGGTAAAAACATCTCTTCACACTAGGGCTAGGCAAAATTTCAATAACAATAACAATAAATAGTGCCATATAATTTTCTACTATATCAATATATAACTGTTCAACTTTCACTCAGAAATAACATTTTAATGATAATTATCAATACTGACCGGCTTAAAAATATAAAAATGACAAAGAAATTATTCAAAACAAGTTGCTTTTACTTTGTTTTTCTTTTCCCTTGTGGGATTTGAACAAAATGTCCCCTTAAGGATAAAGTGCAACAAAATACAACCATTGAAACAAGCATTTAAACAAGATGACAGGCCCCCGTGTAAACAACAGCAAAATAAATCTTCAGTAAGCTTTCCACTGTCTTCAAACAATGTTCCAACTTGCAGGGATCTTATCTTAAGTCCAAGAGGAGGTTAGTGGTGGAAGTTGAAAAGAAAACCGATTTTCATTAAAAACAAATCCTCCTAAACTACAAATGTGAATTAATCAATAAAACCGATTTTTCACCCAGACGTACTGATGAGAAATCTTTTGATCATGATATTGTTTTTGGTCATATCTCAAATACTTTCATCACACTTATCCCCTAATAATTAAATGAAGCACAGGCATAAACTTCAAAACTATAATAAATTATTTCTTGGTCTGTGTGTTTTATGGATTAGATTGAGCAACACTATTTGCACATCCATGTGCTCGGCCACCAATTTCACATGTGTCTAGCAGCTTCACTTCTGGCTGTCAACTTATTTATTACACACCCCTAATTTAGCATTGAGACCACATTAAATGTCAGTTCCTCAGAACTCTGCACTCTTGCCCATGTGTGGCAGCTTCTGCGTGACATCCATGCTGGAGCCAGTTTTTTTGGCACACAGTGATTAAATTTGTTGTTGATCATGGTTTGCATGGGAATGTCTCCAGATGCAGCAACAACAACACTGATACCAGGCACTGCACTTCTGTAGAAAAACATCAGTGATGCATGAAGAATAGGGATGCAAAAACATTATGTGCCACTTTATGTTCCCCATAATACCACAGTATGGGTTGCACATATGCACTCACAAATCATGTGAATCTGCATGATTTGCATACTTGCATGGAAGGGAAAAGGTTTCAAAAATGATCTCAATCAATGGTGTGTTCACTATCAATGCAGATCTGATATTAAAGGGGAATTCTGGTTATTTTTCAACCTGGGCCTATGTTTATAAATGTGGGTGTGTACATGAATAGTACTTACAAAAAGTTTCATAAATGGTCCAGTAAAGGCAGAAGCCACGACAGGTCTACGGGGCAATCAAGGCATTCTTATATCTATAAAAAGTGTTTGTTTCTGCCAATAAAAGGATTGGAATGTTATTGTAAGAGTGCGGCAACATTACCAGAGAAGTAGTGTCACTCAAAGTCTCGCACATCAGTCTCCTGAGTGTTGCTGCAGGAAGAAAATGCTGGAAAGTTTACCAATAGAGAGCGCCAGGCCAGCTATTACTTTTTATCATGGCTGAATATATAGCTAAAGTGGATAATGAAGATGAGTCATTTGAATTCGATGGTCATTCCTGTTTGTTTGAACCACAGTACTCAGACGAAGAGATCATACAAATTGAAGACAGGAACGGGGGGTGTACAGGCAGAGGAAGGTGAACTTGCTGCTGCAAGGATACAAATTTCCCCGGAAAATGGTGGTGTTTCTGTGAGCACTGTGAATGTATGCCTGCAGAGGAAGAATGCCTTTGCAGTCAGGAGAAGGACCTGATAATGTCTGAAACTGGTGGCCATTATGTATCCAGGGATGATAAATATAGGACACTACATAATGTAATGTAATGTTGCCAGACTCTTACATTAACAATCCAAGCCATTTACTGGCAAAAAACAAGAATATTTATGGATATAAGAATGGCACGACTGCCCCATATGCCTGTCGCAGCTGCTGCCCGAAATGATGTACAGGACCGATTGTGAAACTTTGTGTCAGGACTGTTCAGGTACACACCCATATTTATAAACATAGGGCCCAGGTCGAAAAAAAGTCCATAAATAATTACACTCATGACCTGAATTTATCAAAACTTAGGTTTAAGTTTAAGAAAAAAATCTTAAAATCTGAATGGGATAATCTGTCATCATGGGTGTGTGTGTGTGTGTACGCAGTGTACCAGGCAGATGACAGAGAGAGAGAGAGAGAGAGAGAATTTGGCAAGGTGGTTAGTAAAACATTTTCCTATTATCACTTTACACATACTTTAAAGCCTTATTAGTGCAGTGACTACAAAATTATTTTAGTTTACACAATAAAAAATATTTTAAATATATTCTCATATACAATAAACAGGCAAAATAATTGGGAGAAAAACTTATATTGCCATATCTTTCCAAGTGTATACTCACACAAAAAAGTTAAATAATTTGTGTATTTTAAAAGGTGAAAAGGTAAACAAGCATGGCTGTGATACACATAATAAATTACTTTTGCAAATGTAAACTTCTTAACCCACTGCTAAATGTAGCCTACTTAGAGGAATAAAATAAACATCTGCCACCCAATACCACTTCCGTATCATCATTTTCAGGTTATAAAATAAGCAGATGTGGATAAAAAAAGTGATAATTTATAAAAACAGACTAAGCTACACCCATAAAAACCATATATCTTCCATCCCTTTTTATAAATTCTACTTAAGCAAGTCAACTATGGGGTAATTATCTGGCTTTGACAATTTCACCCAGCTAAATGTGAAACCTCACATATCAAATTATTTCTGTGGCTGCTTTTTTCTGATAAACGAAAGCATGGCTTCTGAGCACTCAAGGCAGTGAACAACAACAAAAACTCCACACCTTGTCCCTAAGAACCTGCTTCATTGAAACAAACTCCACACAGCCACGCCACTCACGACCACCAGTGGAGAAGAGAGGATCCCGAAGGTTGCACACTGTAAAGGTACTCTTAATGTACAGCAGATATTCAAGATTAAGTACTGGAAGACATGCTTGACAAAATCCAATTTCCGTCCTCAGCTCCTGTCCCTGTGTGACTAAGTTATTGGTAGTGTTTCTGCTACATACAGTCAGTGGTGCGGCACAACACTCCAAAATAATCCAGGTACCATAATCCTGTGCCCATCGTGTGAATAATAGATTGACCCTCAACAGAGGTACAAAGGTTTCCATCAGTAATAAAAGCTAATTTTTTATTGAAGTATGAAGAGAAAGTATACAGTGGTTGGCAGAATATACATTTTCTGCCTACTAAATGTGTGCTTTAAATTTGGCTTTAAATTTGGGGCAGTTGTTCACAAAGCAACTGGCTATGAGGGTAAGCGAAAGAGATTTTAATGTGAGGAAATCTGGGTCACGGTGGGAAACTATGGCTTAAGGTTACCTGACTGTGGCATTGAGGTTCCTGCATATAGCCTAATGTGACAATAGGGAGAATATGCAGGGTGGAGTCCAAACCTGCAATGTGGCTTTCAACCTCTCCAAGTGGGATAGCATAAGGGGAGAGAGGCTATATTAAGAGGGGTGAGGAACAATCACCAGTCTGCTGCCGCAAACAGCTGCCAGCAGCTACAACAACTATGTGCCATCACCATTTGTCACTATTTCTGACATCTAGATTGTTCAAGTCAAAACAGCTGAGAACATAAACCATGGTTATATTTTAGCAAGCAATCTGCTGCAACAGCCAGAACACCCAGCCTACACAGAGAGGCAAGCGCAGACTTGTCAAGTTAAAAAGAGAATGTCACCAAGTTGTAAACACTTCCTGTCAGGAAGGGAGCACTTCCTTAATCCTGGAGCAACCGAACCATTCCTAATTTTCCAAGTGCAGATATCGTCTTTCTCTCTCTTGCCATGTTCCAATTATATGATCAAATATTTTCAACTATAACAATGTCAATACAATGTGAAACAGATTAGAGTTATGTGGCAGAGCCATGTCTCATTTACAGAGCCTATGAAATGAAAGTCTGGAATCCCGCCAAGGAGAAATACAAGTGTTCAGCTTCCTGGTGAGCACACAGATCACAAGGCAAGACATAAGTCTGACTGTCGGCCACAGTCTGACACAAAAACAACTCCCTGCACTCACACAGAGAAATACCCTCTTCCACATATTGTATTCCGATGCAAAAAGAGTTTAGAGTTTAGATAGTTTGTACAATTTCTGGGAGGAAAATCAAATTTCACAAATATAGTGCAAAAAGAAAAAGAAAATGGTGATTTCTGCCTCAGATGGCTTGCAACCTTAGGGCACAATTTGTTTCCTTTTAATCGGTCAGTGACGATCTGCCTGCCTACCCAGACTCCCTACTTCAAGACTCAGCTACACACACATACTGTCATTAAGCAAAACAGAGCCATGTGTTGACAACTCCCCAGTGGCCAGAGCTGCAGCACTAGACTGCAGACTAATTGTAACCTGGTGGAGTCATATGACTGATCTTCTGGTGCAAAGCTAGACAAAGCAAATGGGGCAACAAACACAACAGCCTCCATTGGGAGTCTTTAAACTGGAGAGAAGGCTCCCAGAAGGTGAGGAAAAGGAAAATAAGCAAACAATAGCTCCAGGCCATCATTTCAGTGGCCTGTAACTTTCAGACACATAGGGTGAGATGGTCGCATGTAAAATTTAACCAGTGAGGCTAAATTGCAGCATCATGATGTAAATGTGAGAGGATTTATACATTTACCAAAATGATATCTTGATAAAAAGCTGAAAACCTTTCAGCGCACAACTGAATAGGCATTACATTATGGCTTCCAACAAATCTACCGGATGACTTCATCCTGTTTAGAAGGAGGCGGGCCTTATGCATGCACGGTATGAAGCTGTGCACCACAGTGCACTCTGCGCCTTCCTCCCTTTTAAAGTACTCTTCCAGGATTTTGTTCAGGTCACAGGAATGCATTGTGACGCTCTTTTCTCAATGACAGTAGAGGTAAAAAAAAAAAAGTGTTAAAGAATGTCTGGCATGAAAAGAGAACTTCATTGTATATTTTTAGTGAAGGGAATTAAAACCGAATATCTTGTCTAGTCTTGAAGAAGCCCAGTGAGATTGAGAAAAGGCTTCAGATGCTTAAAATAGCTCAGGAAATGCATGGCATTCTTTAACACTTCAGTAGAGAGTAGTCAGACTGGAACTCAAACACAATATCACAATCACAATTATAGCAACAATATCACATTTTAGACTTCACTGTTGCTCGTCACAGCAGCCATGGCAGCACACTTTCCAAGTTATACATTTGTCACAATTGTCAAAACAATTATGGGCTTGCTTAAGATGTGAGTCACAATCTTTCCACGGGTGATGGTATGAAATTTGTCACTACTGAGAATGATTAAGAAAAAACAACAGCTGTAAAATCCATGGCATGAACAACACAGCTTATACATTAATCTGTTCCACCTGGGTATCACATTGTCACAGTGGTAATAAATTACAGTAAAACATCACATTATTTTTGGAATGTGGATAATTATTGTTCAACTGTGCACTTATTCTAAAGGGGTTTTTTTTTATAAAGAGAGTAAAATTACATTATGTTCAACTCTATGAGTTTTACTCAGTCAAAGAGCAGGTTTGTGAAAATGTCGTAAAAAGGACACATCTTGCAACGATCTAACACTTTAATCCACTCGGGCCTGCTATCACCCTGAGCAGATTCGGATACCAAGAGCAAAAGTACCACGCTTAAAATGGGTGAAATAACAAAACATGATGGCTTCTGATGCTTTCATTCATTTTCTGGCTCCCAGAGGAAAACCAATCTCACAGACTCAGGTGATATTGACATTTGTGCTTGACATTTCCTCTATCACTAGCAAAGATGAGGGCATGAAAGGCCAGTGTGAAGCATTCGTAAAAACTGCACTGGAATCTGGAGTACTTGGGTGGAAGACCAAGTAGAGATATTCACAGTGTGATGAAATGATGCCAAGCACTACACACTACACACTACAAGACCTCATCCACCTATGCTGTAGTACTATGGCTTTGAAGGTGTTCGGTGAGAAAAACTCACTCAGACTGTCATTAATCAGCTAGAGTTCAACCTGGATATTAATGACATGATCAAATACACAAATTCAAAAAAAATGCATTAACGTCATGTATGTAACATAGACTTTCGAACTGCTTACATACCAAAAAAAAAGGTTTTTTTGTGGAGTTTTTCCCTCACCCAACATGAGGGACTAAGGATAGAGGGTGTCACTTGTGATGTATTGAAGTGATGATCACTTTAAAGAACATGGTTTATTTCCATGCCAAAAAGAATGATGAACAGACACGAAAAACAAGGAAAATTGGACAGATAACAGACATAGAGGGAATGAACAGACACTGCAGTGTTTCTTCACAACAGAAGTAGAAGTGAAGGTTCCACTATTTCTGGAAAATGAGACAACATGCACATGTAAAAAAGTCTGACTGAACGCTTGATGCATGTGTACACACACCACAATGGGATTGTTTAGTTTTGTGTCCATGTTAACGATAGTTTTGTAAATTTCAATTGTTTTGTAATGAAGAAACTGTAAACATGGCTATTGATGATATTAAGGAGAGTTCCACATCAAGACAAGACTGGATAATGATTTCAGAATAAAAAAAAATCTGATTTGCCTGCAGCCATTGGCTGAGGTCACATTACATGATCTTTTGGTCAGTATGTCACATCAGGTGATTACAGAGCCATAAATCCAAGCCGTGAGGTGACCGACAGACATGACAGATGACACTGTGGTACCAAACTTGACCAATCATTGTGATCGATGTGATGAAATTCAAAGTAACCATGGGGCAGGGCTGGACAACACTGAGAGAAAGAGAGAACTGTAAACAAACATGGGCATCCAAAGTGTGGTGTAGGATACTTGCTGTGTTCAGGACATCAAAAAGACGAAAAGAGAACCTGAGGTAATGTTTTGTTTGTTTGTGCTTTTGTTTGTTAATGTGCAGAGTGCTCTGTGTTTTCATTTGTCAGTGTCACCAATGTCAAAAATTCAAACATGCCGGACTTTCTGTCTGGAGGCTGTGAGGTGTCCCAGATCTGTCCTTGATTACTGTTCACTATGACAAACTACTTGGTGCAAGATGTGCAATTTTTGGGGCCAACAGCTCCCAACATGTTATGTGTTTGGTCGTGCTATAATCATACAGTCTGAACTAGACAATAAAGAGCCTCCTTGTCAGACTTGACAAAATTCTAGTAGGTGTTTAAACATTTAGGGCAGTGGTTCTCAAACATTTTTATGCCAAGTACTACCTGAGAATATATTGAGCTCTCGAAGTAGCACCAGTATCGCAAATGTTAAAATACAGTGGTGTAAATAGACCAAGCAAAGTCAGCTATGGACTTTTCACAGGAGGCAGATTTAAACCCAATAAGACAATCCCACATCATCATCCTCCTCTTCCTCACATATACTTCAGACACTGGAATAGTGAAATTAGATTAAGCTGGAGCAAAAGATAAGGTGACTCTAATTATATATATATATTTTTCTTTCATTTCCTATGCACGCCAGTCAAGACTCCTCAGCTCCACTCCGATCACATACCCCTGATATAAACAGTAGAAGAGTATTTTTGATTTTACCACCAGAGGAAGCTCATACCACTGTTTGAGATCCATGGATTTAGGAGATCAAAATTGTGATAAATGGGATTTTGGTCAGTTAAGTGTGAAAATGGAAAGTGCTTTACGAATGAACAAAAAGACAAAAGATTCCATCTGGTTATTTATTTTTTTATGATATTATACCAGTAACATTGAATCACATACTCAGAGGAGGCAAAACACAACATTTTCAGCAATAAAAAAAACATGTTTTTTACCCCTCCTGTATAATAAGTATAAAATAAATAATACAATGGTGCATGGAGAGAATGTACGAAAATAAGCACAGAGGACATCTGTCAATCCATTTGCCTCTGTTGGCTGCACATTAGCTGTCTGGGCTTCTGACGCAACTGCATGCTCCTATAGATAGATATGCAAGTTGGCTCTGAGGATCACTGAGTCAAAGACACCCAGCACCATGTAGGAAGCATAAGCAAGATTGGAGCAGCAGTTTCCCTGGTGCAGATACAATATCAGACGTATACTGATGATGACGGGCCGCACTTCACAAGGATGCGGCAGCCCTTCAGCTCTGCACCGCTGCTTTTGTTTACACGTTTCCAAGAGGAGTCCGTCATCACTTGCGGGTGTCCTTGAGAGAGGCTAGTATAGTGCCAAGTAGAGTGATGAGCTGAGAGAAGAAGCCTTTAATTAGCTCCATGGCAGGATGATAATTGATCATCTCCCCTCAGCTTACTTTACCATGAAGGGCCTGGCATCATTAAAAACAAAACAAAAGCCATTACAATTCTTTGAAAACTAAAAACTGCAAGCGACAATGAGCATAGAAATAAAGCTCCATACTCTGACTACAACGCCAAACTACGGACCAACATATTCGCAACAGACAACGCCTCAGAAGATGGTTGAAAAAAAGGGTAATGTGAAAATGGAGCTGATTTCCTATCATTTGCACAGTAAATAGAGATAGCTTCTTTATCTTCCTTTTTACCCAGTGGAGGCCTGGTGAATTGAAATGGACTTGAGGAAATTCACTTGATGCTGCTATTGGCATTTCAAGAATTAGGTAAGCAGTGATATAATTAGCATTCATGAGTCAAGTAATTAAATCATCAATGAAACTAAGCAATGCTGTTAAGACACTGGCTTCTTTGCTCTGTCTCCCGCAAGACAGTGTTTAGTCTGCCAGCAATACAATTACAAAACACAGACGATGGTGTCTTTTGTTTATTTCACATTAATATCATGTGTTGATTGGAAATAAACTGTTGTTTTCCACTGCTTACAAAAGTACCTTCTCTGTATAACAGTTCAGACTGTTACATGGCTGATATGATGCCTGCATAAATCTCTTGATACTAAAGAAAAATACAATGGCTAAGAAACTAAAGTATGAGGAAAGGTTATGGAATAGTATATGACAGAACACATGAGAATGAGGGGTTGTTTGTGTCTAATCTGGCTAAAAGAAAAGTACAACAAAAGTTCAAGATTAAATGCAGTAGACCATAGAAGTCAACTAAGTAGGTGCATTGACTCATTTGTGTTCAATCAACTTTAGTGCATCAATGTGCAGCTCCATCACCATGAAGTGCCAGATTTACAGTTACTGTCATTTATGATTATTATTTTCATGCTCGATAAAACTGCAGTTTATGTGCCGTTAACTCTTGTGGGTTAGACAGTGAATTTGCTCACAGGGATCAGATGACCATTCTGCTTGACTTTGTGTTTTTCTTTTAGAATTAACTTTTACATTTACAACCCGATATTACCAATTAAGTCTCATCACGCGTCATTGTGCCAGAAATAATCTTTTATCGTTAAAAAAAAAAATGTAAAAGCCATGATTAAGTACTGATTCAGCATTCATTGATAATTTACATCTGGTGTTGGTCTTCAAATTTAGCAACTTTAAAACAATGTTAACATTACTGGATTGTGGGGTGTGTATGGTCACCATGACAAAACACATGAGGTAACAAAGACACAGTAAATAAAATTAATCACACAATGCAACTAGACACAATCCAACCGACTACACAATACAATTGACGGCAAAGAGCAACCACACCAAAGGAGAGAAAATCTCTTACTGTCTACATGACCCTTTTTTAATTTTTTCCATTCAGCATAGTGATGGACTAATGCAATTAAGCACATTTTATTCCAATCCTATTGAATCATGTTTTGATGGTTTATATTCAGAATTTAAAACATAATTAGGATCACAGACAACATTTTTGTAACATCTGTATGATGTCGTGGTGAATGTTCTGAAGATGTTGACTTATGATCTTGATGATCTTATGAACGGGTTTACATTATTATTAATTCCTACATACAGCATTGCAACATCAGAATAAATAAAGTCCTGACACATACAACCTGTCAACACGATCCTGATGGAAGAATAACAGCAAAAAGATCATCCTCCGACAGAGACTGTTAAGTTTATATATTATAATTGGACAATCCTCACTTGGAGAGTCTCACTGACAAAGATTTACAAAATGATCACGTCTAGCCACAGTTGAAGAGGAAAACCCTAGCTTCAGGTCAAACTTTAATCCTCACCACAGTTTCGGCATAAGCCTTGCAGCGCTCAATGAGGCAACAGTGTAGATACTGAAGAGCATGGTGACTTACCAAAAGGTTTGAACATGCCAATTATACATCCACTAAGTATTCATGCAGGCATGTTCTTGTTTCTTGATATTTTACAAATATTTCATGGTGAGGCTTATTAAATGTGAAAACTGCAAGGCTGCTGCTTCTTTTTTTTGCTGCAACTTTTGTGTGACAGCTATTTCTGCTGCAAACTTTTCTCTCCTCCTGAGAGATTCTGGTGAGAGTAATGTTCATTGATTCAGCAGCACAAATTAAAAGCCAAAACCAGGATGGTTTTACAAAATCAAAGTCTTCAGCATTTTGTTAATTACTGTGATGCAGCACTGACCAATCTGTGGAAGCTGTGGAAGAGCTAAAATTGACAACAATTTAGACTCAAACTGTCATTATGGTAGCATTAGAATTTGTTAATGTTGCATACACATCAATTTGTGATAGTGAATTTGACCTCTGCATTTAACCTATCATTATTACACACCAGAAGTGATCACACACAGACTGGGTGCAGTAGGCAGCACTTTTCTGCACCCAGGGAGCAATGGGGGATTGGACGCCTTGCTCAGGGGCATCCCAGCCCTTGGCACTTCCCAGGATTTCAACTGTGACCTTCCAGTTCCAAGCAAAAGTGAGTGTCTTAGCCAGGATTTTACTACTGTTGCATCTTTATGACACTGTTAATGTTAGGACACTGTTGCCTTTTTACTAAGTACAGTATATTTAGAAACAAATCCATAAAAATTAACAAAAATAAGGCTGGTTATGTTGAGCTTATTGGGATCAGCCGGGGAACAGAGTATTGGAAGAACAGTACAGAGAAAACACCAATATTACAGCACCATTTTAAATTATGCCTCAGAACCTGCCAATCGCACAAACCTTTTCTGAGATACTGCGTAAGCCAATCAGTTGTCAGTAATGATTTAGTTCATTTATACTATAAGGAGCAAGGTAATTAAAACACACTGTATAATCGTTTTACCTGTGTATTAAAACCATAAGGAGAAATAGCTTTGGCAGAGGTAACTGTACACCCGACTTAAGCAGATCCACATTAGCATTAGTTAACCAGAGACAGCTTCAACAGCTGCAGTGGTTGGAAGAAATGTGGAGATTCTGGCTAACTATTAGTTTTGGAAGAAAAGGTGGATGGATGTCTCTGGAACACGAGTCTTATCAGCACAGACGATTATTTATAAGTTTAATTAGTGTCCCCTTAAATCCATGTTGCATATGGGGGAAAAAAGAAAAAAATAGACATGACGGTAATGGTTGTGTTTTGTGTGATCAACACTGGGGCAAGGAAAAAGACAGCATTCTCCTATCATGCTAAACTCTTATGACACAATGTACACACCGTGGCTTATGATTCAAAATGTAGAGCTAAAACCAACTGTGAGCTTTCAACAGGACACAGGACAGGTGTAAAAGCAAACATGGGAGTTGGAGGAGGAGGAAGTAGCATGAAGGTGGAATTAAGATGACCACAAGAATTTTGGAGCACGGCTGTGACTGAGTGGCGTGATCCGAGGAGGAAACAGTGGTGCACAGTGTGTATTTTCACATGGTCGCGATTTCTCCTCTCATGCATGAGCCATGCAGACGCATTCCTCAGCAGGATCACACTCATCATACAGTATGTCCTTAACCTTGCCGACACGAAGCATCTCAGGTTCCTTCAAATGAACTCGTCACTGTCATTTGAACATGTCAGTGCAACAGTCTGCATGCATTCTACCTGTATGTGTCCACATTCACTTTGTACTGATGAGTGGGCAATCAGCTTCGTGCTGGGGCCACATTTTCAAAACAGGGGAAAAAACATAAAAACAAGCACAAGGTTTGAGCTTTTACGCTCACAGAAGCGTGCCGAAAGAGAGAGGCTCAAATTAGAGCCATACATCCATAAACTCATCACCAGTAATCTCCCCCACCCAGCAGCAGCAGGGATCACTGCAAAATGAGAACATTCACTAAATTGATCTGTCTAGTTAAATAAGATTAGATTAAAGTTAAATTAGAGACACTCACACTGGGTTAAGTCTACATCAAGTAAGTGGCTTGGGAAAAGGCTGCGCGCACACACATACACACATGCGCACACACATGTAAATTTGACTCCGTAGTAAACTGTTAGTTCACGTTCCTGCACAAAGTGATCAAAAGCCTTCACTATTAATTTCATATCTGCCGAGATACTGAGATGTGTGTCAACATAGCCTGGGCTGCTCCCTCTACCGCATGGTATGGCACAGCACAGCACACCCTGTTAGTGCAGGTTTCTTATCTGACATGTGTGTCGCAACTTGTGTGGACAGCTGTTGTTCGGTCGTGATAACAAGTTGAGCCGGTTGTAATGATTCATTCCTGACACGAGTATAGCTGAGGACAAATGCTTCATACACAGACTGTTTCCTCTGTGACTGAAAACTACAGGCCGGTTTCACAGTGGACATTCTAGCACAGGTGCTACTGATGACATTAACGATGGCTCTGTTTGGCCCGTGTAGGTCAGGAGGGTGTGACAGTGCGACAGTGAACCAGCGTGCATCCAAAATGTTACTACCGGAGTGACATGACCCATAAATATCTCAGAGGCAGCCATAATACAGTAGATGCTCACATTCTCTTAATGCGTCCTTTTCACATCTCCTTTAGAATTGGATGCACTGACTGAACCATGGTCTTTGAAAGAAAGGAGATAACGCAGCCCCATAATCAATCGCAGCTACAATATATAAAATCGACAGTGATGCTTATCAATATTTAAGTTACCATCGCCTATGAATAACTGTCCACATAACATGCTTTTATGACCTGAGCCTTTAACTTTATGTTAATCTAATCGGTGACCATAACGGCGACACTTTTGTGACAGGTGGGCGTTTCCCATTCTTAAATTTTTATTTTCAACCTGAGTGACAGGGTCATGTTTTTGATTTTGTTAACATGTACAGTATAAAGCAAAACATGCACATTGCGCAATGTATATAATGCAATTTGCATCTTCGGAAAACATTTAAGGTTCACCAACATCACTGTTGTCCGCCATTACCAAAACCTTGCCAGTGCCTTTTAATGACGTACGCCGTAATGATTTGGCAGCAGCCTTCCCTCTCCACTAGCCCATTCCTAAAAGCATTTATCCCATCAAACTGCTTAACATCCATCTTTTTTATCAGTAGAATCCACTACTGAAAATGTTCGTGGATATTTCTTTGCCTTTTTCAAATCTTTAAGTGAAGCGTGGGAATATCAGCATTCAACACAAAGGTAAAACTGCTATATTATTAAACTGAGAAACACAGAAAGACTTGCATACAGCTGTTTGGCTTAATTTGCATTGGCTTATAATTAAAAACTAAGCACTACTGCTTTAACAACAAAGTTATCTTTTTATTCCTTGACAAATTCTTCCTTGACCTCTTGACATTTTTCATTACCTTCAAAGAAAAGTGATTGAGAAAGGAGAGAGAACAAGATATTTTGGACTATGCATTCACTCAGCATGTACTCTAAACTTGAGGAAAGCTAAATGGAACACAGACCTCATTAATTTGATCATGTACACAGTACACCTGTGGAAACTCTTTGCCATACAGACAACAAGAGTCTAAAGAGAAACAGTTTTTCTTTGGTTTAGTAGGCTCAGCAGTGACATGTTCAGGGTCAGGGGTGGATAATACTTCACTGTTATTGGTTTCTGACATTGGCATTTAAATCTTAAAGTTTTCATTTCTGCATTAGAATATAGAGTGATTCGTATCTGGTGTCTCATATGATAATACTGCGTACCTTTTCAAATCAATTGAAAAGTGAATATTTAACTAAAATCTGTTACATATATACACACATACACATACATATTTATATATATATTGTTTTCGTAATTTTGAATAAATGAATACGTATTGGGTAAGTTAAGTAAAAAGTTGTATAGCTAAACCAAAAACTTGCGCACCTTCTCCTTGTTGTCGTGTTCCGGGGCAGGTGAGGTGGGAGACTTGACGCTGCCCACGGCCACCGCCTGGGTGACGGTGACCGGGCCGCCCGGAGCCGGGCTGCTCTTCTCGACGGTTTCCACCTTGATGAGTCGGTGCTTTGGCGACACATACTTGATATCCGGCGAGCCCACTACGGTGTTCAAGTTCTGCCCGAATGAAATATTTCCACCGGGAGTGTACGGGTCCTCGAAGTCCAGCTCTTTCTGAAGTTTGTAGGCAGCGAGTATGTCCGGCTGAACGGGGCTCGGGAAGGCGGCCGCGGAGCTTGTTGGCTGGAAGCCAGGCGCACCGGGCACACCGGTGTGACAGTGCCTGTAGTCCGGTTTCGGAGGCGCCGGAGGAGGTGCTTTGGTAGTTTTGAATCCGAGGTGCTCCTTGAACCACTTGGCCATGCTGCCAGTGCATCGCTCACAAGTCAGTGAATGTAGTTTAGTTCCAGCGGAGCCCGAGCGTGTTCCGGTCACAGTGGGATCCTCGGGTCACCCGCGGCCAGACGACCGGGCTTGGGAGCGCGTGTCGCCACTCTGGTGCGGCTGTGGAGTGTGACTGAGCCGGGAGGGAAAAAGAGACGAGAGAGAGTGTCCACGGGCACTTTTCTGTTCTGCCCAGCCGCAACTCTGCCACTCTCTCTCTCGCACACATACACTCGAAAACACACGCGTGAACTCACTCTCTCTCCCCCCCCACACACAGACACACACACTCTGTCGCCGTTCTGGCTGACTGCTCTGCTGTTCTCCACGTCAGGTTTGCCAGACGACGCAACAACATGGGAGCGATTGTGCAAGAGGAACAACCGACGAACGCACGCCCCCCGACAAACCTGCGCTCCCCACCTGAGAACCCTCACTGCCCCCTACCGGTCATCTAAAACTACGCTCACTCTTCACTGATGTGACTGCACAGGCCAGTGTTTGGGAAGCACCGAAATCACTGCTTTGCTGGTTTTCATGTTCGTCGTGTGCAGTATAAGATTATATTTCTGTGCAGATTGTTTGGAGCTCAAAATGTCTCTTTATTATCCTTTTCATCTAGTGAAGAGGCTAGTGGTGGGAGGGCAATGAAAGAACTGAGATACCACTACTGATGATAGATCAAAGCACAACAATGTATTTGTTTTCTATGGTCTCTTATATATAAAATAACTATTTATGTAAATGATTTTACTGCAAACGTGGAGAAAAAATCAAGGCAGACTGGGGAATTGTTGTTATGATGACGATGCACCTGGATTCATAATTTAATCTAGTTAATCTCCAAAATATTATGTGCCATTATAACCAGGGGTTTTGCTTAAAAAAACAAAACAAACAAACAAAAAAACAAGCATTGGAAATATATTGGTAGATTGAAGAAAGTGTCACAAACATAACAGTGAATTTAGCAGCCATTGTGTTTGTTCACCATGACATCACTTTGGTTTAGCTGATCCAAGGGCTTGTTGGAAACGGATGAATGTGTTGAGCCAGTCATACTGTATACGTGTGTAAACTGTGTTCCCAGCAAGCAAGCAAAAATAAATAAACACACACGCATCCGCACACAACCAGCACCAAGTCCCAGGTGATATTTAGAGGTGAGATGATGATGATGTTGATGTCCCCTATGGTTTTGTCAATCTTTTTCAAATCTGATGTTAAATCCCTTCATATGCACCAGTGCAAGAGGTTAGCCTAATATAAATATTCATGGTTAATGTTGCATTTAATTAGCCTGCTGGTAAAAGGGATCCTTGAAAAAGT